>CAUYUJ010008535.1:264693-299693 GCA_963575745.1 Prorocentrum cordatum | reverse complement strand
AAAACAACGCACGCATAGCAGGGCTCGAAGACATTCGCGCCCTTGCAAGCCCCTGGAGGAACGGACGGAGGGGACCAGATGGCAGGACGGAGCCAACAACTACACGAGAAGGAAATCCGGAACAGTAAGCCATGAGGCGTCTGGATGCTGCCTCAGCCTCGACGCGAAGCTGCGCGTGCTCAACACATCGGTCTGTTAGCGAGACGAGGTGTGTCACACTGACGCTGTATCAACTGTGCGGCAACGGCAGCAGCACCAGCAGGATGGGAATGCATCTATTGACAGGAAAATGCAGAGGACGATCATCCCCTTTGCGCGTGTCCGCAGAAGGCTCTAAGCTCGAGTACCCCGCAGTCCAGAAGATGGTCAACATCCATCCCTGGGCCTCTCCCGCACACAGTCGTGACAAATGTCTTCCAGGCACGTTTGGCCATGACGGCCCCACGGACTACAAACGTGCGAGCCCAAACCTCTGACGCCCTTCTGTTGTATAACGCGTGCCCCCGATCACTTGATACCATTCCTGAAACGGGGAAGGGGGGGGGGGTCGTCGCAGCCGCGCTGTCTCGCGGCCCCCGAAAGGCCGCGAGCGAGAATTCTGCGGGCTTCGTGTCGTGCCCACTTGGGCGTCGGTTTCCGACACCGCGCGGCTCCTTCCACCCCTGCACGACCGGCGGCCTGTCACTCGCCACACCGTTCCGCCTTGGCCAATTCTGGACCACTGGCGGCGTTCCACCTTGAGCGCCCTCGCCGCAGTGAGCAGACGCCGCGCCCACGGCCCTTTTTCTCCTCCTCCTCCTCCTCCTCCTCCTCCTCCTCCTCCTCCCCCTCCTCCCTCGTCCTCCTCCTCCTCCCCCTCCTCCTCCTCCTCCTCCTCCTCCTCCTCCTCCTCCTCCTCCTCCTCCTCCTCCTCCTCCTCCCTCCGCGAGCGGCTGGGGTCGCCGCCGCGCCGACACGGCGCAGACCCCACGGTGAGAGGCCCCTCACGGTCGCTCCGCGCCGCCGGGCGCCGAGCACGGCCGCACGGGGAGAGGCTCGGGTCGGGCGCCTCTGGGGGCACACACACACACACCCGCTCAGTGGACGCACACGCTCGGACGCCCTGGGACACCGGGCGGAGGTGGAGGGGGGAGGAGGAGAGAGTAGAGTAAAGACGAGATGGGCGAGCGCACGGGGAGAGGATCGGATCGGGCGCCTCTGGGGGCACACACCCACTCCGTGGACGCACACACTCGGACGCCCTGGGACACCAGGCGGAGGTGGAGGGAGAGAAGGAGAGAGTAGAGCAAAGACGAGATGGGCGAGCGGCAAGAAGCCAGGCTCAGAGGTCGAGGGGGGCGAGTGGAGCCCCACCCCAGCCCCATCCGAGGCGTCGGCGACCGGCCTCATGTGGAATCCGGCTCGCTCGACGTAGGGACAATCGCGGCACGCAGACAGGGCTGGCCAACACCACTTCTCCCTGGCAGCGACGCTGCCAGCAGAACTCGAGGAAGCAGTCGGCGACCAGTCCAACAAGAGCCCTGCGCCTGGGCACAGTGAGGCCTGCTCCCACGATGACCGCCCCCGCTCACCCCGCGACCGAACCCTCCGCCTCGGCTTCGGAGGACAAACGAGCAGAGCAGCCACTGCTTGAGCAGACAGACGAGCGGCATGCACTGCTTTAACGAAGACGTGTGCACGATCGACCACGGAACGGGCAGAGCGCAGGTGCGCTCAGGAAGCCGTGGGCCAGAGCATGTGCCTGGAACCAGCATTGCCAAAGAAGGGCGAGGAGGACGTGCAGGCTGGGAGAGGAGGAAGCGGACGGGAATGGGCTGGCATAGCGGGAGAAAACAACGGCATAAACATACACTTTTGGCGCTGAGCAGGAGGGGGGGCCCAGCCCAGATCCAAGAGATCCGCGCGGAGCGCAGAAAGTGCATTTTTATCATGGCGCTCCCTCTCTTCTTCGATGGCAGGACGCGGGCGAGCGGGAGAGGGAGCGCAGAGATCGGCCGCTCCTGTAGCACCTCGAGAGCAGCGCCCGCTCGATCCACGGCATGGCGCGGAACTCCTGCGAGGGAGGCGCATAGGGGGCCGGAACAGGCAGAGGGCGGAAGAGCGCGCCGCAGGGCCAGCGCCTGGGCGAGGCATCCTCGGAGGCCGCCGGGGAGGTGGCCGTGGCCCGGGGTGAGTGTCTGCTGTTCCCGGGCGGCTGGCCTCCAGAGAACCCGAGCTGGCGAGGAGGAGGGGGAGAAGGAGGAGGAGGCGGAGGCGGAGGAGGGGGAGGAGGTGGAGGTGAAGGTGGGCAGCTCTTCCTCCTCCTCCTCGTCGTCCTCGGGGGGGGGCTGAGAGGCCCACAGGACCTCACGGGCCCCAGATTGGCGCGAAGAGCTGGGTTCACCTTGGACCTCGTTCCCTTCACCTCCGAGACTGCGGGACGGAGAAAGTGGGGCTCCAGATCGCGACGCATCGCAGATGCATCGGCAATGCGGCGTGATCCTCTTGCCCCATGTGCTCCAGCCCCACGATTCGCGCTGCGAGGTCATCAGAACGACCCCGCGACGCCTCCCCTGAAAGACAACCGATAAAATCACGAAGCGCGATGTAGCGGCATTCGCTTTGCGCCCCAGCGGGTGACCTAGGAACATGGGCAGAAGCATGGACAGGAGAGAGGGAGACGACGAGACCCGCCACTGCGGCAACTCGAACTCACGGCGTATTCAGGTGAGGTAAAGAAAGTGCAAGGTACAACGCACGGCGCGGAGAAACAAAATCCTCCCTCTGGTCCTCCTCGTACTCCACCCCCTGCGGATCTTCACCCTCCTCCACCCCCGCCACAAACTCCGCGGTCCTCGATCCTCATCTTCCCTCATCCTTGACCCTGGATCCTGGATCATCAGAACTCCAACTTCCTCCTCCCCCTCTTGGTACGAGAGAAAGGGGTCCAGAGGGAAACGGGGCGTGGACCCCAGACCCCAGGGGATTATTCCACAACCTGCTTTTCATCCGGAGTCGCTTCCTGACCGTCCTGGAACCCTGGGGGGCCAGGGAAGCGAGTTACACTGTGGCAGAAGGAGGCCCAGCAGAATCATAAAGCAAAGCGAGCACTATACTTAGGTCGGGCATGTCATCCGTCCTGCAGCCGGATTTTGGAAGAAAAGGTGAAACATTTCAAAACATGTTCGAAGAAAGTCAAACATACTCCAAGCATCGTCACAATATTATGTGTTTGTTGGCTCCGTTCGAATGTTCCTCCTGTAGAGGTACGTGCCCGCCCTAACGCTATACTCTGCTGCCCATGCGGAGCGACCACGCGCGGGAATCCCGAAGGCGGGAATCCCGAAGGCGGGAGACCATGCGGGAGACCATACAGTGGAGGCCACTCTCCACGAGAGACCTTCCACGAGAAACACAACCTTCCACGAGAAACACAACCTTCCACGAGAAACCTTCCACGAGAAACCTTCCACGAGAAACCTTCCACGGATTTTCGGTGTGGGAGCGCCACGCTTTCCACAGCAAAAGCCATCGAAACCCAGGCAGGCAGGCGGCGTGCTTCCTGGCACGGGCCCCCACTGTGTGGGAGACCACGCCGGAGAGCGCAGGCGGGAGACCGCGGGCCACTGATTCCAGATCCCCCGCTCGCTCGCACGCGCGCCTTACGTAGATTGGAACGGCCGAACCCTTGCAGACCAGCTGCTGGGGGACAAGCAGCCCAAAGCCTCTCCGGACTCAGGACCCGTCCCCCTCAGTAGGGGAACGAACAATGACATAAACATAAACATAACAACTCAAAGGTCCGCGCGGATTCTTCGGATCGGCGCTGGGGCCCCCTGGCGGCGCCTCTGGCGCCGCCCCTGGCGCGCTCCGCGCGCCAGGGAGGGGGGTCCAGCGCGGATCTGAGACATCCGCGCGGACAACGAGTTTTTATGTTTACGTCATTGTTCGCTCCCCTAAAGCGGCCCCAAACCCGAAGACTCAGGCCCCGCCCCCTTCAGGACCCCGTACTTGATGTCAAGACCCTCGAGCCGCCTCGATCCTCGCGGCGACCCGGGCTCGCTCGCACGTGCCTTACGTAGAAGGGGCCGGTCAGAACCCTTGCCGGCCAGCTGCTCGGGGACAAGCAGCCCAAAGCCTCTCTGGACTCAGGAACCGTCTCTCCCTGCCATCGCTCGGGCGTCCAACCCCCGTGCATCTTTCGCCTTCGCGCGTGCCTCGCTTGGCCAGACGGCCCAGGATGCTCCTCGATGGTCCTCGCCGAGAACAAGCGCACACGCCCGAGCGACGCCAAGCCTCGGGATCCCCGTCCTTGATGCCAAGACCCTCGAGACTCCTCGATAGGGGGCCACATGTGAACCCTACCCCTACCCCCCACGATTTCTGAGGGGGAGGGGTAGTGTTCACATGTGGCCCCCTACTCGATCCTCGCTGCCGGCCGCTCCTCCTCCGTGAAGCTCGTGCCCGTGGACAGCTCGGCGCCCAGCGAGGCCTCCGCGCGCCGCGCCCGCCGCGTCCAGCGCCGCGCGCCGCGGCCCCGCGCGCACGCGCGCCGCGCCGCGCGCAGAGGCCCTGGAAGCTTCGGCGCGAGGCGTCCTCCCTCGTCCTCCCCCTCCTCCCTCGTCCTCGTCGCCATCACCATCTTCCTCCTCCTCCTCTCCTCACTCCTACGGGTCCTCCTCCTCCTCCTCCTCCTCCTCCTCCTCCTACTCCTCCTCCTCCTCCTCCTCCTACTCCTACTCCTGCTGCTGCTCCTCCTCCCCTCATCCTCCCCTCCCCTCGCCCTCGGCCTCCTCCTCCTCCGCCTCATCCTCCCCCTCCTCCTCCTCCTCCTCCTCCGCCTCCTCCTCTACTCATTTCCTCTTGTCCTCTTCTCCTCTTCTTCTCCTCTCCTCTTCTCCTCTTGTCCTCCTCCTCCTCTTCCTTCCCCCTCCCCATCTTCCCGCCCTCCCCCTGCTCTTCCCCTCTCCTCTCTTGTTGTGCTGTTTTGGGGGGCCTCCAGGGGCCTGGGGTGGCCCAGGGGATCTCTGGGGAGGCGGGGCTCCCCGAACGAGGAGGGGCTGGGGGGGCGAGCGCTGGCGGCGCGCGGGAGGGGGCGTGCGTCTGAAGAGGGCGGGGTCCCAGACCCCAGACTTCCCCGTGTGTTTTTCGATATGGTCTGGGTCCTCGTCTTCCCCCCTTGCAGTATGTCCATGAGAATCGACGTGCACCTCCCTGCACGGGTCACCTCCCTGCACGTGCCGCTGAAGACAAGCGTGACGTTGGCGTGGAACCAGCAAGACATCGCTGGTAGCGGTATGCCCCCGATGATGTAACTGGACGTTCCAAGGCAGGGAGGGGTAAATGGAAGACGCATGATGATAAATGGGCGATTCGGGGTCGATGTTCCCCCTCTGAGCCCTAACCCAATTCTCCCCTCTCGCCCCCCTGACGACTTCAAACATGGTTAAACATGATGCAGTCGGACCTGGACAGAAGAACACCCTTTAAGAACACGATACCCTCTGTCGGCCAGGGCGAACAGACCATCCGAGGGGCCCCTCCCCAGGATGCACAAGAACATCCGACAAGCACAACGAACACTAGTAGAGGAGCAACACACCACTTAAACGTGAACTGTTGGAGGTCCGCGCTGATGTCTTGTATTTGAGCCGCTTTTTCTTTGTCGAACTTGGGTACGGCAGGTTCGTGTCGTGACGACCCCAACGTTGGTCTCTGACACCGCGTGGATCGTTCAACCTTGAACGATGGGCGGCTGTTCGATCGACCGACCGTTCCATATAGGCTAATTCTGGGCCACTGGCGGCGTTCAACCTTGAACGCCCGCGGCGGCGTCGCCGCCAGTCGACACGACGCGAACCTACCGTACCCTCCCCGAACCGACCTCGCTGTTGTGCCCCGGTCCGACCGCATCGGCGGGTCTCACCTCGGCCAGAGCGTCCGGGCGCCCAGTCTCGGGCCTCTCGGGCCCGCGGGGGCCCGTGGACACCTCAAAGGCGGGGAAGGAGGGAGGGGGCCCAGGCATCCAGCCCCAGGGACGCGAAATGGCCTCCCCCTCCTCCTCCGCCTCCTCGGCCTCCTCCTCCTCCTCCTCCTCCTCCTCCACCTCTTCCTCCTCCTCCTCCTCCTCCTCCTCCTCCACCTCCCTCCTCCTCCTCCTCCTCCTTCTCCTCCTCCTCCTCCTCTTCTCCTCTTCTCCTCCTCCTCCCCCTCCTCCTCTTCTCCTATTCTCCTCCTACCCCCCCCCCTCCTCCTCCTCCTCCTCCTCCTCCTCCTCCTCCTCCTCCTCCTCCTCCTCCCTCACCCCCTCCTCCTCCTCCTCCTCCTCCTCCTCCTCCTCCTCCTCCTCCTCCTCCTCCTCATTCGCCTCCTCCTCATCCGCCTCCTCCTCCTTCGCTTCCTCCTACTCTTTCTCTTCCTCCTCCTCCTTCACGATGAAAGTTGACCCCACGGAAACGGCGAACAACCAGGCCACACGCACACTGTCGACGATCAAAAGAAGGATCTCACGCTTTGTCCAAGCGATCAACGTCCGAATCCGAGATTTTGTATGCCACCCCGAAGATGCCACCACCAGGAAAACCGCAAGACAAACCTGGATCCCATGTTGGGCGGCCACAAGAACAATCTTTGTCACAGGGGTGCCCAAGGAGAACGAACCAGGTATGTTACGCACTTCCCCAGTCTGATAGCGTGCCGACCTTACGCGGCGGCTTACGCGGGCCGACATCGCGGCACGCCATATTGGAGACGAGGGCGCTTACGCACGACCTTACGCGGGCACCCTGCGCGCCAATGTCGGCACAGACGCCCAGTTTGCTGTTGCGTCGCTTACATGGATCCGAGGAGAGGACACGTGGAACCAGATGTCGCGCAAGTGCCACCTCAGTTGGCTCTGGACTGCTCACGCACTGCTGCATTTGCAGATCGAGCTGGCCGGAGAGCCCAACCTGGTTGCGGCGGTATTTCATCCGCAACTTGAGATTGCGATCTCGATGCGGACGCAGCAACAGTGGAGGGAAGAACCGCAAGGCTCCTGGTCTGTCAAGGCCGTCCAGCGACAGCACAAACAACGTCAGACCGAAGCGACAACGAAACCGAACCAGAACGAAGCCGACGGGCCGCAAACATCCTAGACAAGCGCGAACGGGCAACGGCCGAACCGACCGAAACCAACTGACTGCGATGCAGCCGAAAGGACCGATCCTGGACACTATTGTCTCTCAGTCCCCCATCCCCTAGCCCCGTTGCAAGGCTTCCCTCCCTGCTCCCTCCTTGTGCTGTGCTCGGGGATCTACTGACCCGGGTCAATCCAGACCCTGGTCAGTCGGGCCTTGCAGGATCCTGCAAGATCCTGCAGGACCATGCAGGATCCTGCACCCACGCCCAGGCTAGTGCGATCCTTGCTGCGCAGGATCCTGCAAGACGTGGCGCTCTGACTGACCCTCGCTTGCATTGACCCCCGTGTCTTGAACCCCGACGTGTCCGGCCATGCCCCTCTCCAGTCTTTGCACCCTAGCCCGCGACCTCCTTCCTCTTGCCTCGGCCCTCTCTGCTGCTCCGCAGCCGCGTGGGAGGCACCGCGGCGTCAAGTGCGGAGCGGGCGGCGAGCGCGCGCGCGCCAAGCAGCCGATCAGGTGAGGGGTGGCGGAGCCCCTGTGGGGCATACCCCAGGAGGTGCAGTAGGAGCTCGAGCACAAGAAACCTTCCACAAGAAACCCAACACTGGAAACCCAACACTTCCATTGATTTTGGGGTTGGAGCGTCACGCTTTTCATAGCAAAACCATCGAAGCCCGAGAAACCCAGGGCACCCAAGAGGCAAGCAGGGTGTTTCTTGGCGTGGGCTTCCACTGTACCTCACGCAGCTGGCGGAGACTGACGACTCAGGCGCGACGCCAGCCAGGCGACCGCCGAGGCGGCGCCGGAGGGAGGCCGGAGGCAGGATAGCAGCAGCGGAGGCAGCAGCAGCTGCTGCAAAGCCCCAGCGGCAGGCCTGCTGCGAGTAACTGTCTGGAGAAATGGTTCGGCCCCCCGACGGAGATACCATCACCAGAGAGCATGCAGCAGACAGAGGCTACGACGAGGCAGCGGCCCGTCGAAGCCTGGAGGGGAGCCAAACACGGGCTCCGAGTGCGCACGCCAAGTGGATATGCAGCTGCCGGCCCAACGGCAGAGGGGCGCATGCCACATGGCAGCAACTCCCCAAAGCTGGGAGGGAGCACGGGGGAGGCGGAAGCCGCCCAGAAGCAGGTGCCAAGCCAGGGCGGGTGGAGGGCCAGGAGAGGCGACGCGCGCCGCCAGGGGAAGTCATCCGGCGGCGGTGCCCATCTGCGCAGGCCGCGAGATACAACGACCAATGAAAGGCAAACAACTTTTTCATCCGCGGGTCGAGAGCGCACCTCTTCCGGTCGAAGCTAAGCGGGCCGCGCAAAGCTTGAATTAGGCAAAGAAGAGGAGGGAGGAAGCGGCGGAGCCACAGAGCGAGGCCGAGAGGAGGCAGTGAAAGGCAAACAGGGAGTTGCCCAAAAGTGAAGCCCACGGCGCGGGCTGGCCACAGGGACTAGTCGGCGGCGGAAGGGAGCGCGGTGGCAAGGCCAGCCCCGGGCTGCTGGCTAGCAAGGGAGAGGTCACAGGTCACAGGCGCACTGAGGAAGGGCCCCTCCGCCAGGTCCACCTCCAGCCAGGGGTGAATCGGAGTGAGGGTAAGCGAGAGAAACCAGGGGCCCAACCACGAGAGCCAGAAGGCCAAAGAAATGTGACGATCAGGCAGAGCACGTGGCATCCTTGCTCGGGCTGCCCACTGTCCGCCCGAGTCGCGGGACCGAACTCATCGAAGGCATAGCCGAAACGGCTTCAGCTGCCCGCGCGTGGAGTGCGTGATACGCTCCGACCCTGCTTCGTCCTTTCACCAGTGAGGTGTCGCACCCAGCTGGTGGTGTCGCAGGAGGCATCGAACGGGGTAGCTGCCGTCGGAGGGGCGAGTGTCGGCGCGGCCGCCTCCACTGGGGCAGGGATGGTCCGCCTCAGGGTATTCGGGGGTGAGTGCCCCCTTCGATACCCAGGGAGGTGAGGGAAGCCTCAAGAGCATCCTCTCTGCGCGCGTGGGGTTCAAAGCCTGTGGAGGGGATCGTCGGCGACCCATGCGCCCGCATTCGCGACTGCCGCCTTCAACCGGTCGGTCACCCAATGACCCATGAGCCAGGGCGTTCTGAGTCCTGCTGCTCGCGCACCTGGCGGCCAGGGGCACTGTCGATGGAGCATCCCCAGTCACCGACGCGGGGTGGCTCGTGAGGGGGCGGCGTTCCCCTGCCCATCGGCGAGGGAGCAAGGCTCCTGGAGGGGGCCGTGGGGGTCGTGCGCGGCCCCTCCCTGTCGTCCCCCCGAGCCTGGCGTCGGTGGCGGCGGTCTTGTCGCTGGGTGGGGAGGGCCAGCGCCGCTGCGGGCAGGAGGTGCGGCCCTGCCCCCCGGAGGAGACGAGAGGTCGCAGTGGCGGACGGAGGGGGGCAGCTTCGCCGGGCGTGGAGCAGTGGCGCGCAGGCCGAGGAGCCTCCTCTTCATACTGCATTGTACTCCTCATCATCAATATCCTCACCCCCGTCTCTCTCATGCTCTTCCCCCTCCCTCCTCATCCTCGTCATTTTCCGCATCCTGTCCATCCCCCTCTACTCCCCCCATCCTTCCACCCTCTGCGGCCAGCAGCACCTCTACCCACCCGGCATCCCCTTTTCCCCGCCACGGTTTCGCCATCGGCAACCTATTACCAGGATCGACACCACCGCAACCGATGTCGTCACAATCGTCATCGTCACTCACATATCGTATCGCCGCCACCATCCCCACCGGATCTGGCCTGATTCTTCTCGTACCTGTGCGTGGGCAAACTGACAGCACAGAAATGCAACAATCTCTCAGACACAATTGGCCTCGCCTGCAAAACCACTGGCGATTGCCACGCCACAATGCTGCTATCCAGAGTGTGCAGCAGTACTGTGCGACCTGCACGATCGTAAGTACTCGAGAACGCGCTCTGCCAGGTTCGGGGGGGGGCACCGCAACCAGCAACACATCGCACAACAGAAGAGCGAAATGGCCTCGGAGTGGTCGCCCAAGAAAGTTGCTCCAAATGAGCCGATGACAGCTCTGCGGGGGAAGAGGCTGGCGACTGATGCGACGGGCGAGGTGCTTATTAAAGAACCAGGGCCACACTCCGCCAACACGGTGTCTCACTTCCCGAAAGCAAACTCTGCGACAGGCTATGCTAATATTACACTGTCCTGGGCAAACTTACTCGTGGCCCTATCGTACAATAATCCGTGCCGTCCCACCGCGACCATGGCGACACATGCCCTCTAACGGTGCTGCGTTGCACGATGCACGGCTCGCGCGCAGAGAGTCAGCACGATACTCTGCCAGCAAGGGCAAGGGCAACTCGTGCAAATACAAAAGAACAGGGTACTCGATGATGATGAAGCGGCCGACGTTCCTGATCCCCACCGTCCATTTTAAGAAAGCGGTAACTGACAAGGAGAGCATTGTTTGTTCGCAATGATGGTATGGATCCCTCGAAAACTGGCTCCGAGTAGATTAGGAACGAAGATCGCACTGCATCCTTGGTGAGTCGGCCATGCCTCGGCGATGCTGGGAGGAAGAGAGTCGGGTTCCGGATCGCTCCGCATCGCCAGTGCTTCGCCGATGCGGCGGTCAACGGAGCCGCACTCCCTCAGACGGCCTGGATGAGGCAGGCTGGCAGGAGCCGGCGGGCCAGCACAGACCGAGCGGCTCCGAAACAAAGGGCAAGGGTTCCCCTTAGGCCGCTATACCGCACGGGCATGGGCGCTGACAAGATGTCCCCGGCGTGGCATGGGTGAGCCTGCGCCCCTCCAACAAGCCTGCGCCTCTGCCCATCCCCCCTCCGCTTCCCTGCCACTCTCGTTCTCCGCCTCCCTGTTCTTGCCGATCCTCGTGCTCCTCACGCCCCTGCTATGGGCACCACCTGGAGGCAAAACCTATTCCTGCTCCTGCTGCAACTCAGCATCTCACTCCTGCTGATGCGCCTCCTCATCACCCTCTCTTTCCACGCCGTCCAGATTTTGTTGGCGAAGCTCTTCGCGTTGTCCATAACGCCCTGGCTCAGCGGCGTGTCCATGCCAGGCTGGCTGCTCGTCAGGAGGGCGTACCTCGAGTGCGTGCTCGGAACCGACAGCCCAGTCCATCACACGAGGCAATTGAAATTCTCACGATATCTCAGCCCATCACCAGGCGAGTATCGTAAGAGCGGCTGGTAAGGGCATACTCAGACTGTTGGATCGCGTCTCGATCGCGTCTCGACCTGCAAAGATTTCGACGCCCATCGAGACTCTGACTTCACGACCTGCAGCAACACCTGGGTCGACTTGCCATCTGAAGATTTCTCTATGATGAAACTTGGTGCAACCCTCGTGGTGCGAATCCCGGCAAACAGAGTGCACTTGTGCATCATAGAGCCCTCCCTTGCGAGTAGGAGTGGCACAGTCTAGAATCTGAAATATGGGGCTCCTTGTGTCGCTGGAGTGGCGGGCGAAACGATACTGCGAAGGCGCGGCACGGGAACGCCGCGGACCATGGAATGGTGAGAGCCGCCAACTGTGCAGGCGACGGGCAAGCCCCGCAGGGCTGGGACGCGAATGCGCCCTCGAAAACGACGCGAAGATCGGGACAAAATCGGATCGGGATAACTCGAAATCTCTGAGAATTGGTTGGTTTGGAGGATGTATTGGGCGCCGCGGCCGCTCCAGAGCGTTCCGGAACGCTCTGAGAGCGCTCGGGAACGTTCTGGAGCGCCCTGTTTGAAATTCGCCCTCGCGGGCGGCCGAGGCGAGGCGCCAAGTGGAGCCGGCCATGCGCCTGGTTCGCTGGCAGCTGCGGAATCCCACATCTGGCCATCGCTCGGATGCCATTCCCTGTGCTTTTTTCGATTTCGTGCGTGGTTTTTTCGCTGAATAATCAAGGATGCTCCTCGATGGTCCTCGCGGAGGAAAAAACGCACACGTCCGAACGGTGCCAGGACATCGGTGGAGAAGCAACTCTTCGGGCCCGCGGCTTGCGCTCCGCGTGCGGCGGCTCTGCTCCACGAGAGCGGCGGAAAACACGCTCTCCTGCGAGGCACCTCTTCCGCTGCCCCCCATAAAACAGGGCTAGGATCGGGATAAATCGCTCCAGAGCGTTCCCGAGCGATTTCAGAGCGTTCCGGAACGCTCTGGAGCGGCCGCGGCGCCCAATACATCCTCCAAACCCGCCGATTCTCAGAGAGTTCGAGTTATCCCGATCCGATTTTGTCCCGATCTTCGCGTCGTTTTACCCCATGCTCGGCCTCGATTCCCGGCGCCGAGTGATGAACAGCCGAGCCGTACTGTTTTCCAGCAGCGCAGGACCAAACACGAGCACAGGCTGCGCTCGAAGCATGCGTGGACTGGACCGTGCGTCGGCGTCAGCCGAACTTGTTGGCGAAACAAAAGAATATTGGAGAAAATGCTGCCCTTTGAACGCAGAACCTGGCCTGCACGATGTCAGGCAACCTCCGCCGTGGGGCGCACAACGCTGCAATGATGATCCTGTATGACCCAACCATGAGCATCAACCATTGATGTGGATCGACAGTCGACGGCTGGACCGAGAGGAGAGAACAACAACATGAGATTGTAACATGGCAAAAGATGCAGAATTCAAGTTGATGTCATCACGGCGACCTGGGCCAGATATGGGATACCGAAGGGCATCTGTGCCCAACTCCTCGATCGACACCAACGGATCCACGACGTTCCCCGTGGTCTTGCTCATCTTCTTCCCCTGCAAGCGAATACGTCACAACAATCAGAGCCATGTTCATACAATATGGCGTACAATGCCCTAGGGAATCCACATGCGGGTGATGCCAAAACCTCGTCTTCACATGCATGGATCACTGCGCAACATATCGCACTGCGATCGGCTCGTGATTCAAGCCAGCAGTGATATGTCGAGGGAAGACAACACGTGAATGCACGACGACCTTCACAGAAAAGAGACGGGCAGGCTGGCAACGGCCTTCTCGTCCCTAACCAAGCCATGAAGGTATATCTCCTTGAAGGGCGTCTTCCCCGTAAGCGTTATGCCCATCATAACCATCCTGCACTACGCACAAGAGCGACCACTGTCTTCGTCTACCCATCGCCATCATGTCTCCCAACTACGCTGTTTGCCACAATAAGTGATGCTATGATCGCACTCGCATATATACACGCCGTCCTAAAATCATATTCAAGCCGTTGTGGACGCTCTACGACCTCTCTCAGGAATACCGCGGAACCACTGCAGCCGACGAGTTGAAGATCACACATTTCGTCCAACTATGGATGAATGTCTCAGGACGTGGGCTACATCAAACGATCTGAAGGTCCCCTTGGCTCACTGCTGTTAACTTTTGGACGGGAGGAAACGCAGGGTAAGATCGGACACGAGGCGAAAGTAGGATGAATAATCAGCGGGAACATGACCGACGATAATGCGAAGTGGCAGACCGACAAATAATGAGGGGGGACAGCCAAGGGGAGATGCAGGATGAGAAACAGGACGAAGAACACCGAACACGCCAACCAAATAATGTGGAAACGCAATGCGCGTGCGGGGGATAACCGATGGAAAACTCACTCGACTGTGGTTGAATTCAGAGAGCATGCTTGGGCCGTCTTGAGGCTGTCTCGGGGCGTTTCGGGGGGGTCTTGGGGGCCTCCTGGGGCTCGGGCTTGCGGGGCTGTCCCAGGTAGATCTTGAGAGCTTCTTGGGCCGTCCTGGGAGCTACGAAAACAGAAAGGGCGACAATGTTTGAACCGCGCATATTGGAAGAGCACCAATGCTCAGGATATCTGAGGGGCCTCGCGGGACCTCTCTTGGACCGCTGTCGCGGAATCTCGGGGCGCTCGGGTGCAGTCTTTTTGGACGCCCGAAATGGGTACCGAAAGAATGGGTACTATGTCCAACAGCAAATGTTGTCCCAAACCAACAGCGGCCGCTGTTGGGCGGGCGGCCCTCTGTCTCGAATGGGCACAGGCCGCGGCGGCGCGGACAGCGACACCTGTTCAGAACGAACAGGAATTTTTGTTGGGCATTATACCCATTCTTTCAGTACCCATTTCGGGCGTCCAGAGTCTTGGGGCCTTCTTGGGCGATGCTTCGGTCGACTCGGGCCGCCTGCAGGGCATCTCGCGGGCCGTCGGACGACGGTCTTTTGGCCGGCCTTGGGGCCGCCTGGCGGTCGGGGTTGCGGCTCCCCAAGGTCCCCAATGCTACGGCCGATGTCACCTGGCACGCCGGATTGCAAACAAAAACCCGAAGGATTGCAACAAAACCCAGGATTGCAACGAAGGATTGCCAAAAAACCCTGGATTGCAAAAAACATGGGTTTTTTGCAATCCTTCGTGCAACGAAGGGTTTTTTTTGCAATCCTTCGGGTTTTTTTGCACGCCTTGAACGGGTACGGGGAACGGGGGTACGATGCCCGACAGCAGATGCTGCCTAAAAACGACAACCGCCGCAATCGAGTGGGCAAACGACCCTTCATCTCAGGTGCAAAACGTCACGGCTGCGGCAGCACCTGCAATTAAGTCGGTCGACGAAAGATAAAACAATACTCAAACCATATTCCAAACTGGTGAAACAATGCTCAAAAAGTAGTCCCCATAATATTTTTGGACTACTTTTTCTATGCTTGGGGTATTTGTTGTTTTTCGTCGAAAATCACCTGTAGGGGGACACGCCCGACTTAAACCTACAGCGAGCCTCGTTGCACACGGGTAAAAAGCCGATGTTGAGCTTCGTCCCCTCTCTTTCCGCATCCCGACCGAGCGTGCTGGGTCGCGGCCCGTGGGCCACTGGCCTTAGGTCGGGCGTGTCCTCCTACCGACGGCTTTCGAAGGGACAGACAAACGTCGGCACCAGACTCATGTTGTATTGGTTTTGGATATTCCTCCTGTCGAGGGACGGGCCCGACTTCATGTTACCGACCTTCGTCCCCTGTCTGTCCGTATCCAGTCCGAGCGTCCCGGGTCGCGGCCGTGGGCCACTGGCCCCGTTCCCCCGTTGTAATAACACCATACGGTAGGGGCCAAACCACAAGGAACCCTCCGCAGGAAACCCAACCCTGAGGCCCCAGGACGTTCATTGGTTTTTGGTGTGGGAACGTCGCGCTTTCCATGGGAAACCATGGAAACCCAAGAAACCCAGGGCACCCTGGAGGCAAGCAGGGTGTTTCTTGGCGTGGGCCCTCACTGTAACACAGCTCGTAACAGGCATGCGCTCATATGTGCAAGCTCACTCAATGAATCACATACTTTGAGCCCTCCAATCCTTGCAACCCAAAAGAATAAAATGTCGTACCCGGTCTCCAGCATTGTCGCCGGGTAGTAATTCTTGAAATCAGGAGCCGATTCATCAGGCCAACCGACCGTTGCAAACGGCCAAAGTCCAGACGAAAACCACGTGTCGAGTACGTCTGGGTCCTGAGCGCGCAACAGCGAAGCCAATCAAGCTGGCATAACGTGGATCCGCAGAAATCTTGCAAATTCAACTTCAAACCAACAATCTTGATCCAGACGCATGAATCGGAAATGCCGGAGGGTATAAGGTTATTACTGTATCTCGTCCTCCTCCCCCTCTGCCGCGAGATGCATGGTTCCCTGAACAACGAATGCGGCAGGGGTCCCGTTTGAATGTTACAACGTGCTCACAAACCACAGAATGCAAAACATGTACAGCCTGCGTGAAACGCCGCGCGGCGCCATGCCCGCGCGCCGTGCCAGAATACAGTGGAGTCCAGTCCACATGAAACCTTCCACAAGAAGAAACCCAACCCTGAGACCCCAGGGCGTCCACGGATCCTTGTTGCGGGCACGTCACGCTTTCCATCGCAAAAGATCGAAACCCAAGAGACCCAGGGCACCCTGGAGGCAAGCAGGGTGTTTCTTGGCATGGGCCTCCCCAGTACGAACCATGAGCAGTGCGGTACTCTGGAGGCGAGCAGGGTGTTTCTTGGCATGGGCCTCCACTGTACGAAACATGTGCAGTGCCGTACCAAAAATGCCGTGCCGTGCGCGTGGCGTGCCGTGCTCAACGTGCCGTCCACGCGCGCGCGCCGCGCCGGAACGCTGGCACGCGGAAACCTTTGCCGCGTCCTGCCATGCCCGCGTGCCGTGTCGCGCGCGTGGCGCGCCCGCGCACCATGCTGTGCGCGCACCGCGCCGTGAGAGATCTAGGACATCGCGAACACGCGTGCGAACAAAAATAATAGCTCACGAAAGCTGGAACATGAATCGTGAAGCGCGCGTGCTGTACGCGCGCGCGCGAGCTCCAGAGCATCTGGAAGGCGGTGCACAGTGCCGCGCCGTGCCGTGCCGTGCCGCGCGCCGTGCTGCCGTGCCGCGCGCGCGCGCCGTGCCGTGCCTGTGCGCGGGCTTCGTGCCCGGCGTGTGGCCGTCTGCGTGCCGTCCGCGTGCGCGTGGCGTGCGCGTGCGCGTGGCGTGGTCTCGGCGCTGCTGTGCAGCGCCTCGGCGCGGGTGCAAGTGATGGGAATGGCCCTGATGGGCTTGTTTTCCACCACCGCCACCATAAGTTGGAGGGGGGAGATGGTCCTCACCCTCTTCTTCGTCCTCCTCCTCCTCATCCTCCACCTCCTTCCCTCCTCCAACTTACGGTGGTGGTGGAAGACAAGCCCATCAGGCCCTTTCTGGCGTGTGCCGCATGTGCGGCCAGCGATCAGGCAGCTGCATGCGAGCTGAGAGTCATCAGACCAGGGCCCCGTGCAAGTCAAGCAGCCACGGTACCAGCACGTGGGCCCACCACACAGTGGGGGGGGGAACTCTGTGCGTGTGGAGCCCGATGTGTGTGGAACCACATATGTATAAACCTACGCATATGGGCCAGAACGTGTAAACAAGCCCATGCGCGTGGAACTCTATAGATTCGCGTGGGAACCAACACCTGCGGAACACCATGTGCAGAATACTGTGCGTGCGGAGCGCGAACCGTGGAGGAACCCCGTGAGTGGAGGAACCCCAGGAGTGTGGAAGCCCATCGCGTCTTGCTGCTAGCCCTGCCTACTTTACGGGGCGGACGCGCTCAGCTCTCGTCCATCCACACAGAGCGCCCCGCGCGCCGCTCCCCCAGCACGCAACGCTCCCCATTCCGAAGGGGCTCCCGAGGGTGCACAGACCCTGGCCAAGGCGACTGGGCGCCCAGGTCGGGGAGACGTAAGATTCGGATTCTGGGGACTCGCGTAGGCCTGACGGGGCCGTCGGGAAAATTGCGAGACCCAATGTGAAAGTTGACGCGGGATCCGCGCTGCAAACATCCCACGAAAACTGGACCGTCAAAATTCGGGACGGGTCAATTCGAAAAGCGTCGGCAAACCCAAGTCCCGGCGAACACGAATCTTACGTTTCCCCGACCAAGGAGCGCTCCCCTTTCCTATGAGAGCTCCCTTGAATGCGGTGCCGTGACGTGGCCTCACTTTCACTTCCGCACTCACGAGGCGCTGGCTGCCCCATGCGTGCGAACCCAACATATGTCGAACTACACGCGTGTAGAGTCCCCAGCGTGTGGATCCCCTTGGCGACTTCGACGGAAGCACCATGGCAACGAAAGCTCGACCCCGCAAAGCACGGCCTGCTGTTTGAAACAAAAGGAGGAGCCCCTTACTGTCAGCACCGAATTGGGAAATTACTGGAAGATGCAAAAACGCATCAATACTTTTGCTAGCACCAATGGTCCCCATCTGCTGTTTTCACGAGCTCGCCCCCACTTAACACATTCGCCAGAGTGCGCCCATAGGTCTCAACGGTGGTCGCCAGGTCCAGCTTGGCACATCTGCCCGATTTCGCGGCGGGCGCTGATTGTCCATGGCGGCAAGATCCGATTTCCTTGTTTAGAACAGAGAATACATGTTGTGCAAGTTCGGCGGTGACATGGCGGCGAGGGCAACCACGGAGCCGCCAGACGGACACCCGGGGCCAGACGACGGGCGGCGACGATGCGGCGACGTGGCGGCGACGGCGACCACGGAGCCGTCAGACCCCCAAGCCCAGACGACGGGCGGCAACGATGCGGCGAACGGGCGGCCAGACCGACACCCAGGGCCAGACGACGGGCGGCGACGATGCGGCGACGGGGCGGCGACGGCGACCACGGAGCCGTTAGACCGACACCCTGGCCCAGTTCCTTAGAAAAGAAGCACCAACTCCTGAGTGTAAGCAGTGCTTGGGGAATCGTGTATGTTTTCAAACGTGCAGCGAGCTCACCAGTCGCTGGAATGGTGGGGCGGCGCGTGGGGCACGCGACATAACTGTAAGCTGGGCATGTCTCTCTACAGGAGGAGTACTCAAGAATGGAAACCATAGTCTGTTGCCCATGTTTCGACTATTGTTTGGATCTGCCTGCAGGAGGGCCTGCCCTCTCTGGAAGGCGCACCCTTCGCACCTTTCGTGGCCCACGGGGCACTCCACCCAAGGCCCTCGCCCCAGCGGCCACGGTCGCGCGGTGGCCCCGACTCATTTCGGCGCACCTCTCGCGCCCTGCGTGGCCGGGGACAGACATCCACCGAGGGTGGGCTTCGTGGGGCCCCGTGAGCGGGCCCCTACGGGCGACGCCAGACCCCGCGCCACATGCCACACGCCAGCTCATGGCGCGCCCACGCGGTGATCGCCCGAAAGCCGAACCGGGAAAGCCCACTCCGAACTCGATGGCGGGACGCGTATCCGCCCCTGGTGGCCGAAACCAGTGGCACTCCCGACCAGGCCATGACTGCGTTACGTGACGCAAAGCTCAGTCGCGCTTCTAGCGCGTTCGTGAAGTAACGATTTCGTGAAGACACATCGCATGGCTTCACATCCGTCGACCTCCATGACCTGTTGTTCGCTACTTTGGAATGGTTCAAGACGGCAGCAATCATTCATACTAAGAGCCTTTCCACACTGGGCAAGGGAAAGCGATGACATACCAAGCGACGCAGAGGCTGTCACGCGCTCCTGCCGCAGCTCCACGTCGTCGCCGAAGACCTCTCTCGCCTGGGCCAGGGCGTCCTCCATGGACCGGCCCACGAAATACTTGTCCGAACCTGTAGGCAGAAAGTGGAAAAGAAATCTGGCTGAAACTGGTCCTGGTCCCCCGGGCTTTCTCCACGACCAGCTTTTCAACAGGAGTGATCTTCTGACTGCGCCCGGGGTCCGGGGAGGGCCTCAGGAGCTCAAAGACTGCTAAGAAAACTCAAGAACCCTTTCCTGCAAGACTCCTTTTCTTTCTGCTGAGCCAGGCTGATTCGTCGGGTAGTAGACCGGGATCCTGTGCCCCCACCACAGCTGCCGCGAGATGCACCACCTCGGATGGCAAAGGCGATCGAAGCTGGGCGAGCCTGGCCCAGCTGCTCAGGCGGCATGAGAGGTAGCAGGAGGAGTGGAGGACGAAGAGGAGGAGGAATAGTGGGAGGGTGTTAGACGTATGGCACGCACAAAATCTGCATAAACATATGCTGTCGGAGCTCCTCGCGGATGTCCCTCTTCCAATCCCCGACCGCCACCTCCTCATCATAATCCATAACCCTCAACAAAAATCGTTGGGGTCCCATTGGCCCGTGGTAGAGTCCACTTGGGGCCTTACTGTGTCCGTTTGAAGTCGTCTTGGAGACGGATTTGGCCCGCTTGGGCTCTCGTGGGGTCATCTTGGAGCCTTGCTTGCTCATCTCAAGCGTCTGTGGGCCATCTTCGGGCCTTTTTGCGCCGTGCTGGACTGCCTAGGGCTCCAGCAGAAGCAACTGTCGGCCCTCTTGGACTCTCTTGGGGCAGTCCGAACACAATCGATTCCAGTGCGTACGACAAACGGGCCTAGATGAATGAGACCACCACGTCGGCGATGTATCTCGCATCGCCGATACATAGGCAATGCGGCGCGATCCTCCGACCCCATCTGGTCAGGACCCACGTGGGACCAAAAGGATACTTCGGGGGTCTTCTGACCCAGGTCAATGCAAACCTAGGTCAGTCAAGCCTTGCAAAATCATGCAAGATCCTGCAGGATCCTGCACCCAAACCTGGGTCAGTGCACCCCTGGCGCTGCAGGATCGTGCAAGATCCGGCGCTCTGGCTGACCACCGTTTGCATTGACCCCCGTCTCGTAAACCCCGAATATTGGCGGATGGGCGGTTGCCGGAAGGCGTCTGGGGCGGCCGCGGTTGCTTCTCCTGCAGCCAGCCCCTCCAGATCTTCTTGTAGCGGTCCTGGCGAGAGAGGGGGGCAGTAAACAGACAGAAAGAGAGAGAGAGAGAGAGAGAACAAAAGAGAGAGAAAGAGAGAAACAGAGAAAGAGAGAGAGAGAGAGGAGAGAGACAGAGAAGCGGAGAGGTGCATGTCTATGTGTACATACGTAGCACCCCGCAGTTGCGGATAAGAGTGAGGGGGCGGTGGGGACGTCGACAGTCTGCGAGACTCTGGAGAAGCCCGCTGCAGGCGCCAACGTTTCACACATTATACAACGAGCCCGCTGCAGGCCCCAGGACATAAACTCTTTTTTTGGCGTGGGAACGTCACGCTTTCCGTAGCAAAACCGTCGAAACATACGAAACCCAGGGCACCCTGGAGGCAAGCAAGGTTTTTCTTGGCATGGGCCTCCTGTAGGAATTCCGTGGAGCTGTCAGTGCCGAAGACTGGGTGATCCCAGACCGAGTCGAACAGCCTCGACCGCCACAGGGCATTCAAACGTGTTCCTTATCAAAAGGGTCATATCGGCAAACTCCAGTGACCTCTTGAGAGGGAAGATGCGAAGATGGATATGGGATAATTATGTCGGAGGGCGTATGAGGAGGAGGAGGATGTAAGAATGCAACTGAGAATGCGGCGGGAAGCCAAGGACAAGGAGAAAGGGTGAGGAGGGAACAATGGGGATGGAGACTCTCCCGGGGACACCGTGGAGTTACTGCAGCCGACAAAATGGGAACCCCAGAACTCGCCAAACGATTGAGCAATGCCGCAGAGTGCAGACCCATGTTAACGATGTGAAGGCCCTCATGGCGCACATTTGTGACTTCCAGGGAGGGATGGAGCAAGGGAGAAGCTGGAGACAAGAGAAGATGGGAGAAGGAGAAGAAGCAATAAGCTGCAGGCGCAGGAGTGACGAGGATGCGGAGGGGCAAGAGCAAAGACAAGGAACAAGAACAGAAGACGACTGCGGCGACTCACCACCGCGGCGACTCACCACCGCCCCCCCGGCATTCAGAACGAGCTCATTGATGTTCACATTCCCGCCATCTCTGGGCTCCGACTCCCAGACGGCCAGAGAAGCCCCCCAGATGGGCCGCAGACGGCCGGGAAGGCCCCCCCTGCAGGAGGGGCTCGGAGCTGGCCCGAGAGGGCCCTCAGACTGCCCAAGAGCCCAAGAGGCCGCCAAGGCGGCGCGAAAGGCCGTCACGAGGGCCGGCAAGAGGGGCCAAGGAGGCCCGAGAGGGGGCAGCCCGCAGGAGCCTTCGGGGGCCCTCCCCGAGAAGATGGCCCCAGAGACGCCCAAGAGGCCCCGGGATTCCCCCAGGAGGCCCCCAAACGAGCTCGCAGAGGGCCCCAGAAATCACCCCGGAACCCTGGAAAAGGCGCGCCCCAGGGGCCGCCCCCAGAGGCGCTCCACGAGGCCCCCGAGAAGCATCGCAGAGACGCGGGGGGGAAGAGGCACGAGCTAGAAGTCGCGCACGGGCACCACGACGGGACGCGGAAGGCAGCACACAACCCTGAAGGGTCTGTAGTTTTGGACCTCGGCGGTGAATAAACTGGCCCTCGCTCCTTCCTCCCTCCTCCTCCTCCTCCTCCTCCTCCTCCTCCTCCTCATAACGTTACTCCTCCTCCTCCTCCTGAGGCCTCCTCCTCCTCCTCCTCGGGCCTCCTCCTTCTCTTCCTTCTCCTCTTCAGCTGGGGGGGCGGCACATCTCCTCAACTGGGGGGCCGGCGGAATGGCGTATAAGCCCCTTGAATAAGACCACCCTTCGGATGAGAAGAAGGCTGTTGGGGGGGCTTGGGGGATCGGTGCATCTGTTGGTTTGCGATGGGCGCCGGATCGGATTCGCAGGCAATCGATCTGACGATCTCGTCATCGATCTATCGATTTCCCTGTCGGTCGCACTGTGTGCCCCCCAGCTCTTACAAGACTGCCTTTCGGGGCAATGAGGAGCTTGCGGGAGGGGAGGGATGGGTGCAGCGTTCGGTTTGCGATTGGCGTCGGATCGGATCCACGAGCCATCGAACGACTTCCGTATACAGAGCTCGATCTCCCCTAAAACGATTTCGACGTATACGTATGTGTATATATATATATATATATACAAACCGGTGTGGCTACCAATGAATGGATCCACCTATGAATTGATCCCACTACCAGTAGATCAATCGTCATCACTACCACATGTTGACCCAACCATCTACACATGAATACATATATATATATATATACACATATATATACATATATATATATACATATATAAATGTATACTCATACGGTCATATACCAGGCAATCCGTATACTCATCGTCTTGGACTTTCTTCGAAGGGGCACCACAAGGCCGAGGAGCCTTGGATGTGGATAACAATCTAGCCTGTTGGGGCCAGATGTTAGTTCATATCGTGTGCGCCTCATGCTTCTGGGGAAGAGAGCCCGAAACTCCAAGACGCACTAGATGTGGATACAGATACATATATATATATATATACATATATACATATACATACATTGCCCGCACATATACATGTGTGTGCTTGTACGTATGTCGGCCTCACTACCTGTACACATATAGACGGGACAACCGCGGGACAGCTGCAAGCCAACCACATGGCAACCTGCGGGAGAGCATACGGACGGCCATATGCGGGAAACCATCCATGAGAACGAGAACACACGCGAGACCCTACTAGAGACCATACGGGAGACCCTGCCCGAGACCACACGGCAGGCTCGCGTCGTGTCGACCCCGGCGCTGGTTCCTGACACCGCGGGGGTCGTGCAGACTGGAGCGATCGGCCCTCGCAAAAAGGCCGGGTCGTCCGAGGATGGGCCGATGCTGGGCCACAGGCGGCGTTCAACCTTCAACGCCCGCGCTGGGGTCGCCGCCGGCCGACACGACGCGAACCTGCCATGCGGGAGGCCATGCGGGAGACCATGCGGGAGACAACGGACCCCATACACGATGTTCCTCGAGAGTCCTGGCTGGGCACTACCGCACTCAGACTACAGGTGCTCCCCCCGCCTGACTGCAGCCCGCCGCCCCCGCCCCCCTGGAACCCAGGTGCTCCACGCACGCCGTCCCATGAGAGAAGCAGTAGAACAAGAAAGTCATATATATATAGAGAGAGAGAGAGAGACACCAGTGGAGACAGATAAATACAGAGAGCGAGAGAGATGGGAAGCAAGAAGAGGAGGGGTTAAGGGCGTTGAAAGTTCCTGTGCACGCGTGCGTGTCCTGCGCTTCCTGAGCGCGTGTCCTCCAGTCTGCAGTGCAGGCGTCGTGTGAACGCGCGCACGCGCATGGGGTTCGGCGCGCATGGGGGCTCCGCTCTGCGAGGGTCCATGCTCAGGAGGGCGCCAGTGCTCTTCCAAGCAAAGCATGCAGGAAGCCAAGAGGTGGGGGAGACCAAACCATGTGGAAGACCATACAGTAGGGGCCCGACCACAAGAAGCCTTCCACAAGAAGCCCACTCCTGAGTCCCCAGAACGTCCGCTGATGTTTGGTGTGGGAACGTCACGCTTGCGATAGCAGAACCATCGAAACCAAAGAAACCCAGGGCACCCTGGACGCGAGCAGGGTGTTTCTTGGCATGGGTCTCCACTGTACGACCCACCAACTCCAGATCCACAAGGGCTCACGAGTGCCTTGAAGAAATGATTAGGACCACTCGGGCAGGCTGGTTCCGGGAACACCGAGGCACCACACCTAAAACAAGTCAGAGATTTTTGCTGCATGGTGCCCTCCTGAAGGGCCTCTTGAAACCTTGTTGGGACGCCGTGAAGCCCTCTCAGGAACGTCTTAGGGCCGTCTTCGGGACATGTTGGAGCCGTCTGGCGTCCTCTACGTGTGCCAGGGGCTGCCTCCAGGGGTTCTTTGGGCGTCCAGGGAGGCCGGCAGCACGAAATGAACCGGGAGGCCCCAGGACCAGCGGGGCCCTGAGCTGGGGCACCCCCTATCCAGCATCACACGTGTACACGTACATGTAGTACGGACGCTCCCCACCCGCCGCACCTTGACATTCAACGATGTGCACATGCTGCGCAACTGCCGCTGCGCCAGTGCCCCCCTTGATAACTCGGGTGTCGCCAGAGGTTGCCATGGTGCAAGCAGGACCCCCGCCTTTCCGGGGAGGCTCAGGTTAGAGATGGGATACAGAACACCCGTCCCCAGGCCCACGAAAGGCGTCTTGGTCGTGGAACTCACGGGGCCCAAGACACGCAAATAAATACACACATCCCAGGATTCCCCCATATCTGTTCATACTTTCTGGGTTTTCCTCTTCCTCCCACTTTCCATAGTTTCCCATCTGTTCTTGGAAGTCGACGTTGAATTGTGCCTGTGTTTGTTCCGCCCCCTGAGGGACACCTGCTACAACCTCCCAAAGACGCCAGAGTCCGCGGGTCCGGCTGGATGTCGGTCTCCCCGGACTCCACGACGTCCATGGCCTTCTGCGCCATCACCTTCGGGAGGAGAGCGGGGCGCAGACGGCGGGTGCTGGCGAGCCCAGCGAGGCCCGCTGGAAGAGCGGACGAGGCGACGGCGACGGGGATCCGCCGCACGCGTGAGCTGGAGCGCAGCGGCTATCGGACCGGGACCGGGTGTGCGCGAGTTCCTGCTCATGGTAGCCTTGTGGATGCCATGACAATGGACACGCTAACCCTATCATTTAAATGATAATGTGTTTCAAATGTGTGAAGCATGTTCTGGACATGTTTTCAACGTGTGTTTGTACATGCTTGAGACATGTTCGAAACATGCTCTAGACATCTGGAAATGATTGGACAGCATGCTTCCTCTCCATGGATCGTCTCCCACAATGGTAGCCTGCCAGCGCACATCAGCGTGGGAGCGCCACTTGCAGAACAGGAGGCAGGGGACGCCACTGCACCACGGCCAAAGTTGGCAGGCTCTGGGGACGGCTCGAGACCCTGAGCACCGAGGATGGATCCAAGGAGGCCACGGGAGGCCACGACGGGGAATACAGGTCACCAGCAACAGCTCGAACTTCAAAGATCCAGACCAGTTCGGTCAGGACTCGGATGCAAAGGAGGATTCGATCCACATCGCTATCAAGCACAATCGCGGCATGGCACACCGGAATTCAGCACGGCGCAGCACAGCACATCAAGATCGACACATCAAGATCGACACATCAAGATCGACACACTCAGCATCGACACATCAAGATCGACACACTCAGCATTGCAACCGGGCACGCTCCCTGGCACGTGCCGTGGCGCGTCCCGCTCAAAGGGCCCCCACAACCGTGTGCCCGTGCTCATCTTGCCGCCGCTGGCCTGGCGCGCCCCCACGAATATGCATCCCACGGAAGCAGGCCCGCACCGCTGCCGAGGCGTACCCGAAGGGCCAGGAGAGGCGCGTGCCGCTCCTCGGCTCCGCGCGGACGAGAGCGCGGCGCAGAGAGGAAGGAACGGAGCAGACAGCGGGGGGACAGGATGAGCATCGCTTAACCGATCCCCATCCCTACCGGCGCGGCCCGGGCACCACTGGCCGATCTGCCCCCCAAGATGGGGATATGGGCTGCTCCCGTCGTGTCTCGAGGGGTCATCCCCACCGGGGGTGGTGGGATGGTGGGGCTCGTGACCGACAGGACGACATGCAGGGCCGAAAAGATGCCGCTGCGACTCCGACGCCCTGCGACGGTGACGCACCTGAATCAAATCCACATCCGAGGCGACTTCCTCCTCACCCATCCAGTCAGCACATGTAGGGCCGCCCGGCTAGCGGTGACGAGGCACGACGACCGAATAGGAGGATCAACCTGCTGCATGCTTTCTCGGGCTTGCACCAGGCAGCGGGCAGCGTGACCGGCAGCTTTGAACTTGGAAACCGTTTCGGCCCCATCACTCCTCCCCTGCAGCGACGACGGTGGACGGGAACGGGGAGGGACTTGAGGCCTGCACCACACGAGGGCACGGGATTAGAACAGACAGACACAGGGTGAACACGATGAGCAGATCAAGATGAGACAATTCAGGAACGTGTCAGCAGCGACGGCCAACGACTCCAATATGGCCGTCCACGAGCTACCCAGGATCGCACATCGATGGAATCGCTCGCACAAGCAAGTGGACGGCATCCGACGCGACCCGCCCTTGCAGGGGAGGCGTCGGCCTCGGGGGCCGCGTAGAGTCGGACGGATCGGTGCCAGGCCAGAGTGTGGCCCATCCAGCAGCAGGCAGCCCCGGGACTCCCCCGTGGACAAAACCATGGAACGATTGGTTCCCTGTCGTGCCGCTGTGGACCTCGGCTTCTGGCATCGCGTAGATCGTTCACAAACTCTGGTGATCCCCGCTCGCCGAGATCGTCCACATGGGACTGCTGGAGGCCGCCGTGGCCTTCGACCGTGAGCGCCCGCGCGCATGTCGCCGCCGCGTAGACGCGTCGCGAACCCGTCGCAATCGCATGAGTGCACGATAGCGTGGCCGCAACAAAGGGGAGCACCTCCGTCCTCGCGAACCACTGGTCCGACAGCATCGGCTCGATGACCTCGCCGCTGCGCTGCGACAGAGGCACCCGTTGCTGGTGGTCCTGCGGCGTAGGAGTAAGGCCACCCTCCCTTATCCGCCCAACCCATCCCTGTTTCCTTCTTCTCTGCACATTGCCATACAACCATGTCCCTCTGATCCCCTGCCGCCTCGAAGCCTCTACAATCAGTCGACACACATGCTTCTCCCCTCTTCCTGAATACTATCGTTACTCGATGCCGCCTATCCCGCAGTACCGGTGTCAAATCACAAGAACTGCCCGACGAGATGTTCGGCATTGGTCCGCTATTTTCAGACGCGTCTGGCCTCCGTGCAGCGGAACGTTGCTCTCGCTGCATCGTGGGCAGTATTCTTGTATCCGCACAAGTGGTGATGCCGCTGTGGCGTGTGCTTCGTTCTTGAGTAATACTGTTTCCCTGGCTCAGTGGACAAATCTCCCGCCGCAACGCTACCCGCACTCTTGCAGCAATGTGTATATACACACCAGTACATGTGTATAGACATATCCCCTTGCAACGCTCGCCACATGTGCTTACCTGTGTACATTGCCCTATTCCTCGTCTTCCTCCGTCCGACGACCTCCTGCGCAATCGGTCAGTGTTCCTGTTCCGCCCTCCGCCCCTCACCTCCGTCATGCCCCATCCCAGTTCCCCTCATCCTCTCCTGTGCCCCCCCCCTCTCTCGACATCCAGGCTCCGCTTGGGCACAACGTTGCCCTTTCGAGATCCATACCTTCTTCGCCGAACGACTCTGCGAACATTTTACGGGATGAGAGGGGAGGAACATGATGGCAGAGATTGCTGGAGAATGCCAATAGTTCCCTTCCCCGTCTCTCCTCTCCGCCCTTGCTCTGGATTGAACAGGAGGACCTCCTTACCACAACCCCATTGTCTGCCACCGTGCCCTCAGGCAGAGGTTGGAGTGTCCTGAGGTCCGTGGCCTAATCCCTCGAGCCTCAGTCTCCAATCCCGAGGATTCTTCAAGGGGCCCATACAACAATCGTCAGTCTCTCGGGGCTTGTCGCGTGCCTGGGCATTGTCGCATCACTTGCTCGGGCCCCCGAGGGCCCCAGAACGGACCAAGAGCGCCCCAAGAGGCCCCCAAGGCGGTCCAAGAAGGCCCCCGAAACGCCGCACGATCGGTCCAAGACGCCCACGTTGACCAGAAGACGGCTGAAGAGGCGCCAAAGACGCCCCAAGAGAGGCCCAAGAGGCCTGCCAAGAAGGCCCGAAGGAGCACAGATCGGCCGAATCCCTTCGGAAAGCTTACATTGTGAGCATGTACGACGTTTCGGCCTCACGGCGTTCAAGACGGCCCAGGAAGTCCCCAAGATCGCCCCAAGACTGCCAAACGGGCCCCAAGAGGGCCCCAAGACGGCTGACGAGGCGCCAAAGACGCCCCAAGAGAGCCCCAAGACGGCCCCAACTAAGACCCCAGGAGGGGAAACACGAACCAAGAACTCGCCCCAAGATACCCCCAGGAGGCCCCAAGAGGCCCCAAAGAGGCCCCCGATATGCTCCAAGAGGCCCACGCGGGGACGGCCACGACATCCCAACATACATCCAAGAGCCTCATCACCCACTCAACCCATGCACGGTGGCGGAGTGGAGCGAACGCAGCTCAGCAGTCCCCCTGATACCACTCAAAAGCAACCTGGAGCCAAACGATTCCTCCTCCACCGTCGCCGCATCCTCCCTTCTTTCCCATTGGGGGGGTGGCAGCGGTGGTGGCCCATCGACTTCTTGCGCCGATGGGGCCGCAAGGGAACAAACTATCTCGCCACAGAAAACAATCTCGCCGATGCTGCTGCGTGCCCGAAGGTGGAGGCGCTGGTTGGGCCAACCTTCCAGGTCCATGATGCAGAATTGTCATCTCCGACCCTCCTGAAACCTGGAAACAAAAACGTGAACACGTACGCGCTCAGCTGTATGCGCGTACAGCGACGGGTATTCGCTCTCGTTTGCCTCCGTGGGCGTTTGCCAGACAAGGGTCGGTGAAAACATGTGCGGCGCCGGGCGCAGGCATGAGATATCCACATGGCAAACCAACAACGAGCGCGACGGGCAGTCCAGATGGAATAATCGCGTTCACCTCCACTACAGAACAAAAATACTTCAAGCAACCTTGGTTCGTTGAGTAATATCACACCTGCAACACCACCTTATCGCACGTCTGCCACAGCATATGTCACCAGACTGGTTTGCCGAGGATTTACACGGTTCGAACCCATCGTCTCGAACCCGCCACGCGCCCCGAAATCTGAACATAGACGGGGACCCACAAAATCACGGAGACCCCGAAATCCAGTCGGAATCAGGCTAGATTCGCCACTACCCTCATCAACAAAACACGTCCCTTCTCACTGCAATCGTGCCAGCACAGTGGCGTCGTTGTGTGGGGGGAATCGCACGCACCTGAAAATTGTTTTGCACATCCGCAACACACATACAAGAAACAAACAGTTGCGACCGTCACGCTGGTATCACCCTGCCGAGACGCCAAGATGACTTCTCCTGGCCATGCTCTTCTTTCATCCGCCTCCCTCGGAGGTTTTGGCGCTGGCAGTCTCGAGGGCGATTGGCTGCGTCAGAAGGTGTCTGCGCACAAGAGACTCCCTACCGCACGAAACGTGCCGCTCGGCACCAGAGTCTGCCATCAAACAGAAGACGCCGTACGCGACCACATGCTTGCCGATGCTGATGGACTGCAACGCCACGCGAACAAACCATCTGACCAATGGCATTGCAGGAGGTCCTTGTCGCCGTTGCAGTCGTCCTTCATATGCTCCATATGCTGCTCTGCTTGCGTTGTTGTGGATGGCTCAAATGTGGCTACGGTTGTCCTTTGCCGGGCTGGTACTGCCGATCTGCCGCCCGATAGTTCACCAGCCTCGTTGGCCCTGGACCATCTCAGTGTTGTGCCATGTGCCAACTTGCTAGCTCCGATCTGGCTCTGGTTCCTTCGAGAGAAACTCGGTTACGGCACGAGCGTCCCAGGTGCGCCGCCCGAGCTGATGGTTCCGATGCAGCTGGGACTTGCGTTGGCAAGTCCTTCGGCAAATCCCGTACCTTCTTTCTCACACTCGTCCATTCAGTTGCTCGGCTGTCCTACTGGCCACTATGGAAACACATTCGGCCATTGTCGTTCGGCCATCCTTGTGTGTTGACCCCAGGAGCTGCTTAACGTGCCAGGATGCGCGTGCCACCTGCGTTGCGGGAGACGCGGCACTTGTCACCCATGGCACACGAGGCGTCAGCCGATCATGTAGAACGAATATAGCACGCATGCGTCCTTGCCTTCGCCTTTCCCGCCGTCCCAAAACCTTGCCCCCATCGCCCGCTGCTGCAGCGCCACCTAAGATGCTTATCGGCGGCGGTTGGGTGTCGCTGGTTCCCGCGTCGTGTGAAAGTGCCCACTCGACCGCCTTTCGCACAAGAATTTCGTAAATAGCTTGGACATCTCTCGGGCGCGTGCCCGACACCATGTGCGCTGCCACATGGAGCGGCTTGACCTCAAAGATCAGCCTCCGCAGAGAACGCAAAGCGGTTTGCTGGGTGGGGGCGCAATCTGCGCCTCGCAAATTGCCGTAAATAACCTTCCGCACCCGAAGCGCGAGCTGCAGCTTGGATTGGTGAGCGTTTTTTTATTCGGCGTTTCGACATTGAGCGAAGAGGGGGGGGGGTCTGGCTCCAGACCTCTGCTTAGTGCGACTGTTTGCAGCAGTGCGTCCACTATGGGGGAGGCCCCACCTGCTCGAAACAGGCGCCCCAAATCAGCCAAGATCTACTCCATCGGGGAGGGAGGGAGGGTGGTCGCGAGGGCCCGCGCCGATCGGCAATACAAGGAATAAAAAAAACGCTCACTTGTCGGTGGCCGTTTCGGGGTCGGTGAACTTACCACTCGACTTCAGCACGGCCACGGCAAACTCCGCTGGCACGGAGATGCCGAGATGCCACACGCACGGTCGTTGTGAAGGCAAGGGGCGGTGTACCCCCCCAAAGCTAGAAAAAACGAACGCCTTGTTGGCTTCGGTGTAGGCAAGGCCGTCGTGCACCAGTGAAGTGTCCATGTCTGGGCCACCGAGGACAACTTGCGCCTCTTCAGCCAAACCATCACTGCGAAGCCCGCACCAGCTGGCAATAGAAGAAAAACAAACTACCTAAACATAAATTGATGGCGCTCCGCGCGGACCTCTTGGATCTACGCTGGACCGCGGCGCCAAAGACACCGCTGGAGGGGCCCAGCGCGGATCCGATAAGTCCGCGCGGAGGGCCAAAAGTTTATGCTTATGGCATTAGTTCTTCTTCTTCGAAAGTTGCGCCTCGTCCGCACTCTGAAGCCTGCCCGCACCAGCTGTAGAGACAAGCGCGTTCCACGACTCGCACAGTAGCGACTCGCAAATGGCCTGGATCTGCCATGGAGGAGCTACGATGCGTGTCATGGATGCAGATATGTATTTTTCGGACGTTGGCGGGTGGGCACTCTGCGACCGGCGAAACGCGCTCGGTGGAGCTGGCAAGCTTCGCGTGGACCGACGGCTGCCGTGCCTTCGCTGGCCGGACGGGGCCCGTGGGACCTCGCGGCCAAGCGCGCAGCGGCTGCCTCTCGACATGGATGCAGACGTGTGTGCTTTTCGGACGCTTGCGGGTAAGCACTCTGCGACCCGTGAAACGCGCTCGGTGAGGCTGGCAAGCTTTTCGCGTGGACCGACGGCCGCCGTGCCTCCGCTGGCCGGACGGGGCCCGCGGGACCTCGCGGCCAAGCGCGCAGCGGCTGCCTCTCGAGCTGCCGCCGCCCCCGCCGCCGCCTGTGGAATGGCAGACGGCGCACGGTGCGACCTCTCCAAGGGTTGAGAGGTGGCCCTGGGACACACAACAGGAAAGACAAATCCCAAGATCCCCCGTAGGTCCTGACATGTTCTGGATTGTCATCTTACCCTCACTTCCCGTAGTTCCCCATCTTGTCCCAGGAATCGACGATTCATTGTTGCTGTGTGTGCTTGTCCCTCCTGAAGTATGCGCACCAGACAGACGTTCGGGTCGGGGGCAGCGCCACGACTGCCAGCCCAGAGGGGGGCAGGCGTTGCCTGCCTTCCTGCCTGCCTTCCCTCTTCCCTCCGCACCCCCCCTGCCCTGCAGCCGAGCGCTGGCCCTGTTTCTGAGCTGGGCCCAGGGGTGTGCCCTCCGAGGCCGCCCTCGCCCGCATCGGACGGAGCCCCGCCCACAGAAGAGCCCCGCCCGCACCCCCTTGGCGGCCCGCGCACGAGGGGGGCAGGGGGAGAGGGGCAAGCTTCTGAGAAGGAGGCTGCTTCTTGGAAGGCGCCAGCCTTACATCTATAGATCCGCCACCATGCCTCGAGGCACGAAGGGGACTTATCTTCAGGTCTCCTGTGTTCGATGTTCTCTGTACTCACGACAGGGGATTATAATATTCTAGGGGCTGGGGCCCAAAATTCTCAAATTTCCTGGGCGCTCTCGCGCGCTCCTGGACTGCCTCACGTGACGTTTCAAGAGACCAGGGGGGCCCAAGACGGGCCCAGAGGGGCCCAAGAAGCGTCCAAGAGGCCACCAAGACAGCCCATGAGCGCTCCAAGACACCCAAGATGGCCCAAAGACCGCCCAAGAGGTCCCAAACAAACCCCAAGAGCGCTCCAAGAGGACCCCCAAGAGGGCCCGAAGAGGCAAACATAATTGAGTTACCTTATGTTTTTCTATGTGTGTTTTGCGTTCTCGCGTTTTTGGGATTCCGACGCTCCAGGATGGCCCAAGACGGCCCAAAAGGTCCCGAAAAGGGCCCCAACAGTTCAAGAGGGCACCAAAACGGCCCAAGAGGTGCCCAAGCAAGATCGCCGAAGAGGGCCTCAAGAGGGGCCCAAAAAGAGGGGTACACGAACCGACAATTCGAACCTTCTGCCCTAAGAAGCCCCCAGGAGGCCCCAAGAGGCCCCGAAGATAGCACAAGAGGCCCCTTAGAGCCTGGAGGCCCCACGAGGCCCCCAAGAGGCACAAAACGAGGCCCCAAGAAACTGCCTGCAAAAAGCCCCCGAGAGGCCTCCCACGATATCCAAACGAACTTCCAAGAGGCCTCTGACACACAACCCAGGCCCGGTGGCGGGATGGGCCGTCAACCACTAGATCCGCCGCCCCCTGCTTGCAGGGGTGCACGGCGTGCTGGATGATTCAGGTTTTGGTTTTGGTTCTCTTTCCAAAAGAACTTCCCAGTGGGCTCCGGCAGAACCCGCCGGCCACCCGGAATTTTCCCAAACGTGCTCAACGACCGCAAAAAATCATCCAAAAACGGCCGTTTCGCTCGGGACATCCTCAAAAAATCGCGAAGATGGCCCAAGATGGCCTCCAAGTGCGCCCGAGATGGTCCAAGACGGCCTCCAAGACGGCCCAAGAGAGTCCAAGACGGCCCAAGACGGCCCAAGAGGCCCCCCAGAGGCCTCCCAGACGGCCCAAGAGGCCTCCAAGAGGTCCTCCAGGAGAGTCCGAAGAGGCCAAAATCATTGATTTTCCCTTGGTTTTTGAAGGATTTTGGCATTTGCGCCTTTTCGGCTCTCCGACGGCTCAAGACGGCCCAAGAAGCCCCCAAGATCGCCCAAGAGGCCCCCAAGAGAGCCCCCTGATGGCCCAAGTGGCCTCCAAGATGGCCCCTAGAGGGCCCCAAGACGGCCCAAGAGGCCTCCAACACGCCCAAGATGGCCTCCAAGACGCCCAAGATGGCCTCCAAGACGGCCCTGGAGCGCCCCAAGAGGGTCCCCCGTTGGCCCAGAAAGGCCCCCAAAACGGCTCCCGACGGCGTCAGACGTGCCAGGAACCCACCAAGATGGCCGAAGTTCGCTCGAAGCTGGCCCAAAAGGGCCCAAGAGGCCCCCAAGAGGGCCTCCAGGAAGGCCAAAAGATGCCAAAATCACTGATTTTCCCAAGGTTTTTGATGGATTTGGGCATTTCCCTTTTTTCGGCCTTCCGACGGCCCGACACGGCCCAAGAGCCCCCAAAGATCGCCGAAAGATCGCCCAAGAGGCCTCCAAGACGGCGACGATGACCATCAAGACGCCCACGTGTTCCCCGAAGGCTTTCCAAACCGATTCGGGGAACACATGGTCCGATGGCTTGGCAGGTCTGGCCTCAACGTTCGGCCACATAGGCGCTTTCACAAAGGCAGGGGGCGGCGGTGATTCGCCGTAGGCGTCTTCGATCCGCCGCCCCCTGTTGGCTTGCCACAGCGGTGCCCGGCGTGCTGAATCCTATCGTTCTTGGTGCTGGCTCTGTCTCCAAAAGAACTCTCCCCTGGGGCTTCAGCCCGTCCCGCCGGCCACCCAGAAGGCCCAGAATCCCACCAGCCCTTTGGGCGTGAGTGGTTTAGAGAGCCCGCTCTGTTCTCAACCCTCCTTCCCCTTCGGGGAGGGGTTTACCCCTCCCCCTACCCCCTCCCCCTGGGCCTGGAGAGGCCCCACCGCGGGTGGTCAGGGAGTCCTTTTCGACTCCTGGGAGGGCTAAAAAACGACACCCCTCACGAGGATTCTGGCCCCGACGGGGGGAGGAAGAAAAAACCCTCTCCTCTTCTTTGAAGCCAAAATCATTGATTTTACTACGGTTTTGGCCTTCTGAGGGGGCAGCGCTCATTAAAGCTCCCCTCTTCCTTCAAGGCAAAATTATTGATTTTACGAAGGTTTTGGCCTCATTTTGCCGATCCTCCTGAGGGGGCGAGGCGCCTCGATTAAAGCTCCCCTCTTCGACTCCTGAGTCGACTTCACACCACGAGAAGCCCGAACGACTCCGAACGACTCACACCACGAAGAGCCCGAACGACTCACACCCCGAACGACTCACACCAGGACGAGAAACCCCAAACGACTCAAACCACGAGGAGCGTTTTCTCTCCCTCCTCCTCCGCCTCGTCCTTCTCCCGCTCCCACCACAAAGAGGATGTACAAGGAGGCGGGAGGAAGGAGGAACAGGGGAGATATGCGGGAGCAGGCGCAAACACGGCTGAAAAACACGACTGTCGGCATGCTTCGCAAGAGTTGCTGTTTTGAGATGGGCTGGTGGGGATACGCGAAGCGTAAAGAATTCTCCCAACAAATTTCCCAAGACGGCTCAAGATGTCCTCATAGACGGCCAAGACGGCCTCAGATGGCCTCTAAGATGTCCAAGATGTCCTCCAAGACGGCTAAGATGGCCCGAAGGTGCCTCCAAGACGGCCCAATATGCCTCCAAGATGAGCCAAGATGGCCTCAAGATTACC
>CAUYUJ010008535.1:240000-264593 GCA_963575745.1 Prorocentrum cordatum | reverse complement strand
TTCCCCCCCCTCCGTAGCCATTTTGGCTCAAGTCCGTAGCGTGGCCCAAGCGTCAGCAGCGGACGTGAGCATTCTGGCAAGGGGGCGCCTCAGAGGTGCACGCGGCCCCAACAGCTCTCCTGGCGTTTGCCAGGCATACTAACGTACCTTTCTTGTTCTTGCCAGCCACGGCACGCCGATGGGAACGGATGATTTGCTCTCAGCCCCTTGGCGAGCGGACGGGTCGACGAATAAGAAAGCCACTGTTGTACGACGCAAGCTACACAGGCCCCCAGCCTCAGGGCCCACGTGGCGATGTGGTCAGTGCGGATGTGCACGCAACGAGGAGAGATGGCAGTGGTGCAAACATTGTTTTTCATATCGCACACCAGAACCAGGATGGACCCAGCCGCAGCACTGGCCGTCTTGGGCAGGCAAGTCGTGGTCAGGATCAGACAAGTCGTGGAATGACAGCCGTCAGGGTTCAGAGCACCGTCTGCCGCTGGCCGCCGGCCTCCAGCCAGGGCCGAACTCCTCCACGCCAGCACTGGCTTGGACGAATCTTGATGGCCTGGATGCTGCTGAGTTGGGTTCTCTGCTGGCCATCGCCAACAAGACGGGTGACAAGAACTTGGCCACGCGAGTTCAGGCACGCATCACCACCCTGGCAAAGCCTGCTCCCCCAGTCATCGAGAAGACCATGGAACAGCGACTGGCAGAATCGCGACGTGAATGTGACAAGCTCCTTCAACGGCTCTCTCGTGAACTGGATAAGCACGACAAGTGGAAGGCCCAGCTGCAGGAGCACGAGGACTACATCATGGGCCTTCGTGCAGAGTTGGAGATCATGGACACCCAGCACGCTGAGCTCGCCCGCAAGCTTGCGGCCACGGGCAAAGCTGCCACTCCTGAACCTGGACCTGCGCCTGCGCGGATCAAGCTGGAGGACCTCGTTTCTGGCAAGGTGGGCACCCTGGACTTCGACCTGGGCCTCCTTTCAGACATGCCTGAAGGATTGGAGCTGGACGAGGAGGATCGTCTACGGATCGAAGAACGTACCACACAGTTGCGGGAGCTCCTTTCCACGAAGGCCAAGGATCTTTTCTCCTCAGCGCTGGACGAGGCCAAGCGCGTGGTCCAGGAGCATGAATCACAGAAGACACGGCTACTCGCCAAACGTCGGCGCGTGCAGGATGTTGAGGACATGGAACCCCAGTCCAAGCCTGGAGGTGCAGAGGGTTCCCAGCCAGAGACAGCTAGTGCTGGTGGTGATGGCGCAGAGACCACGTCCGAGCCCCAGGGCCAAGGCTCAGATGGACAGGTCTCCCGACCAGAGCAGCAGGCACAGTTCGCCTCTGTCCGCGAGCGATTGGCCAAGTTCGAGCGCAGGGGGGGCCCCAACCATGAGGGCCCAGCAGCTACCTGAGTGTGGGACATCTGTGTCAATGGGTGTGCTCAAGCTCATCTCGCGCACACCGCCCTTCCAATGCTACCCAGGCACGGACATTCCCTTTGGATGTGCATACCATGTTCTTGCTCACGCATGTGCTCCCTCTGGTCGAGCTATGTGGTCTGACAAATTCTGCTACGAAGCGCTAGACACAATTCAGAAGGTTCGAGCTATGATGGACTGGGCCCCTCATTCGCTTTCTGACGTGGTGACGGGGACCCCTTCGACGTGTACACCGAGTTCTATGCCGTCCTGGACAGCGTTCAGCACGGCTTCGGCGGGGGCGAGCCCGCCTGGCGCCACAGGCGCTACGGATACTCAGAAGAGCCGCGTCCTTCCTGGGACATCGCCTTCCACACGGTCAGTTACTGAGACGGCAGGAGGGCTTCAGGCGTCAGAACGTAAATCCTGGGCTGCCCAGAGCAGTGCAGGTTCACAGTCGCACCTGTGCTTTCCACCCGCCAGGGCACCCTCTCCACAGGAGGCGGGGGTCTCAGCGCGAGTGGGTGGGGGCACAGGAGTTTGCTGGACTCGCCTACCTTGGGAGGCTGGCAACGTTGGATATGACGAGACGGCTGCCGAGTCACCACAGGCCATGGGCCTGCCGCCTGCTGACGAGACCAGAGCGATGGCAGTTCAAGACTATGCAGATATGCGAGCTGACCTCAGAGAATGGGCAGCGGCTTGGTTTGACATACATCTTGGGCTAAACGCAGGAAGTGGTGATTGGCGGCTTTGGTGCGAGGCGTTTCTGCACACGATACTTGAGCGACAAGGGAACGAGCCCTTGCGCCGTTTGTTGCAGGCTTGGTTTCCAGGCCGCACCTTGCAATCTGTCATGGAAGAACTATGTGAGTCGGCATGGAGGCAGTCTGAGCCCAGGCGTGTGGCCTTCCTTGAGCGGCTTCGTACGGCGCCCATGGAGAGGCGTGTACAGCTGCAGCGCCGCCATTGGGCGCACTTGGATGAGCTGAGAGCCATGTTCAGGAGGCTTTTGGGCTCGACTTTCCCTACGGTGCGGCTTCCTCGCTCCAGACAGCCCGACTCAGAGGATGATCAGGCAGACGTTGACGCTTGCATTGCTCACCTGGTGATGTTGGCGGATGCGGAGACCAGTCTGGGACAGGCCAATCAAAGTACAGTTCCACACGCCATGCAACATAATTCTTCGGAGGCCCCAGACGTTTATCAGTGTGCTCCTCTGCCTGCGGACGGAGTTCGAGCTGCTCGGCGTGCTGACTTGGACGATCCAGACGCTGACCCCTTCGCCAACCTGGATGACCAGTTCGGGGACGAGGGGGAGCTTTGTACTGTGGAATCTAACATCGGATGCAGGCCTGACGCCATAGGCTCCAGCCCCACCCCGTCTCGGGATGTTTACCTTGGAGGCCCTGAGCCTGCGATCTTGGGTGTCTTGGGGAACTCCTCGTCGAGTCTGCCTATGCTGGATGCCGCTCGACCTCGGGACTGTAATGCGGAGTCAGAAACGCAGCAACGTGTCAGACAGACCCACGCTGGTGACAGCGCGCCCACACACGAAGAGCCAGCAGTTCTGCAGCACTGTACGTCCGACGAGCATGTGACGCTGCTCTTCGCGAACATCACCGAATGGGGCGCTAAGGTTCGCAGCTTTGTGAACAGTCACAAGCACACCTACGCCATCGTGGGGCTGGTCGAGACGCATGTCCCCGACACCAAGTGCGCCCACTGGAAAGAGGAACCCAGGAAGGACGGGTGGAGGCTCTCGTTCAAGGCAGGCTTTGCTTCTGGGAGGTCGGACTCAGGCATCTCGGCAGGGGAGTGGCTCCTCACGCGCTGTCACTTGGCCGCTACACAGTTTGATAGACTGAGGGACCAGGCGATTGCCGACTCGCGCATGGATCCCTTTAAAGGCTTCTCGGCCACCACGCTACACCTCAAGTCGGGCAACCTCGTCTACATTGCAGCGTACTTGCTACCGTCACTGGGGATCGCTCAGTACAACAATGAGGTGTTGGTGGCATTGGGCGCATTTACCAAAGCTCTGGCAGATCCTTGGGTGATTGTGGCGGACTGGAACAACGAACCGCAGATTCTATTGGATAGTGGATGGGTTGACAGGCTCAGAGGTCGGCTAGCGCTTCCTAACTGCAAGTTCACGTGCGACAAGGGGCAGGGACGCATGTATGATTATGCCATTGTCTCTAAGCAGCTTACTTCGGACCGCATCAGGCTCAGGCAAGTTTTAGCTGTTCCTTGGAAGACTCATTGCGCTATTGCCATTGATGTGCTGGACGCCAAGCGTACTTGGTGGCATAGGTCGCTGGAACTGCCAGAGCCGCTACCCAGGGCCAACCGCCCTCAGCAAGAGCCAAACCCAGACAGCAAGCGATCCCAGAAGCGCAAGCAGGTGGCAGATGCACGCAGACAGGAACTCCCCGAAGAGCTGCGCGAGGCCTTCGACGACCTGCCATCTCAGGAGCCACAGCCAGAAGGCCCCAAGGTCGCGTTCAAGTTGGAGCAGGAAGCATGGCTCCAGATCTATGGCGAATTGGAGCAGGATACCTTCAGACCACGAACAGCGGCAGCACAGTTGTCGACAGGTCCCCTGTCGACCTGGAGGCCCACTCAACGCTCTACCTTGGATAATCGATATGGACGATGGGTCACTACCTTGGAGCGGTCTATTGTTGCGGTCAGCGATGTGGAAGACCCCGTTATGTTTTTCGGCAGAGGGCAAGGGTATTCAATTTCATGGAGGAAGATGCGCCCTGCCCCAGGTCGACCTCACATGTGCGACCCTGTAGCCGAATGGTGGGGGATCGCCTCCACGCTGCTTGCTCGAGGCGTGGCCTTGACACGCTCAGGCAGGGACCCTCCAGAGGCGGAGAAGTGCCTCGCGGGCTTTCGGTCCATGGTCCAGGGCCTGACAGACACCAAGCAGCAGGAATTCTTCGGGAAGAAGGCCTTGACCACCACAGTGCAAGAGTGGAAGGACGCTGCCCAGCAGGCGCCGCACCTCAGCCAGACTGAGTTGGAGCAGCTCCAGGTGCACACCAACACGTGGGTCGACCGCGCCCAGGGGCGCTCATTAGTCAAGTCTCGCCAAGCCTTCATGGACTGGGCGAAGCAGATGTGGGCCAAGAGGCCAGGTGCTATTCATCGTCATGTACGTGCTCCTCCCCCTGACCCACTTCCTCGTGAGATCATCAGAGATGGCGTGGACACCGCCGACCCTTGCGTACTCATTCGCACGAAGAAGGACTTTTGGCAGGCAGTGTGGCAGGAGGATAATGACAGCAGGGAGCACTTGCTATGGACGTTGGAGGGATTGGCCAGGGATGCTCGTGATGACCCCTTGCCACCACTGAATGAAGGACAGATTGAATCGATTCTTAGACGACAATCGCCAAACAAAGCTAGCGGAGTTGATGGCTTGGGCCCAGTTGACCTTCAACGCATGCCTCAAGCTGGACTGTCTGAGCTCACGTGTATCCTCAATCAAGCGGAGCTACTGCAAACTTGGCCGACAGCGTGGTTAGCTACTATTTGTGCAGTTATTCCGAAGCCAGCTGGAGGCACGAGAGTACTGGGCGTGTTGCCGCAATGCTGCAAGACGTGGAGTCAGGCGCGCAGTTCGGTCACCTCCAGTTGGTCAGATGGACTTTCTGCTTTCTGGGACACGGCCATCAGGGGCAGCAGCGCCCTGAGAGCCGCGATGACGAGAAGCCTCATGGATGAGGCCTCTGCTACCACAGGCAAGGCAACGGCGACGGTCTTGCTGGACATTGCCAAGTTCTACGACTCCATCTCCTTCACCCTCCTGGTGGTGGCGGCGCGGGGGCTCAACTTCCCCCCCACGGTGCTGTTCATGGAGATCCTGCTCTTCATGGCGCCGCGCATCCTCAAGGAGGGCTCGGTCATCAGCGAACCGTTCTGCCCAGGCCGCTCGATTGTGGCTGGATCGTCGCATGGAGTCTGCCTTGGAAAAGTGTTCTTGCATTCTGTGCTGGAGGCTGCGCACATTCGAGCCCCTCAGGCCTCGTTATGGACCTTCGTCGATGACACTGTGGGAAGATCAGAGGGCACCCAGGCCACTGTTGTTTCTGAGATGGAAGGTTTAGCTGAAGCTTTCTCGGAGGGATTCAGACTCAAAAGGCTCACTGTCTCGGACAAAACGGTTGTCTTGGCGTCCTCTCCTGAGCTAGGTAAGCACATTGCCAGAATTTTCAGAGCCCGAGGGATGCCCGCTAGGTTTGCTTCCGTTGGTGTTGATTTAGGTGTAGACACTGCGGCAGGACGTTTTCGGACACGGAAGAAGGCACGCCAGAGAATGACTAAAGCCAGCGGGCGTTTTCTAGGATTGTGAAGATGCGCAGGCTGGCTGGTTTGAGGAAAGTCACCCAGGGCGCTTGGCGCACGGGAGCCTTACCACAGGCCAGCTTTGGCCATCAAGTTTATGGTATGCCACCGAGTCAGGTCCTGCTTCTTAGGCGACAAGCTGCTCGCACGGACTCGGGAATGGGCAAGGGCAAATGTTTAACAACTGTTCTGCAGACGGTGCTGGGGGATGGAGATCCCGCCCTGGAAGTGCGCCGCCAATTGGTGGACGCCTGGCTGCAGCTGTGGAAGCGCTTCCCCGCCCTCCAGCCTCGAATTCGACGGTCGTGGGGTATCGTTCGGTCGCAGCTCGATTCGCTTGGCGCCAAAAGGTGGAGAGGCATTCGGGGGCCCATAGCTGCAGTCCAGGCCACCCTTCTTGAAGCAGGATGGGAGCCCAGGGAACCTGACCTGTGGGAGCGACCCGATCATGCGGAGCATGCGTGGAGGTTCCCACGAATGGGCGACCCAGATTACGATTTACTCCCGATTTCTGACCATGCAGACTTGTTGCATGAGTTTGTTTCCGATATGAAGGCTAAGTTGTGGCAAGGTGCTGCAGGGCACGAGGCAGGCGACAGTTTGAAAGAAGGAGCCGATCTCCTCCCCCTGCAGCAGGAACTCCGTCGCTTCGAGTCTCGGGGTCAGGCGGACCTGTGGGGCCTCACCATGTGCGTGGCCTCGGGGGGCCAATGGCCACGTCAGCGCCAAGCCGACAGTGGCTACACGGTTGACGTAACTTGTCCAAGGTGCAAGGCGGCCCCTGAGACCTTGTTTCACAGAATATGGCAGTGCGCGTGTAATGTAGATCACCAAGATTTTAGCAGCACGCAGTCACTGATTTCCCAAGCCACGGCGCAATGGGAAGCAGACCCTTCTTTATGGCTGAGAGGAGTCCCGCCGAGAGACCTCACCTGCCCCGTCTTCCTTGACCCTCTTGAGGCCCCTCCTCTTACGTACTGCGGCTCCTCTCGCCTCAGCGAGTTTTGTGTTGCCCCTGGCCAGGACCCTCCCCACATTTTTGGAGATGGGTCGGGGGGGAAATGCAGCAGTGACCCGAGACGCAGGCGCTGTGGCTCTGGAGTTGCCCTCATTCGTCGGGCTGAGGATGGCTCCTGGGAGCCGGTCGCGGGTGTCTCTTCCCCCCTCCTGGGGCCGCGGCAGACCGTGTCGCGCGCGGAGATAGCTGCGTTTGCCATCGCTCTGGAAGAAACCACGGGACCCATCATTTATATCACTGATTGCCAGCCTGTCCTGGATGGTTGGAGAGCAGGTCGAGCCCACGGCAAGCTAGGCCCGAATCAGGACTTGTGGTACAGGGTGGCGGTGGCGTTGCGTAATCGGGGGGTGGCTGAAGTGCAGGTCGTGTGGACGGCTGCCCATCTAGAAGACACAGGCAAGGCGCTCAGTGCTTGGCAAGTTTTCCTCACTGCTGGCAACATGTGCGCTGATGACCTTGCGGGTAAAGCGGCTGACGAGGCCTTGCTCCTGTATACTCGCCAGCCTGCCCCCAGTACTGACATCTATGATTGCATCGCCCACCTTGTCAGACGCAGGGCCCGACGTGCGTTGCAGTGCTCACTCCAGGTTGACCCTTGGCAGGCCACAAGGCTCGCCAAAGTGCGGGTGCCCCCTCCCTCCAGGAAGGCTGCTGCCCTGAGGGACACCTCTCATGATTGTGAGCAGGTCGGGAGCAGGTGGCGCTGTAGGGTTTGCAGTCAGATTGTGGCTTCCACCCAGCTCCTCAAGTTTTGTGCTCAGTCTTGTCCAGGCCTGGCCCCTGAGATCCGAGGTCAGAAGTCGGAGTGGAGCCAATTTGTCTTGAGGACTGGAGAGATTTTGATTGGGGCCACCTCGGCCCACTCGTCCCACAAAATCTTCTATTGGCCTGAGTTTTCCCTGCATTTTTGTGTTTGTTGTGGGCTGACCGCCACAGTGGATGGTAGGTGGCTCGCACGTCCTTGCCAGGAGCCCTCCCCCAAAGGAGCCCAGAACCTTGACAGGATTCGTCGAGGCATTTTTCCTTCGCACAGGGGACCCCCGAAGGCGGTGCAGCTGGCCAGAGTGCAGCGTGAAGCTTCGGACGCGGTCCAGCGTGCGAGGGAGGCTCGGGAGGAGAGTGGAATGCAGCAGCCCCTTTTCTGTGTGGGAGGTGAGGGTGGAGCGGCTCGCCGACCCACCAGGATCCCTCACCGTGAAGGCGGGGACTCATCGTCGGATTAGTCCCCGCCTAACCCGTTTAGTTTTGCGGACGCTCGTCCTTTCATGGTCACTTCTGGTCCCTCCTCCTCCTCCTCCTCCTCCTCCTCCTCCTCCTCCTCCTCCTCCTCCTCCTCCTCCTCCTCCTCCCTCCTCCTCCTCCCCCCCCTCCTCCTCCTCCTCCCCCTCCTCATCCTCCTCCTCCTCCTCCTCCTCCTCCTCCTCCTCCGCCTCCTCCTCCTCCTCCTCCTCCTCCTCCTCCTCTCCTCCTCCTCCTCCTCCTCCTCCTCCTCCTCCTCCTCCGCCTCCTCCTCCTCCTTCTCCTCCTCCTCCTCCTCCTCCTCCTCCTCCTCCTCCTCCTCCTCCTCCCCCATCCTCCTCCTCCTCCTCCTCCTCCTCCTCCTCCTCCTCCTCCTCCTCCTCCTCCTCCTCCTCCTCCTCCTCATCCCCCCTCCCCCTCCTCCTCCTCCTCCCCCCTCCCCCTCCTCCTCCTGCCTCCTGCTCCCTCCTCCTCCTCCTCCTCCTCCCTCCCTCCTCCTCCTCCTCCTCCTCCTCCTCCTCCTCCTCCTCCTCCTCTTCCCTCCTCCCTTTCGAGGGGGCGGCCCGGCTCCTCCTTCTTGAGGGCGACGCCCGCCTGCTCCAGGTCGGCCCACAGCTTCCGCCTCGGGCCCGGGCGGCGGCACGGCAGGCGAACGGGGAGGAGGAGGAGGAGGAGGGGAGGGAGAGGAGGAGGAGGAGTGAGGAGGAGGAGGAGGAGGAGGAGGAGGAGGAGGAGGAGGAGGAGGGGAGGAGCAGGAGGGAGAGGAGGGGAGGGGTGGAGGGGGAGGGGGAGGAGGAGGGGCTGTGCCACAGAGACAGGTACGTAGAGGGGAGCTCCAAACAATACACCTCCACCAGCCCAGGCCAGGCCCATCCTGGGCCCTGGACTGGCGTACAGGCCCTCCTGGCCCAGGCCCTGGGCCTGGAGGTCTGTACACCAGTCCATGGCCTGGGATGGACCTGGCCAGGGCTGGTGGTGGTGTACTGTTGGCGTCCCTCCGAATATGCACAAAGACACCCTCCGAAGAATGTGTGCGTGTATCTTCCGGGGGAGTGGCGGTGTGTAAAGTCGCAGGCTCTCGGTGGTTTTTCCCGGGGAGAGAAGTTGGCAGCGGACACCACACAATCCGCTGCCCCTCAAGAGGGCTGTCCCCGTATCCATCGATCCGCCGTTGCAGAGACCACGCAGCGGCAGTGCTGTATGGGCTCCATGTGGTGATTGATACACCGCCATCCTCCCCTGTGGCCCAGGAACAATCCATGGGAAGGTGTCCGTGTACCTACTTTTGTTCGGGCGCTGTCAGGCCTGGGTTTAGTGGGACCGGGTTCCGTCGTGATGTCTACCTGGGGACGCCCCCCCTCGCCCCATTCCACTAACCGGAGCTGCCGTCACCCGAACAAAAACACCAGCTACGGCAGACCTGGTTTTATCGGGGGCGCGCAAACATTGATTAGCGATCCATGGACTTGGCGCATTGTCACCAAATCCATTGATCGGGGAAGACCCCCACAAAAATGTGGCCGGTGCCGCCTCGCTCGGCGGCAGAAATCCGCGATACCCCATGATAGCAGGACCCGTCGCTAATCCACGCACCCTTGATCCATGTTTGCGATCGCCTGATTGAAAGATTCCAGTCCGTATATTAGACTTCGGGACCCAATCATAGAGGTCCAAAATCCACCCCCAGAATTCGCCGGCCCAACGGGCCAGAGGCGTGCTAAGATCTCCGGTAACTGGTTAACAATTTTCTAGTTCGCGCGCGCGGGGCGGCCCCTGGGGGTCCCCGGACGAAAAGTACCCCGACCAGGTCCCGGCCGGTCCCCGGCCGGGTCCCGGCCGGGTCCCGGCCGGGTCCCGGCCGGGTCCCCCCGAGCGCTCCATGAGCGCACCAACAGGGCTCCGAGACGTCCCCGAGAGCCCCAAGAAAGGCCAAGAGGCCCCCAAGAGGCCCCCAAGATGGTACACGAGGGGTCCGACATGCCACAAGATCGCTCCAAGACGCCCAAGATAGCCCCCAGACGCCCCAAGAGGCCTCCAAGAGCACTCCCAATAGGGCCCCCGGAGGCAAAAATCATTGTTTTTCCATAGGTTTTTGAGAGATTTTGGAGCTTCCACCTTTTCGGCTTCCCGACGCCCCAAGACGGCCCAAGAGGCCCCCAAGATCGCCCCAAGAGGGCCCAAGAGGCACCCAAGAGGGCCCCAAGATGGCCCAAGAGGGCTCGAAGACGGCCCAAGAAGCCTCCAAAACGGTCCAAGAGGGCCCCAAGAACGCCCCCAAAGGGGCCCCAGAGAGGGAACACGAAACAACATTTCGAGCCCTCGGCCCTAAGAAGCCCCTACGAGGCCCCTAAGAGGCCCCAAGAGGCCCCCACGGGGCCCTCAGGAGGCCCCCAAGAGTCCCCCAAGCGGCCCCAGGAGGCCCCCCAAATGCCCCCCCGAGCGCCCCAGGAGTCCCCCAAGCGGCCCCAGGAACCCCCAAAGCGCCGCATTGACACCAGGCCCTCGGGCAAACGGCAGACATGAGACTGTATGGGCCGGCGGAATGAGCGAAGCGATTAAATAACCACCCCCACACGCGAAGTCGTTCAGTGAACGCGCCCAGAATAGGGAATCAAACAGGGCAGGGCTGTCTAGTAAACACTAGGGGCCGTTTAGTAAACGCCAGTTGTCGGGTCCGGGTGTTTGTTCCTGCCTTAAGAATGAACTAGCCGGCTTCCCTGAACCAGGGTCAGGTCGGGCATGTCCCCTTGCAGGCGGATGTTGAACGACAAATCAAAACAGACGTCAAAAACTGTTCCCAAATTATCAGAAAACTGTTCCCAAATTCTCAGAAAGTCAGAGGAGCGTCTCCAGACTATTTGTTTTGCCAAGTCATTTTTTAGTTTCCCCCCTGCAGAGGGACAGCCGACTTCGAACCAAGGCCCTGACTACAAGTGCCCGACCTGTGGCAGAGAGGGGTAGCCCCGACGTCCGGCGCCCCTCGACCCCCTCGAGGCGGTGCCCCCGGGCCCAGGGAGGCCCAGAAGACGGAAGGGGGCCCAAAGGGCACACAAAGAAAGAGACACGACGTCCCGGATCCCCCAGATGTTCGAATCTCTGTCGCGTGTTTGCCTTACCCGATGGATTTTCCTGGGAGTCGACGATTTCCTTGTGTCTGTGTGCCTTCCCCTCCTGAAAGATGGCTCCCCCGCGGGCCCGTGGGAGCACTCTCGGGCATCTCAGGAGCACGGGTTCGGTTGACCCCAAACTGGGGTCCATGTGAAAGGGAGTGGTGCAATAGATTCGGTGCAATTGTATTGCAAATGTATTGCGCCAGGGAATTGTACTGCATTGTATTGCAACTATTTGGGTGACCCAAAAGGGGGTCCAGCTGCAAGAGGGTAGTGCAATAGGTTTGGGGCAATAGTCTGCATTGCATGCTAAAATTCAGCCATACATTTTGCACCCCAGAAAGTACTGCCCGCCCCAACTCAACTGCAATCCGCAAATATATTGCACCAAATCTGTTGCACCACCCCCTTGTAGCTGGACCCCTTGTAGGTCACCCCGAAACTTATGTACTGCACGCGAACATCCAGCATTACATTTGCGCCCCGGAATGTACTGCACGCCCCGATTCTACTGCAATCCACAAACGTATTTCGGGTGCGCGCAAGCATGGATTAACGATCCATGGATTTGGCGCGCGGTCGCCAAGTCCACGGACCGGGGGAGGTGCCCTCCCCAAAATGCAGCCAGTGCCGCATCCTCCAGCGACGGAAATCCGCGATGTCCTATGGAAACGAGGCCGGTCGCTAATGCACGCCCCTGGACCCAGGTCTGCGATCGCCTGGATATTGCACCAAATCTATTGCACCACCCCCTGGTAGCTGGACCCCCTTTCGGGCCAACCAGAACGCGGGCCCCCAGGCACGGCCTCGGCACGGGCCGCGCGGCGACTCCCGGGGGCACACCCCGGAGCACCCGGGGAGTCCCGGCCCAGACGTCCGGCGCTTCGCTCGGTTCTGAAGCGGTGCACGTCGGTCGCAAGGAGTAGGCAAACACACGGAGCAGGAACGCAGCTCGAGCAGGGAACGCCCTCAACGGCGTTTTCCGTTTTCGTTTTGTCTTCGTTTTCCCCTCGTGCTGTCTTTCGGTCCGCCCTTGCCGCGAAAGGGAATCAACACGGAAGTGGTCCACGAGATCGCTAAAACAACGTTTGGCTCGAGCCCTAGGATCAAGTAGATTGGGCTCAGGCCATCCCAGAGAAAAAACCACACGCAACAAATGAATAGTTATCGATTCTCGAGGTAGGAAGGCGCCTCAAGTAGATTAGGATCTGGGGATCCAAATTCACCTACGTTCAACGACCGACGGGTACCGGAAGAAGGGACTCCTAAAGTTTATTGGGACCGTGGACGGAGCCCCTGGGCTCTCTCCACAGGCCCTGGGGCCGTCCAAAAACACCTCGGGTTGGAGAGCCTCTCCTGCGCAATCTTCCCTCGGGAACCCGTTCTTTCAGGCGATGGACCTCTCGGCCCTTCCCCATGGGCAAAATTTTGATGCCAAATCTTTGGTTGACCGTCCCGAGGACCGAAAACGGTCTCCACAAGCCAAGTGATGGTGACAAACCGGTCGCCTCGATTTTTCCGAGGCGCTGGATACCTGGGGAGGGGAGAGGAGGAGGGGAAAGGGGGCCTGCACTCCTCGCGGTCCAGACCCTCGTACTGCGGAGAGCCCAGTTCGGCCACCTGTGCGGTCATGCTGCCGTCCAGGCCGATGACCTGCACGCGGGCGCGCTGGTTGACCAGACAAGGCCATCGGCCTGGTCGGTCAAGCGCCGTGGGGTGGAAGGGCCAGCGCGCTCCTTCAGCCTGCCCCTCTGAGATGAAAAGTCCGCCCCTCGGGCATGTTTCAAATGTGCATGTCTTCTCTTTGCTTCGCTTTCGATGCGCTTCTGAGGCCTGGAGACGGTTCCAGGATAACCCGAGATGCGCCCAGAAGGCCCTACAGCACGTAGTGGAGCGCCTCGAGGCTCACTCAATTGTGCGTCGTAGAGGTCAGGGATATACTGACCCAGGTCACTCCAGACCCGGGTCAGTCGGGCCTTGCAGGATCTTGCGCTCAAAGCAAGGTCAGTGCGACCCTGGTCCCGCAGGATCCAGCAAGAGCAGGCGCTCTGACTGACCCCCGTTTGCAGTGACACCTGTCTCTTGAGCACTGAGGAGGAACTGTCCTCTTGTTTCCTGCTTGTAGGGCCTGGCCCCCCTTGTGCTCGAAAATCCAGGGCGCTCCGGGAGCGTGTCAGCGCGCGCTCTGGCCGAGCTCCAGGGAAGCCCAAAGCGATCCCACAACGGGCAAAGAGGGCCCCAAGATGGCCCAGGAGGGCACCGAGAGATCCCCGAGACAATGTACGAGGGCCCCGAGCCCAGAGATCGCTCCCAGATGCCCAAGACGGCCTCAAGACGGTCCACGAGGCCCCTGTACGCGCCAAGAGGGCTCCCAGAGGCCCCCCGAAGCCGTATTCGCGCTCTCTGTTTTCATGATTGCTACTCGTTGTCTGAAGGATGCTCGGGCTTCTGACGCTCTGAAACCGCCCTGAATCGGCCCAATAGATTGCCCCGGCAGTGGGCCCCAGACGGCACAAAAAGCCCCCCAAGACGGCCGAAGACGAGGGTCCCGAGAGGGGGAACTCGAACTGACATCTCGCGCCCTTCGCCCCAAGATGACCCCCAAGACCGCCAGCAGGATCCCAAGAGGCCACCCCCAGAATGCCCCAGGAGGCCCCCGAGAGGTCCAAATCAGGCCCCCTCGTGACAGGTGGGAGCTGGAGCGCACGACGTGGGCCGCTGGAACGCGCGCGCTTGCTACATTTGTGTGCTTCTACAGCGCACCAGCGTTTGCAGCATGAGCTGTTGGTGAACTCCCTTATGAAAATTTGGCACTGGAAGGATACCCCACTTACTGCCTTCAAGCATATCAATCGGATGGCGGGATTTCGTAACAGCAACAGTAAGCTCGCGCTCGCGAGCAAGGCAGGGCGTAAGCTCCAGGGGGACGCCGGTGTGGTGGACGCATCGGTGCGCACGGTGGCCGCTCCCTCCCCTCGAGCTGGTGGCACCTCCTTCCAGGAACTCTCGGGAGGCATGCCCGGAACGAGGCGCCACCAGCTCGAGGGGGTGGGACAGCCACCGCCGTAGCTGGTGGTAGTGATACTTGTTGTCTCTGGTGATTCGCGGGGGCGGCCAAGAGGGGGGCGTCCAAGAGGGGGGGGTCCAAATCGTGGCCGGCAGCACGTGCGCGGCCCAAGGGGAGGGCCAGGGACGTAATAAAATAAGAAGAGGCGCCATGAAATATGGGGAAATTTCATGGCCCACGACATGATATCCACCCCCCACCTAGTCATCACCCTCCTCCTTTCCGCCCCCGAGATTCCTGGAACCCGCCCGCCGCCCCACCCTCTGCCGGAAGGGGGTCGCACGCAGCTCGCCGCGCGCCTCGGCACGTCGCTCTCCGGCGTACCCCCGAAGAGCCCCATGGGGAGGGCCAGGGAGAGGCGCTGCCACGGGGGCCGGGGCATGCCACCCACCGACCAGCCACAACTGGGGGAGCTGTGGTCCTTACCCCCCTTGGGGAACCCATCGCGTCGACGATCTCTCGAGAGGGGTGTCGAAATCGATGGGTCCCCCAGGGGGGTAAGGACCACAGCTCCCCCAGTTGTGGCTGGCCTGATCCAATGGCCGCCAGAAGGTGCTCCAAGAGAGCGCTCGAGGACGGCCCAGGAGGGTCCCAAAACGGCCCGAGATGGTCTCGGGGCTGCCCTAGAGGCCTCCAAGATGGCGCAGGCAGGAGAGCCCAGGATCAAAGCGATGAGTCGAATCGGCGATCGAAATGAATCGAATCGTCGGGAGGAGTCGAATCGTCAGAAACCGGCAGCGTAGTAATGACTCATCAAGAAAACTGGAGTCCAGGTCTGAAGCCGACGTCGAATCGAATCGGAGTCGGAGTCGGAGTCCACCGAAATCGAACCGAATCGCATCGGAGGAATCGAAACGAGCCCTGCAAGGGCGGGCCACGAGACAGCCTCAAGAACAGCCTGGCGACAACGAGACCACGGATCTCTATAAATCCTCTTCCTCCTCCTTCTCCTCCTCCTCCTCCTCCTCCTCCTCCTCCTCCTCCTCCTCCTCCTCCCCCTCGCGTTGTGTAGCGATTCCCAGGCTCTCGCCGTCCAGGCGCTCCAGCCAGGACACTCTACCGGCCCACGAGCCCCGACGCACCCACGAAGGACCACCTCCCTGCAACTGGTGTTGCTGGGGTTGGGTCGGGCATGTCCCCCTACAGGAGGATGTTGGGCGAAAGTTGACAAATTGTCAGAAAGAATGTCCCCAAATAGCCAAAACATGCTGAAGACAAGTCGTCCCCGGACTATTGTTTGACTATGTTTGAACATTCCTCCTGTAGAGGCACAGGCCCGACTTCATGTTGGGGTCGACAGCAGAGATGGCAGCCTTGAAACATCCTAGGTCCGCGCTTGCGGGCCCGCGAGAGCCCTCATACAAAAAGATGGGTCCGCACCTTCGCGGCCACGATGCGATGCGAAAAGAACTAGGTGTGCGCGCCTTCGAGCGAACCGCGCTCCGAACCCGCCTCCACCGATCCGCCCTCGCAACCAGCCAGCACGCCTGGCAACCGATCGACACTTCAGCTGACCTGCTGGACGGCCGACAGTCCATGCAGACAAACAGCCAACCTGTGTCAGTCGCAGCGGCGAAAATCCGAGCCGCGCTCTAAAGCAGACGTGGGGTGCACGTGGCCGATTTGGGCACAGCGCGTAGCAGGCAGAAGGGAGCGCGCGGGGAAAGGGAAAGAGGACGCACAGACAGCCAAACAGCCAGGTTGCAACCCTGCCAACCAATCATCCAATCAACCTCTCCAATCGACCCAGCAACGCAGGCAGCCAGATGAGTGGCCGGCAGCGGGCGAAGCCCTTCAAACAAATTATGGATGGCCTGGTGGGTATAATGTGCGAAGCGTCAACCATTGAGTTAGGCGCCCCTCAGTGCGATTCCAGCGGATGTATGAAAGCTAAATACCGGGCTGCTGTTCTGCGGTTGCTGTGCGTTTCGCTTGTGGCAGGCCCCTCGCGTCTGTCCATGCAACCACTCTTCCCCTTCGTAGTCGTTGTTTACGTCGTCGTCTTTGTGATCTTCGTCGCCGTCTACGTCATCGCCATGGCTGTCATCGTTTACGTCAACGTCGTCCTTGATGCTGTCGTCGCAGCCTCGCAGCCCTTCCTCGCCGCCGCCGACTCGTGATCGTCGTCGTTAGAGGAACAACAACAGGCATAAACATAAACTTTCGCAAATCTGCGCGAGGAGCGCGCCAGGGGCGGCGCCGGAGGCGCCGCCAGGGAGCCCCAGCGCGGATCCAAGAAATCCTCGCGGAGCGCCAAAAGTTCATGTCTATGCCGTTTTCTGTTCCTCCACCGACGACGATCAAGAGTCGGTGGCGGGGAGGAAGGGCTGCGAGGCTGCGACGACGGCAACAAGGACGATGTTGACGTAAACGATGACAGCCATGGCGACGACGTAGACGGCGACGAAGACCACAAAGACGACGACGTAAGCAACGACGACGCGTTTATTCATCTTCGGGTCGTCGCCGCCCGTGCCGCCGTCGGCATCGCCGTCGGCGTCGCCGCCGGCGTCGCCGCGGCCGTCGGCGCCACCTGTAGGGCTCTTTTCTTCACCTGCCGCCCGCGCGCCCGCGCCTCCGCGCCCAGGCCAGCAGCGCCAGCGCCGCGCCCCCGGAGCTCACCGCGAGCAGCAGCAGCGCGACGCCTCCGCGCGAGGGCCGCGCGACGCCCGGCGCGCCGCCCGGCGACGCCTGCGGGCCGCCAGCGACGCCTGCGGCTATGTCGTGCACGTCCTCCTACAGGCGGATTTTGGAAGAATGATGAAACAATGCACCAAAAATGTTCAACAACAGGTATAAATAGTCAAGAAATCGTCCCCAGACTATTTTTTGGATTATTTGTGAACATTCATCCTGTAGAGGGACATGCCCGACTTCAGCCTGCGGGCCGGCCAGCGCTGCCGACGGCCCCGAGCGGCTGCGCCGCCGCGGCGGCCTCCGCGCCGGGGGCCCCCGCCGCCGCGGGGGTCGCCGCGCGGGTCGCGGCGCCGGAGCGCCGCGGCGGGGCGACGTCGACGCCGAAGGCGAGGCCCTGCTCCGTGGGGGGGGGGCAGCGCTCCCTCGTCCTCGTCCTCGGCCTCCTCGTCCGCCCCTCCCACTGTGATGGGGCGCACAGAGGCGTGCCAGGTAAGACTCGTACTATATTGTCCTCCTTGGAGGCGCGCGTCCGACCCGAAGATTTAGCACACCCATCTTGTAGTATATCGTTTCCCGAGCGGTGCGGCCAGAAAGCGCCCGCCACGACGCATACACCATACGATCTCTCGGTGCCAGCGTCGCCCCTGAGGGGGCGACGCGCATACAGTATAAGTATGCTGGGGTGACGCTCACGTGAGAGGATCGCGACGCCTGAGGGGCTGCAGCCCCTCACCCACACGACCTGCGCGGCATGTATAATTACTTAAGTCGGGCCTGTCCCCCTACATGGGGATTTTCGACGATATTTAAAAAAAAACGTAAAAATAGTCTGGGGACTATTTTTTCAATATGTTTCAACCTTTTTGGGGCATTTTGAGGGGTATCTTTGATTTTTCGTCGAAAAGCCCCCTGTAGGGGGGCAGGCCCGACATAAATCTATACCCGTGTCCGTGGGTTTGGGAGGCGTGCCCCCGAGCGGGAGGGTAAATACCCTGACCCTCCCAGAGTGCCAAGAAGAGGCCCTCCAGGCCTGCAGGCCGATCCGCGCTGCCTCAGAACCTCGTCGGGAATTTGGCTGTCCAGGTCCTGGCGCTAGTTTCTTGGCCATCCTGGAAAGTCGGCGCATCCGCATCCAGCGCTCCGCGAGATCCTCGGGGGCACGCCTCTGGACCGAGGTGAATCTGGGCACACCCGTCTCCCCACCTGGTCCAGCTCCAGGCTGGGCGCGGCTCGGCCCCCTGCCGCCCCGGGCTTCGCCACCGCCGGCGCCCTCCGCGGCGGGGGCGTGGCCGCCGCGCCGCCGTCCAGCAGCCCCGCGACCTCGTGCGCCACGTGGGCCGCCGCCGCCGCCGCCGCCTCCGCCGACACCGCCGTCAACGCCGCCGCCGTCGTCGAGGTCGTCGCTGTTGCCCTCGCAGTCGTCACTGCCGCCGCCGTGGTCGAGTAGAGAAGTAATAGGCATGAGTTTGTCTTCTTGAGGCCTCTGGAGGGCCCTCCTCCCCCACCCATGGGCAGCGCGGTACCATGGAGGAATCACGTCAAAAGGAGGCCTGCAGCACCTGACCTCGTTTTCGCCCTGGACATGTCGATGCGTCCGTCGATCAGTCCAGGCCGACCGACCTATCAATGCAGGAAGATCCGTCGATCGATCGGCCGAGATATCGAACTCGACATCGATCTGCCGATTCAGCAAAACCGACGGATCGGTCTGCAAAAAGGGACCCCGAAGTCCGACACAGCATCAGACGCCGATCTGCCCTGCGGTCTCTGCTTGCGGCGCCTGGGGTAGGGTAGGCTCGACGGATCCCCAGCGGACCCAGCAAGAGAAGAGTTGTGTGCACTAGCCGTCCAGGCCCAGCGGGGGCCCAGCAAGGAGGAGGAGGAGGAGGAGGACGAGGAGGAGGAGGAATAGGAGGAGGAGGAGCAGGAGGGGGGTGATGGGGGTGGCCCAGCGGGGGCCCGGCAGGGAGTGGCACAGGCGTCCTGCAGGGCGGGGTCGGCCAACCCCGCACGCTCGGGATCTCGCCCTGCTCGCCCGTGCACGCGCGACGCCCAGCGGCTCCTTCGAGGCACCCCTCCGCCGGGAGGCCCGGGGGTCGACGGACGAAGAGGACCGTGGGCCAGCAAATAGGGAGCCCACAAAGGACGTACGCCCCCAGCTATGTACATGAACACGGCCCCTCGATTCGCGAGACCGGCCGCGTTATACGAACATTTGTGAAATGCGTGCTCTCGAAAACAGCGTGGATTCATGTACATGTACGTCCTTCTTTCGCTCCTGAGCAAAAGCGTGCCCGGAGGCCTCCCAGATGGGGTCCGAGCAGGGGGGGTCGAGGGATCGCGCCAGCATCGCCAGTGCATCGCCAAGGTATCGGCGAGGCACCGGCGGCGCATCGGCGATGCATCGGCGAGGCTTCCGCGACGTCGGTGTGGAATCGGGCTTCGCATCGAGCCGCACCGTCGATGCGGGCGGTGCGTCGCCGATGCATGGCCGATACATTGGCGATGCGGCGCGATCCTGCAACCCCAGCTACACCGACGCCATCTGGGAGGCCCAGCTGCCTGCAGCAAAAGCGTGATGGTCGCTCCTCCACGTTCTCCTCCCTGCAGCCCCCAGGGAGCTCGAATCCGACTCTGGCCGCCGCGCGCGTGGCAGCCTGCGCCCCCCGTGGCACAGCAGACAGATCCGACCGAGCCCACCGGGCGAGCCAGAGGCTTCGACTCTGGCAGCGCGCGGAGAACCAGGGTCCCCAAGGGAGGATGGACCACCCTCCAGACTGCCCCAGCCCGAGCCGAAGAACCGAATTTCGGGTTGGGGGGTCCAGGCTTCATCGGTGTTTTTCCTCCGGTCTCCGCCCCCCCACCCCACTGGACATGCGTGGCACATCGGGGCGTTCGGGCTGGGTTGGGGTGGATAAGTGGGCGGTGCAGGTTGGACCCACGGGAGCGCTCGGTGCTTCTGCTCCAGTCCGTCGGGTGGCCCCGGAGTGGAAGTCTGCCCTCCCCACTGTGCCGAGCGTGTTATCACCCAGATCGCCGAAGTTCGCGCATCGCGACGCGGCGGAGAGAATCTAAGAGGCCCCGCGAGACCTCCCCCAACCCCCTAGGGACCCCCGAAAGCTTTCCAAGAGGCTCTCGAGAGGCTCCATTGAGGCCTCTGATCACAACCCAAGCGCAGCGGGCCTGAACCAACTAGATTACCCGCGTCCGCCGCTTCCACTATTGACTGTTGTCATTGGGCGTGAACAGGTGGGGGGGCGACAGGTGAGGGCTGAGGAAAGGGGTACTTCTCGGGCCCTCAAGGCCCTCTTTGGGCCCTAAAAGGCCGTATCCTTCAGCTCTCGCCGCCCCTTCATTTATCCGCCCCCCCCTTACGCGAGACCCAACTGATTCCCACCTCCCGGTGGGTGAGCCACGCCCGTCTCTTGCCATCGCCCGGACGTCCATTCCCCGTGCATTCATTTTTCCCCAATCAGTGCTTGCACTGTAGGGGTAGCGGACATTGAAACATTTGGCGGAAATTCCCGCCGATTTCGGTAATTAGGCAGCCAAAGTCTGGGGTTCCCGGGTTCCCAGGTTCCCGGGTTTCCGGTTCAGGCTTCCCGCGTGTCCGTTTGCTGCTAGCCGATTTCGGTGGGGCGGCTGGGTTCCCATGCAGGTTCCCTGTTGCCGGGTTCCGGGGTCCTGGTCGCTAGTTCTGGGCCGATTTCGGGATCCCACGATCGAGCTCACCATCGATCTCACGATTGCCTCTTCGGGCCGTACGGCGAAAACAGTGGCCATACATTGTACCTGCCAAATCGTTCAAACCATCCACTGCTTGGGGTGTCTCTCTGGTGTGATTTGGTTTCGCGTGTGCTTTTTTGGCCAGGTGATCCAGGAAGCTCCTCAATGGTCCTCGTCGAGAAAAAATGCACACGTCCGCGCGGTGCCAAGCCGATGTAGGCGAGGCCCAACTGATTCCCGCCGCCCTTCCGCTGGCGAAGCCACGCCCGTCTTGCATCCACTGGCCTTCCAGCGCCCTCTGCCGAGGAGGCTGTCCAGCGTCCCGACCCTTCATCGGGAGCGGCAAAGAGGGGGGGGCGCAAATCATGACCAGCGGCATGTGCGCGGCCCAGCGGGGGGGCCGGGGACGTAATGGAATAAGAAGAGGCGCCATGAAATCAGGGGAAATATCATGGCCCCCGCCATGATATCCACCCCCCCCTAGTCATCACCCCCCTCTTTTCCGCCCCCGACTTCAGAGGCGAGAGCCCCCTCACCGGAACGGCCCGTGAGGTGGCCCGGGTCCTCCGAGCTCGCGCATCGGTGCGCGGCGGAGCGAGTCCGTCCCCCCGCGCCCTGCCGCGGTCACCCTCGCGCCGCGGAAGGGTGGTCGGCATTCCCACGCTGCCAGCGCGACCCTGGCTCCCACTCCTGGATAAGAGGAAAAACCCAGCACAACGACGGAACCGCGGTAACGCCCTTTGCGCAATGGAACGTGAGATGATTACACAACACACGTCGTAACTTGTTCCGTGCCGTGCAATGCCAAACACACTGCGCGAAAACATCGTGCGTCGTCTGTGCCTTCATGTTTCCGCAAACTCGACTGCTCGAACACACCGAAAAGGGCGAGGCTACCAACGAGCTGAAGCAGAGTCCCGAGCGAGCTACCCATTTTGGAAACGATGCGTTTCGGCCCTCCAGCGCTAAAACATCATGCACATCACCATTGCCATCATCATCGTCATCAACGTCATCACCATCGTCAATATCGTCATCATCATCATCAGCTCCGTTATCATCGTCATCACCATCGTCATCGTCAGAATCATAATGACCATCCCCATCCCCATCCCCATCACAACCATTATCGCCCCCGTTCCCCATACAACACTCATCCTCATCCTCAGTATCCTCAACATCATCATCATTGTCACCACCACCACCACCACCACCACCACCATCATCATCATCATCATCATCATCAGCATCATCATCATCATCATCCTCAGCAGCAGCAACGTCACAACCACCACCACCGTCACCCTCCTCCTCCCCCTCCTCCTCCTCCTCATCATCATAATCATCATCATCATAATCATCATCATCATAATCATCATCATAAGCATCATCAGCATCAGTATCATCAGCAGCAGCAGCAGCACCAGCAGCACCAGCAGCATCAGCAGCAGCAGCAACATCGTCAGCGTCATCCTCAGTATCATCACATTCCTCAAGTTTATCCTCACATCCTCAGCCGCATCCTCCTCCTCGTTCCTCATCGCCAACATAATCCTCATCATCATAACCATCAATCAATCCGTCCATCCATCCATCCATCCGTCCATCACTACAATTGTCATCCGCCACCGTGCACCTGGGCACTGAGTTGGCGTCCCCGAATCCATTACCAAATCCCCTAAGCCTCAGTCCTCACTCCTGAGGAATACTGTTGGGGCCGATCCACAAGAAACCTTCAACAAGAAACCCAACCTGAGACCCCAGGATGTCCACTCATTTTTGGTGTGGGAACGCCACGCTTTCCATTGCAAAGTCATCGAAACCCAAGAAACCCAGGGCACCCTGGAGGCAAGCAGGGTGTTTCTTGGCATGGGCCTCCACTGTGCTGCACGCATCTTCGGGGCCCGGACCCCGCACTCCCAAAATCTCTGGGGGCTTCTCCCGTGCTCCGTGGACTCCCCCGCCAAGACGGTCCCAAGATGCAGCTTCGGGCGGTTTTGGCCATTTTCGGCCTCGGGGGGCCCTCGTCGGGCCTCGGGAGTGTCAGAAAACGACTCGGGAAGGAAAACGGGCCCCGGGGAAAGGGTCGGGACCTCTGGGGCCCACGCACCGAAAAACTTGGAGCGGCCGGATGTCTGAGAAGAGGGCCTCGAGTCTCCGAAGGATCGCCCCCAAACGCGCAAGATGGCCTCAAGATGCCCCTAGAGGCCTCCAGGAGCACTCCCAAGAGGGCCCCAAGGTGGCAAAACTGCCGGATTTCCGAAGGTTGTTGAAGGATTTAGCGGCGTTCTCACGTTTTCGGCCCCCAGGAAGCCCCAAGAGAGACCCCAGAGGCCCCAAGAGGCCCCCAAGACGCCCCCAATAATTAGGCTCCCAAGGGCCCCCCAAGACGCCCCCAAGAGGCCACAAAACCGCCCCCGGGGATGCCTCCGAGAGCGCTCCAAAGAGACCCCAAGCAGCGCAATCCGGGCACGGTGGCGGGCTGGGCCGAAGGCCGTTCGATCCGCCGCCCTATACCCCATACCCTATACCCTAAACCACCATCATCATCATCATCATCATCATCATCATCATCATCATCATCATCATCATCATCATCATCATCATCATCATCATCATCATCATCATCGTCGTCATCATCATCATCAGCATCATCATCATCATCATCATAATCATTATCATCATCGGTTGTTCGACGGAACTCAGCTGGGCTCCAGGGCACCTCTCACGAGGCCGCGAGGGCCACACGGGCCCAAAACTGAGGCGAAGCCGGGAACAACCGCCTCTGGAGAGGCCTCCTGGATGGGGTCCGAGCAGATGAGCTCGGAGGCTCGCGCCGCATCGCCGAGACATCGCCGATGCATCGTCGATACATCGCTGATGCATCGGCGACGTCGGCGATGCATCGGCTCCGTGGGCGTGGACAGCATCGGGCTCCTCAGCGAGCCGCATCGCCGATGCATCGACGATGCCGAGATTCCCTCCGAGCCCGTCTGCTCCGACCCCACCCGGGAGGCTCAGGCCCTGGCAGCCTCCACAAACATGATGGGCTTGTTTTCCACCACCACCATCATAAGTTGGAGGGGGAGGGGGTCCTCCTCCTCCTCCTCCTCCTCCTCCTCCCTCCTCCTCCTCCTCCTCCTCCTCCCCCCCCTCCTCCTCCTCCACCTCCTCCCCCCCTCCAACTTGTGGTGGTGGTGGAAAACAGGCCCATCAAAACAAACACTCCAGGACCACAGGCTCCCCAGCGGATCGCTCTGCCACACAGCCGGGGCGGATCCCAGACGCAGGCGCCCCACGGCGCCCGGCCGTCCGACCCGATCATTAATTAGGCCTGCCGAGGCGGGGGCCTCGGCGGCACGGCGCAGGCACTCCCGGGCACCCTCGCGATCCGACCGGGCCTCCAGCGCCTGCGCGAGGTCCCGGCCCGCGTCCACTGCCAGCTGGCAGGGGGCGTCCCCGAAAATCAGCCGAAGGCCCTCCAGCACGGCGCGCTTTGCAGGGACCGCGTCCGGGAAGGCGAAGTCGTGCCCCAACTCGATGGCCAGGGCGTGCGCGGGGTGCCTGGAAGCAAATCTCGCGCACTTGATCAGCTCCTGGCCCTCCTCCTCTCGGCGGCGCGCACAAGGGGGTAAGGGGGAGGGGGTGAGGCTTCTGAGAAGGACGCTGCTTCTTACAAGGCGCTGGCCCTGCGTCTGCAGGAAAGGCCCGCGCCTTCTCAGGCTAAGGAGCAGGGCTGCTTCGAAGAAGCCTTCCCCCCTCCCCCTGCCCCCCTCTGCGCGTGGCTGCTCCTCTTCCTCGAGGTCTCCCCTCTTGGCCTTCTCCAGGCATGCCGCCGCCGCCGCCTCGTCGGCCAGCAGGGCGCGCGATAGCTCGTCGGGCGACCCGGCTGCGCAGCGGGCGCACCGCAGGGCTGGGGGCCCGCCGTGCACTACCAGCAGATCGCCGCCGCAGCCCTCCGCGGCGCAGCAGCGGAATCGGCGCACGTCGTCCTCTGGCGCCTCGCAGCGGCCGCAGCGGCAGAGG
>CAUYUJ010008535.1:227500-235000 GCA_963575745.1 Prorocentrum cordatum | reverse complement strand
AAGCCATCTGTGGCCACAGAAGTTGCCTGGCGAAGGACCTAAGCCAATGCTGCACCGTGAAGCTCAGGGCGTGGCACTCTCCTCATGTGTTTCGCGCCGCGGGAAGTTACGAATAAGGGGACCGGGGTGCAAGCGCACAGAAGCGCACTGAAACCCTTGTCGGGCACGATACGCGGTGGAGACGTACCGAGACGGGCGGGGGCACGCCATGCGAACTTGCCCACTTCGGCCGTCGGTGGAGCGCCGTGTAGAACACTATCCAGGCGAAGGGTGCGCCAAAGAAAAACGCAAGGACACTATGCGGACGTGCCCACTGGTGAAGCCGTCGGAGAGGAGCTTTGTGTGGAACACGGTCCACGTGAGGGGTGCGCTGAAGAAACAAAAAAGGCTACGCAAAATTGCTTCTGGGGCCGGCTGTAGAACTTCGAGTGGAACAGGATCCGCGTGCAAGGTGCGCCAAAACAACGGAGGGACGTGATGTGGACTTGCCCACTGGGGCCGTACAGTGGAGGCCAGTCCGCAAGAAACCTTCCACAAGAAACCCAACCCTGAGACCCCGAGATTTCCACTCTTTTCTCGGTGTGGGATCATCACGCTTTCCATCGCAACACCGTCGAGACCCAAGAAACACTGGGCACCCTGGAGGCAAGTAGGATGTTTCTTGGCATGGATCCCCATTGTAGGTGGAGCTCCCTGTGATGCGAGCTTGCCCAATGGGGCAGTAGGCGGAGCTCCCTCTCGGGGCAGGATGTGCGTGAGTGCGCCGAGGCGGGGGGACGCTATGGCACGTTCTCACGGAGCCTGCAAGTCGAATGCGACGTGCGGGGCACGATCCGCGTGACGGGCTTGCCCAAGGGCGGGGGACACTGTGCGAAAGCCCTCACCGAGGCCGTCGGTGAAACTCCCTACGGGGCAGGATTCGCATTCGGTGTGCGCCGAAATGAGCGGAGAAGTACTTTGCGAACGTCCTCACTGAAGCCGAAGGTGGAGCTCATTCTGGGGCACCATCCGCGTGAGAGGTGTGCCAACATGTGCTGGGGACGCTATGCCAACGCCCTCACTGAAGCCGAAGGTGGAGCTCATTCTGGGGCACCATCCGCGTGAGGGGTGTGCCAACATACTATGAATACGCCCTCCCCCGGGCCGTTGGTGGAGCTCTCACTGGGGGCACCGCGCGCGTGAGGGGTCAGCCGAAACACCGGAAGGCAAGAGCAAGGAGGAGGAGGAGGAGGACGAGGAAAAGGAGGAGGAGGTGGAGAAGGAGGAGGAGGAGGACAAGGAGGAGGAGGAGGAGGAGAAGGAGGAGGACAAGGAGAAGGAGGAGGAAAAGGAGGAGGAGGATGAGGAGGAGGAGGAGGAGGAGGGAGGAGGGCAGGAAGGAGACGCGCGGCGCTGCCGAGAGAACACGGGGACCCAGCAGCAAAGCAGGGCCGGGAACGGCACAGCAAGGTCGGGACCCCCCCGCCCTGGACCTGGACGGGGCGGTTCGCGAGCAGCTGGGAGCGTCCAAGGTGGCCTCAGCGAGGAGGGCCAAGTCATTGAGATACTAGAAGGCTCAGGCCACATGTTGGCCATCTGGGGGAGGGGAATTGAGGAGGCCTCCTTCGTTGATCGACCACCTCCACACTGGCCCCAAGATGGCCCCCGTGGCTCCAAAGAGGGCTCCAAGAGGGCTCCAAAAGGGCTCCAAGAGGGCTCCAAGAGGGCCCCAAGCGGGCTCCAAGAGGCGCCCAGGGGGGCCTCAGGGGCGCCCAGGATGCCCCCAAGATGTCGACACAAGGCTCCCAACATATCCCCAAGAAGCTCCCCCCCCGCCCTGGAGGCACCCAAGGCGCTCCAAGAGGCCCCCGAGGCCGCCAAGAGGCCCCCAACGACGCCCCAAAAGGCCTGCAGAAGCTCTCGAGACATCCTAAGCGACTCCGGGGCGCATCCAAGAGGCCTCTGGCCTTCCTGTTCGCCCTCCTGGTTCTCTTCTTCCTCAGACGCCTAATCCTCCTGCTCACTCCTCCCGTCTCCCTTCTCCCCCCCCACTCCTCCTCATCCTCTGGTTCCTCCTCTGTCCTCACCCTCTGGGGGTATGACAGCTTCCCAGCCTGCCTTCCACTGTGTGCTCCACCACAAGCTTGATTAGGGCAGCTCGCCTGGGCATCTTTTCAGGATGGGCTGGTGGGGCTACGCGGAGAGTCTAGAACGCTCTTCGAGAGCACCTGCAGCTCTAAGACAGCCATTGGAAATCACGAGGCTCTGAAACTGGCTTCAAGGGCGTCAAGTCCCTGGTCGAATCTCTCTGAGCGGCTAGCCCACTGCGCCACCCGCCACGAGGAGGTTCCACGAACACGCACTGGAGGCCCCCAGATGCTCTTGATGATTCATAGGGGATCTTCAGGACTGATGCAAGGGAGCCTCCTGCGCAGATGCTCGCCATGCTCGGGGGGCGCCCAGGCCTCGCTGCGCGGCGGCCACTTGGAGCTTTGAGAGGGCCCGCAGCTCCAACACGAATGGGCGGTCAACCGAACTTGTTCGGAAATTCTGCCATCATACAAAGCACGCGCCATCGATACGGGAAGACACATACGTCTTATGCTTGGAACTGTGCTTGAAAGCACCTCCAACTCGGTGTGATCAAAGGCGTCATGTTCCATGTCCGCATGTCTGCTCGTACAACCACGACCTACTTGTCAACCGCTGCTCCTGCCGGACGAATGTCGCAAAGGAAACTATTGGCAGGAGAACTAGGAGGTCAGACAACACGCAACCATACCTAACTTCCCTCTCTTTCCCCCGCATCTCCCAATCTCTGTTCCCATGCCAACACTTGCATGAGGGACTAGAGTCCTGAGGGAAACGGGTCCTGGACCCAAGGCTTTCCCCAATTCGTTCACTCATCCTGAATAGTTTTTGTTGTCCCAGGCTCCAGGAGGCAGAAAACGAGACAAACGTCATGATCCCTTCCTCGCAACACCTCTTATTCACGGCGACACCTCTACCCCGTCACGATTCCCATCTCGTTCTCCCCTTGCATATACGCTCACAATCCTTGTCCGTGAAACATGACCTCGCCCATCCTCCCCGCTGCCCCCTCCTGCGATCCACTTCCTTCCGCCTCCTGTTGGATTCCCCGAGTTCTCTGGATGCCGAAGGCGGGCAAAACATCAGAAACAACTCTGCGATGTACCACATCCACCCGCAATACGCAGCTCATTTTCAACACAAAGAGCCGGCTTGTTACGGATGATGACGTGGCACGGGGCACGATTTGCTGTGAAAGCTATGCGGGAGGCTTGTGCGTTGCAAAACTTTCGAAATGGAGTAGCAGAGATGGAACAAAGCTGCGCCAAGAATGGCGCGGGCAATGGCGACAGTTGCAACTGGCAACAACCGAGAAGACCGAGGTCCCGCGTGCTCTCCGTAAGACCACTCAGAAGCTCAAGACAACGGCGGCAGTTGCTCAATTGGCAACACACAGGGGCCCTGCTCCGATGAACCTCCCAGGAACTCAAGAAAAAGGCGACAACTGCGCAATTCGCAGACCCAAGGGAAACCGACCCGTAAGACCGCCATGCACGGAGCACTTGGGCGGAAGAAGGCGTCGCCAGCATGTACTCACCGCTTTGCGGGAATGGCGGCAGGTCGCGGTTGCCTAATTTACATCGTGCGTGGCAGGAGGAGGAGACGAAGCAAAAGTGGCCACGGGAGACCGATGTCTCGCTTGATCCCCGTAAGACCGCCCTCCGCAGGGCCTCCCAGTAGCCGAAAGGTCCCGTTGAATCTCCATAAGGCTGCCCTTCGCTGACCTCCCAGACCCACGAAAGTGGCGGCAGCTTCGTAGTCTAATCCCACCAGCCAGTCAGGGCGTAGGTGGTTTAGGGCGTTTCCTCTTCTAACCTCCTTCTTCCCCGTTGGGGAGAGGTTTACCTCTCCCCTCTCCCTGGGTCTGGACGGGAGAGGTCGCGTGTCGTTGGAGCGTCCAAGCAGGCCTCACCCAAAAGGCAAACATCATTGATGCTCCGAAGGTTTGGTCCAATGTTGGCCTCCTAGGACTCCCCTTCGTTGATCGATCGCCTCCAAAATGGTCTCATGACGGCCCCGAAACGTTCCCAAGAGAGCCGCTAAAATGCCCCCAAAGGCGCCCAATAGGCCCCCGGAGGCACCCAGGAGGCCACCAAGAGATCCAAGAGACCCCGAGAGACATCCCAATTGTCTCCGGAAGACATCCAAGAAGCCTCTGGCCCACAGAGGCTCCCCGAGCTCTCCACTGATGCCGCGCTCCCCCGAGAAGGGCAGCTCCCTGGGCATCGTTCCTAGATGGGGGGCATGGCGGGGATGCGTGCGCGAGGCGCTAAGAGTTCAGACCTGGGTAAGGCCCAGCTTCGCTGGACCCCTCCCGGAGACCACGACGGCGGCTACGGTGTCACAATTCGCAGCCACCAGTCAGGAGGCAGGCAGCAGGAGCAGGGAGAGGGAGGGAGGCGAGGGGACACGGAGGAGGGCGGCAGCATCGCTCAGCTCAAAACGAGAACCCCGCGCGAGAGAGTTGTTGACAGCAACGACCCCGCTTCTTCCCTCATCTGTCTGCTCGCCGTGCTCCTGCTCCTGGACGTGCACGCCCTCCCACCCGCTGGGCCATCCTCCCCTCGCAGGAGTAGGAGTCCACATGCAAGAACTACCCCACCACCCCACGAGTTCTAAGGGGAGAGGTGGGGTTTATTTCGTGGTGGATTTTCAGAGCGAAGTGAACCCCACCTCCCCCCCTTGGAACTCGTGGGGTGGTGGGGTGGGGTTCGCATGTGGCCTCCTACCGCAGGAGAGCTGGGCCTGCTGGGAGCCACGCGGGGGAGGGGGGGAGCGCAAGGGGGGGGAGGCGGCGCCCACCGTGCGCTGGGGTGATCTTGAGGGCCCCGGTGCCGAACTCGCGGTCCTGGGGGTGGGGGGGGCGAGTGAGGGGGGGCGGGAAGGCGACGAGGACGAGTACACGAGGACGGCGTCGTCGTCTTGCAATCCTCCTCCTCCCCCTCCTCCTCCTCACCAGACGGCCCACGCTGTTGCCTTAATTGACCTCGCAGCGTATAGCCTGGGTAGAGCGATGACATATCGAAACTCCAACCACAAAAGCCATCTCTCGAAGTATATTATACCGCGCACGGTACGTCGCACAATTCGAAATTCGTCTCGTCTTAGTTGGAACTCCGTTCGACTCGGCCGATTACCGCTTCACCGCTGCCGTCTCCTCACCACCTCTTAGTCCTGCTCCTGTTGAGACGAACGTCCTCCTCTTCCTCCTCCCCCTCCTCCTAGTCCTCCTCTTCCTCGTCCCCCTCCTCCTCGTCCTAGTACCCCCCCCTCCTCCTCCTCCTCCAACCCCCCCCGTGTCCTCCTCACAACCACCCAGTCCTGCTCCTCTTGAGACGAACGCCCTCCTCTTCCTCCTCCCCCCCTCCCCCGTCGATCGACGAGCCGTCGCTTCCGGGTCGCCTCCGGCCGCGGGCGACGGGAATCGGGGACGGACGCCTGGGACAGCCAGGGCCATGCCACGAGCCTGGGTCGGCCACAAGATTGCTCCCCAACCCGGGGTCGGCGGAGGAGGGGATGCTCAGATGCCCCACATATCTCCCAAGCCTCGGTCGTCAAAGCAGGATCGGAGGAGATTGGCTGATCCCTGGTGGGCTGACTCCTGTGACGCGCGTCCCGAAGGACGACGACGACCGTCGAACTGGAAGCGACGATGCGCCGCTCTCTGACTCATCGCTCTTTTGGCCCTCGGCGGGAACGGTGGTGCACCGACGCCCCACCGACAGCCAAGCAGGGCGACAGCGCCTGGCGCCAAGATGGCAGGGCCGGGCCCGGTCAGGTATGGGACAGGCGATCCGGGGGTCTGGGTTCTGCTCGCGCTGCTGTACCTCCCACTTCCTCCACCACCGCGTGTCCTGGATCCCGGGAGGTCTCCCGAGGCATGTGGGGGCCTCGTGGATCCACAACCGAGGATCCGAGATTGGATGTGCTAGCTGCTTCCGTGCGGGGGGGGCCAAGAACCGAATGAATCGGAAAACGTCCGAATCGTGTTTTCAACATGCGGGAGGTCCAGGGAACCAATCGATCCTCGGTCCTCCTCTCCCTCGTTCGATGGCGCCTTTCCACCTCGGCCGCAAGAGCTCTCGGGCGATGGCCCCAGGGCTTGGCGAGGCACCAGCTTCCGAATCGGCCCCGCGCAAGGCGAGATCCTGCGCGAGCATGCCCTCCTCCTCCTCCTCCTCCTCCTCCCTCCTCCTCCTCCTCCTCCTCCTCCTCTCCTCCTCCTCCTCCCCCTCCCCCCCCTGCCCCTCCCCTCCCCCTCCCGCCTCCTCCTCCTCTCGCCTCCTCCTCCTCCTCCTCCCGCCTCCTCCTCCTCCTCCCGCCTCCTCTTCCTCAGGCCAGATGGAGCCCACTTTTAGCATCCACTTCTAACCCCCCATCTCCTTAGCAACCACCGCGGCGAACCACGCAGGAGGGGCTCGATGTACATATATATAGTGTATACACCGCCTTGCTTGGTCGGCCAAGGAGCTCGGTGTACAGACTCTCCGGCTGCCCAACCTGGGGAACACCGGAGCGTCTGCACACCGAATCCCTGCGCCGAGCACATGGGCTCCTTGGCCGACAAAGCGGCGTGGTGCAGTCGTCGAGCTTCTCCGATAGAAGAACAAACTGCATAAACAGAAGCTTTTGGAGTTCCGCGCGGACTTTTTGGATCCGCGCTGGACCCCCCTCCCTGGCGCGCGGAGCACGCGGGGGCCCATTGCGGATCCAAGAAATTCGCGCGGAACGCCAAAGTTTGTTTGGCGGGATGCAAATGGGGGGATAAGTCCAGATGGGGAGAGAGGCGCAACCGAGGTACAAGTTGTACCTACGCCCCACGGAGAAGGTACAATTTGTACCGACGCCACGCAGACAAGGTACAAATTGTACTTTTGACAACGTCCGCGACATGTGCGAGGATGTTAACGGGGGGGAGAAGGTACAATTTGTACTTGCAACCCGCAGAGAAGGTACAAATTGTACCCCAACAAAACGGTACCAGATACTCATCCCCCCATGTGCTGATCCCCCCATCGCCATCCAGCCGATTTGTGATTACAGTGGAGGCCAGACAACAAGAAACCTTCCACAAGAGACCCAACCCTAATACCCCAGGGCGTCGATGGATTTTTGGTGTGGGAGCGTCACATGAAGCCTGGGAACCCTGGGGCACCCTGGAGGCAAGCAGGGTGTTTCTTGTCATGGGCCCCCACTGTTATGTTATATGTTTATGTTCATGCCGTCGGTCGGAAGAAGAAAAAGGTTGAAACATGAAGTCGGAAAGCGTTGAATCTTGAAGTAGAAAGGCGCTCAAAGTAGACTGGAACCTGGGACTCCAGACAAACCCACTTTCAGCGACCGATGGGCATGCTTTAGAGGAAAGAGGACTATGCACATGCTCCGATCCTGGGCCCAGGATGGGCCAGGCCAAGATCGGTGCATGTGCAT
>CAUYUJ010008535.1:182500-222500 GCA_963575745.1 Prorocentrum cordatum | reverse complement strand
CAAGTGGCCTCCAAGATGGCCCCTAGAGGGCCCCAAGAGGGCCCAAGAGGCCTCCAACACGCCCAAGATGGCCTCCCAGACGCCCAAGATGGCCTCCAAGACGGCCCTGGAGCATTCCAAGCGGGCCCCAAGTCGGCCCATAGAGGCCCCCCAAACGGCTTCCGACGGCTTCAGACGTGCCAGGAACCCACCAAGATGGCCGAAGTTGGCTCGAAGCTGGCCCGAGACGGCCCAAAAAGCCCCAAAGATCGCCCAAAGCTTGCCCAAGAGGCCTCCAAGACGGCCAAGATGACCTTCAAGATGCCCACGTGTTCCCCGAAGGCTTTCCAAACCGATTCGGGGAACACGTGGTCCGATAGCTTGGCAGGTCTGGCCTCAACGTTCGGCCACATAGGCGCTTCCAAAAAGGCAGGGGGCGGCGGTGATTCGCCGTAGGCGTCTTCGATCCGCCGCCCCCTGCTTGCAGGGGTGCACGGCGTGCTGGATGATTCAGGTTTTGGTGTTGGTTCTTTTTCTAAAAGAACTCCCCAGTGGGCTTCGGCTCGTCCCGCCTGCCACCCGCAATTTTCGGAAAACCCATCTCTCAATGCCCAAAAACGGCAGTTTCGCTCGGGACATCCTCAAAACATCGCGAAGATGGCCCAAGATGGCCTCCAAGTTCGCCCGAGATGGTCCAAGACGGCCTCCAAAACGGCCCAAGAGAGTCCAAGACGGCCCAAGACGGCCCAAGAGGCCCCCCAGAGGCCTCCCAGACGGCCCAAGAGGCCTCCAAGAGGTCCTCCAGGAGAGTCCGAAGAGGCCAAAATCATTGATTTTCCCTTGGTTTTTGAAGGATTTTGGCATTTGCGCCTTTTCGGCTCTCCGACGGCTCAAGACGGCCCAAGAAGCCCCCAAGATCGCCCAAGAGGCCCCCAAGAGAGCCCCATGATGGCCCAAGTGGCCTCCAAGATGGCCCCTAGAGGGCCCCAAGAGGGCCCAAGAGGCCTCCAACACGCCCAAGATGGCCTCCAAGACGCCCAAGATGGCCTCCAAGACGGCCCTGGAGCATTCCAAGCGGGCCCCAAGTCGGCCCATAGAGGCCCCCCAAACGGCTTCCGACGGCTTCAGACGTGCCAGGAACCCACCAAGATGGCCGAAGTTGGCTCGAAGCTGGCCCGAGACGGCCCAAAAAGCCCCAAAGATCGCCCAAAGCTTGCCCAAGAGGCCTCCAAGACGGCCAAGATGACCTTCAAGATGCCCACGTGTTCCCCGAAGGCTTTCCAAACCGATTCGGGGAACACATGGTCCGATAGCTTGGCAGGTCTGGCCTCAACGTTCGGCCACATAGGCGCTTCCAAAAAGGCAGGGGGCGGCGGTGATTCGCCGTAGGCGTCTTCGATCCGCCGCCCCCTGCTTGCAGGGGTGCACGGCGTGCTGGATGTTTCAGGTTTTGGTTTTGGTTCTTTTTCTAAAAGAACTCCCCAATGGGCTTCGGCCCGTCCCGCCGGCCACCCGCAATTTTCCCAAAATCCATCTGTCAATGCCTTTGTTGCCCCAACTTGGCCCAAGATGGCCTCCAAGACGGCCAAGATGGCCCAAGATGGCCTCCAAGATGCCTCCCAGACGGCCAAGATGGCCTCCAAGACGGGTAAGATGGCTCCAAGATGCCTCCAAGACGGCCCAAGATGCCCTCCAAGACGGCCAAGATGGCCCCAAGATGCCTCCAAGATGGCCCAAGAGGCCTCCAAGACGTTCTCCAGGAGAGCCCGAAGAGGCCAAAATCATTGGTTTTCCTTAGGTTTTTGAAGGTTTTTTGCGTTTTCTTCTTTTCGGCCTTCCGACGGCCCAAGAGGCCCCCAAGATCGCCCAAGAGGCCTCCAAGAAGGCCCTATGACGGCCCAAGGGCCCCCCAAGACGGCCCCAAGAGCGCCCCAAGACGGCCCAAGAGGCCTCCAAGACGACCAACATGGCCTCCAAGACGGCCCTGAAGCGCCCCAAGAGGGCCCCAAGACGGCCCAGAGAGGCCCCCAAGACGGGCCCAGACGGCGTCAGACGGACTAGGAACGCCCTAAGACGGCCAAAGAAACCCCCAGGAAGCCCCCAAAGGCCCCCAAGAGGCCCAAGGAGGCCCCCAAGATGCCTCCAAGAGGCTTCGAAGACGCCCCCAAGAAGCTCCCAACAGACCCCAAGGGTGCCCCAAGAGACTCCTAACAACCCTCATCCTCCTACTCTATTTCTTCCTCTTCCTCTTCCTGTTCATAATCATTCTCTCCCATGTGTTCCCCGAAAGCTTTCCAAACCGACTCGGGGAACTCATGGTCCGATAGCTTGGCCAAGCTCTAGTCCAACTTTCGGCCACATCGGCGTTTCCAAAAAGGCAGGGGGCGGCGGTGATTCGCCGTAGGCGTCTTCGATCCGCCGCCCCCTGTGGTCTTGCAGGGGTGCACGGCGTGCTGGATGATTCAGGTTTTGGTTTTGGTTCTTTTTCTAAAAGAACTCCCCAGTGGGCTTCGGCCCGTCCCGCCGGCCACCCGCAAGTTTCCGAAAATCCGTCTGTCAATGCCTTTGTTGCCCCAACTTGGCCCAAGATGGCCTCCAAGACGGCCAAGATGGCCCAAGATGGCCTCCAAGATGCTTCCAAGACGGCCAAGATGGCCTCCAAGACGGGTAAGATGGCTCCAAGATGCACCCAAGACGGCCCAAGATGGCCTCAAGATGGTCTAAGACGGCCCAAAAGGCCCGCAAAAGGCCTCCAAGACGGCCCAAGAGCCCTCCAAGACGCCCTCCAGGAAGGCCCGAATAGGTTAAAATCATTGATTGTCCTTAGGTTTTTCAAGGATTTTGGCATGTTCTTCTTTTCAGCTCTCCGACGGCCCAAGACGGCCCAAGAGGTCCCCAACATCGCCCCAACAGCACCCAAGAGGCCTCCAAGATGGCCCCATGACGGCCCAAGAGGCCCCCAAGAAGGCCCCAAGACGGCCTCAAGACGGCCCAAGAGGCCTCCAAGACGCCCAAGATGGCCTCCAAGACGGCCAAGATGGCCCAAGATGGCCCAAGATGCCTCCAACACGCCCAAGATGGCCTCCAAGACGGCCCCGAGCGCCCCAAGAGGGTCCCCCGTTGGCCCAGAAAGGCCCCCAAGACGGCTCCCGACGGCGTCAGACGTGCCAGGAACCCACCAAGATGGCCGAAGTTGGCTCGAAGCTGGCCCAAAAGGGCCCAAGAGGCCCCCAAGAGGGCCTCCAGGAAGGCCAGAAGAGGCCAAAAACATTGATTTTCCTAAAGTTTTTGACGGATTTTGACATTTCCTTCTTTTCGGCCTTCCGACGGCCCGAGACGGCCCAAGAGCCCCCAAAGATCGCCGAGAGATCGCCCAAGAGGCCTCCAAGACGGCCAAGATGACCTTCAAGACGCCCACGTGTTCTCCGAAGGCTTTCCAAACCGATTCGGGGAACACATGGTCCGATGGCTTGGCAGGTCTGGCCTCAACGTTCGGCCACATAGGCGCTTCCACAAAGGCAGGGGGCGGCGGTGATTCGCCGTAGGCGTCTTCGATCCGCCGCCCCCTGTTGGCTTGCCACAGGGGTGCCCGGCGTGCTAGATCCTTTCGATTTTGGTGTTGGTTCTTTTTCTGAAGAACTCCTCCTGGCCGCGAGCTCGGGAGCGGCCAAGAGGGGGGTGTCCAAGAGGGGGGGGTGCACATCATGACCGGCGGCACGTGCGCGGCCCAGCGGGGAGACCAGGGACGTCATGAGACAAGAAGAGGCGCCGTGAAGCCTGAGGAAGAATCATGGCCCGCGCCATGCAATCCCCCCCCCCCCTGGTCATCATCCCCCTCTCTGCCGCCCCCGACGAGCGCGGCGGTCGCCGAGGGGGGCCGCCCGGGCATCCCGGGGGGGGGGGGGCCCGCCGGGCCTCCCCGAGCGGCGGCGCGCGAGGGGCGCGCCTTCTTCCCGACGAGGTGCCGGTAGCGCGGGTCCTCAGGCGGGCGGTGCAGGCCGCGGGCGGGGCGGGGCTCCGCCGCTCCCCCCCATCGAGGGAGCGGGCAGGAGGTCGACGGCAGACTTGATCTGCCCCAGCCTCGAAAGGTTCGTCGAGTCTACGGAGGGTGAATGGGATGGCCGCAGATCCGCTCGTGTTCTTTCCTGGTAGGTTCGACGCAAAACAATTCTGGCGCAAATCAATTATCTAATCGATCTCCTACTCGAAGAGAAGGTCCCAAACCGTCAACGCCTCGAACAAAAGCAAAGCCACTTTCTTTCGTCGTTCTAGGCATCTGGGCGCCGATTTAAGGCTCTGGGGCTGTCAGTGAAGAGCTTGGACGAAAACCAGTCCCCACGACTTGTCGAGAGGTCCAGGGGGGGCGCATCGATAATATCAACACATCGTGGGTCTGGGGAGGCAGAGCAGCGCCAGGACTGCATTGACGAGCCGCTCCTAAGCATTTTCAACTCAACCTCTGAGTCCGCATCGCTCGCAGCGGAATTACATCTACGCTTGGGCAGACCGCGAAGTGGGTTGCATGCGAACCCTGATGTCGCACTCAGAAAAAAACCTGCTCTGGCAACGCGGGGTCACACTTTCCAGCGGAGGTTGGGTGAGGGCCGCGGTGTGTATGTACATATGTATATATATAGATAAGCAAGTAAAAACGTGGAGTGGAAACATGAGTTTCCAACATCTTCTTTCCTGACCTTACAATCACGAAGCTAAATGCATGCATGTGTATCCGCCACCTCTCCAGGCGGCGCGAGTTGGAGTATCCTCAGGTCCTTGGCCTCATCCCGTAAGCGTCAGTCCTCAATCCTGGGTTCTTTAAGGGGCCCGGACCCAAAATGTTCAAAGCTTCCCAAGCTTCTCGAGTGCCTCCTGGGGTCAGTCGCGTTGTGGCGCATGACTTCTGCTTCGGGCCCACGAGGGCCCCAAGACGAGCCAAGAGCGCTCCAAGAGGCCCCCAAGACGGTCCAAGAGGGCTCCAAGTCGCCGAAAGATCGCTCCAAGACGCCCACGTTGGCCTCAGGACGGCCCAAGATGGCCCCCACGACGTCCCAAGAGGCCCCCGAAAGACTGCACAAAGAGGCACAATCGATTGATGTTCTGTGAGTGTTTGAAAGATTTGGGCGTTCTCGCCTTTTCGGCGTCACGACGCTCCAAGATGGCCCAAGAGGCTGCCAAGATCGACCCAAGATCGCCCCAAGAAGCCTCAAGAGGGCCCCAGAGCGGACCAAGAGGGCCCCAGACGGCCCAAGAGGCGCCCAAGACGGCCCAAGAGGCCGCCAAGACGGCTCCGACTAGGGGCCCAGATGGGGGACTCGCACGAACATTTCAAGCCCTCGGCCCCGAGAGGCCCCCAGGAGACCCCAGGAGGCCCAGTAGGCACAACGAGTCCCGCAAGAGGCCCCCAGGAAGCCCCAGGAGGTCCCGAAGAGGCTCCAAAGAGGCTCCAAAGCTGCCCCCAAGAGGCCCCCGAGAGCTCTTCGAAGAGACCCCAAGAAACACGCCTGAGAACTCTGACCCACAACCCAAGCACGGTGGCGGGATGGGCCGAAGAAGATTCGAAACATATATACATATGTATGCAAGCATCTGTATGGATGTATGCGGACGTATGTATGTAGATATGTGTGTATATGTATGTATGTATATGGGTATATGCCAATGTAGATGTGTGTACGTGTGCTTATGTGTACATGTAGACAGATACAAACATATACAAACACATACAAACCTATATATATATATATATTTATGTACGCATCCGTGTATGTATACCTATGTGCGTGTATACATCGGAGGTTCGGGGTTGGGATCGGCAAAGAATTCAGCGGCCCAACAGGGAAGTCGATTTCGGTGTCGGTTCTTGTCGTGCCTGGCGCGAGTGCGCGCGAGGCAAGGCGAAGATTCGAGAGTGCCTGCTCACATAGAAAGCAAGCCAAGCCAACATGAATCGCCCTGCGGGCGACCCTGCCCGTGTGCGATTTGTCCCGATGGTTGTCCCGATGGTTGCCCTGATGGATTTCTGGATGATTGTCCCGATGGTTGTGCCAATGGTTGTCCCGATGGTCTTCCCTAAGGTTGCCCCGATGATTGTTCTGATGGTTGCCTCGATGGTTGTCCTGCTCGTTGCCCCGATGGTTGCCCCGATGGTTGTCCCGATGGTTCTGCGAGGCCATAATGCATAAACGTAGGCGCTGCGAGGCTACAGGACAAAGGATGCTCCCCGCTGAAGAAATGTATAAATGGCCATGCGGAGTGGGAGAGAGAACAGTTAGACATATGGATCACTAGGTGGGACAGGGTGGAGAAGCAGTGGTGTTAGTAGATGGACAGATAGACATACATATGTACAGAAAAGGGAAAGGTACGTATGGACAGATAACCTAGTTGTTCCGATTGTAGTCCCAATGGCTGTCTCGATGGTTGTTCTGACATATAGATAATGGAGTCGACACATAGATGGGCAATGCGATCGGTAAATGTGTGATGAGACCGGTCAATGGTGATACCAGTAGGCAGGTTATACGCATGTATATAAACAGGCAGGCAAGTAGCGACACATACATGTGTATACATCTATATAAGTATACGTGGTCGAACGGAATGGTTTGAAGAGACATGTAATTCAATCGATAGACATCTGAAATTGTGCGTGTATATATATATATATGTATGTGCCGATATCCGATGTGTGAAGATATCGATATATACATATAGACAGGTGTATGTAGCTATGTAGACTGACAGCTAGGTATACGAAAACCAGATTGGCGCCCGGACACATCGAGGGGCGCCGCCCCTCCTCCCATCTGCGCCCCCCCTCCTTCTGCTGCCATCCTTCCCGCTTGCTACCCCCGCTGGTCAAGCCTCGTGCCAACTCCTTCCCATGTCCACTGATCCCTCTCCACTCCTCCGTTGTCTCCCTCCGCCCTCCCGACCTCAATGCTCACAACACCGACCCTCACAGCTCAACCCTCACAGCGCAGCCTTCCCCATCCCGTATCCCGCTCCCCATCAGCTACGCCCATCCACCTCTGCCCTCCGCCTACACTCCCCCCCCACGCCCCCCCCCCACACCCCACCCACGATCACTTCGGCCTCCCCCCTGACCTCGATGTCCACTCCCCTCCCCGCAAACAACGTATTCCCTCCATTTCCACCTCGACATCAACCATTACCCTGCTCTTACTTGCCCTCCTGTTCCTCCTTCTCCTCCGCCACCAACCGCCTTTCCAGCTCTACCTCGACCTCCACCCCTACCTGAACCCCCATCTGATACCCCCAACAGGGGGACTGCGCATGGACATGAAACCCGTGCCCTGCGGTGCAAGATGCCCCATAGACCTCCACTTTTGATGTTGGCGGCGTGTCTATTGAGGGCGTGAGAGGACCACAAATGTTCGCACCACAAATTGCCATTCGCATTGAAATCGCCATTGATACTGTGGGGGGGCGGGGTGTCCATGGAAACCAAAACGTACCGTACCGATACCGCTACTCCCTGGACCTCTGCCAGGGTGCGTTCTGAGCGGAACTTCGAGGCGAATCCAGCGGCGGCGACGACGGACTCCCAGGAGGCTCAAGACTGCGAAAACGAGGGAAGGGTAGCGGTGTGGGTGCCATTTCCTCCTCTGAATATCGACATCCCCTGAGATTCGCAAGGGAACAATACCACTGAGTGCCCATCTGCCGGAGAAGCCGGGGGGGGGGGGAGCGGACGCACATCGCGCGTGTGCGCGTGATCGCTGCAAAGTGCACCTCTCTGGTCACGGGCATGCGCCAGGACCGTAGCCAGAAGAAGAAGAGGTTACAAGGGCAAGTGCACGCTTAAGCCTCACTCCGAAGAAAAAGTAATGATGGGCCAACGGCGAAGCACACTGCGGACATAGTGCTTGGCAATTGCTAGCATAAACGCTCGCGTAGACTCAAACAGTGGCATGGTTCATCAGGCTCCACAGATCGCATGATGCATATGCGCGTATAATGGCAGCCACATGTGAATATCTGCCCAGGAGTACGAAGTGATGGTGCGATCGATCGTTTACTCTGTTTCCCACGCTGCAGACCAAGAAATAGCGGAAACTTGCCCGCGTAATGCATGTCCCTCTCAGTATCGCGAGGATGAGCGGACCACATTGCTTGGAGACATACTCTAGTAAACTCCGCACAACCTGACTGAATGAACCACCGGGAGCCCAGATGATTAGAGAATCCTCTGGGTGCACGCACACCGCCGAGTCGCCCAGGATGGTCTCTGGTCTTGTCGTGGCCACTGGGATGAACTCATCCTCGGAGAAGCAGCGGGCGCGCGAGAGAAATCGGGTGAAGGCACACACGCAGAGAACGGACGCGCTGCGTGCCATAAGAAACGCATGCTGCACAGAAAACACATCAGCATTGTCCAACCAAGAAATTATGCGTTTCACCGAAGGGTTGGCAAACCCGCGCAAATGACAGCATAGAAATGCACATCACGACATACTCGCACGATGATGCCTTCGCTGGACCGAACCATGTTCTGACACGCAGAAGAAATGCGTGCCCCTTCCAACGCCCACCCCGCACCCACCCGCCACCCCAACCACACTCTTCACCCCTACCAAGCCTGAACTCGTCAAGTGCTGAGGCTAGGAACGACACATACCCTGTCTACGTCGGCTGCCCCCCGAAGCATGCACGGAACGAGATCATGCAAACCGAGCCTACATTCACTGTTCCAGTTGCAACTATCAGACAAACGATCAAGCCCAGTCTATGCTGAAATGAAACCCATGTGCCAACTCAAGCCAAGAATCTGAATTCACGTCCTCACTTCCCTCGACCACGTACTTGAAATGGTAGAGGTAGCCGGCCTATGCAAATTAGCAACACACACACACAAACACTGATCGGCACAATCTACTGTTTGTGATACGTGCGAAAGCTCACTACGCCACACAGCGCTACCATGGGCCGAAACCAAAGAGGAGTGCTGCCGATGATGCACACGACACGTGCAGAGGTCTGGACGGCATGATCCCAGTTCACCACTGCGTTAAACCAGGACAAGAACACGAAATTCGGCTACCTGTTGGGGTCTCCTGGGCTCCTGCGCGTATGAAGCAATCCTCGCTCCCAAAACCACTGCCCCGGGAGTCTTGTATGGCCAACTTGGAGGGAGAGTCGCGCATAGGTCAACGGTACCAGCTGTGCCTGAGCTTATGGTTTTCTGTTTCCAGCCGTGGGCAAGACCTCTTTTTACTTGGATGCTCATTCTGGGGACCTTCCTGGAGACGCTCGCTCCGCTCGTGCGTCGAAGATGCGTCGACCGTCCGTCGATTCGAGTCGGACTTGAGTCGAATTAGAGTCGAGCTGATCCGTTTGGTGGGCCTCAGGAAGGTCCCAAAAACGAGCGTCTAGGTTTACTGTTTCTGCAACAGGCTCGTCTCTTTGGAGTTGGCTGCTGGGACCTCGCCAACGAGAAATCTTCTCAGGGTTTTTCTCCCTCTCCATGCACTCTGGGACTTCCCTGACACTTCTCGATCAAATTCCTGCAGAACTTCATCGCGCAGAAACCACACATCTGCTGGGGTTCACACTGCTGGTAAATACCAAAGGTATGACTTTCATGGTGATTTCTGCCATTGAGGTCTCGTGGCCCAGCTGGAGATATCGAAACATTCCACCCAACAAAAATCTGGACTGCATGGCTTCTCGACGAAACGCTCTAACTCACGGCGCGGCGCGAATTCCCCGCACTCGGTGCACCGTACTGTGTTATCGCACAAACGCACGCCCTGGTGTACTGTGCCGCAACCGCGCGCCAAAAACGTACTGCTACTGTCAGCTGTGCCGGCGGTGGTCGTCTGCTCCAAGTGTCCGCAGACGTATTGTCATGTCCCAGAATGATTCCACATGGCCGCCCATACCACGCAAGGTTATCACAGTTCACCCTTCCTGGTCTCCGGCAGTGTCCATAAGGTTTGAACATGCCCACAGGGCGGCTAGATGTGGCCACACGGCTCCCCAACTCCCAAGATTCCAAAACTATTGGTTCCCCGTTGGATGATCGTTTCGCGCGCTCTCCATTTTGTCTCGACAAGGGCTCCCCAGGACGAGCCGAGTGCGCGTCAGAAGGAGCCCACGACGGCTCGCTCCAACGACTGCGGGACGGCGGTTTTCGGCGGCGAGGAGGAGCACCGCCTTGAGTAAAAAAGGGAGGAGTCTAGAGAGGGAGCGTTGTTGTTGCTGGGGCGGCGCCGATGAGAGAAAGATTTGCGCGCCAGTCCGAAGCAAAACGGGAGAAAGTCTCGAGCGGTAGCGCTGGCTTTGTTGGGACGGCGGCTTTCGGCGGCGAGCAAAAGCACCGGCCTTTAGTAAAAAAGGACGTCTCGAGCGGGAGCGTTGTTGTTTGGGGGCTGGTTTGGGCGCCCCCCCAAACCGCTCGAGCGTGAATCTCATTTTCAATGGAAATGTAGCCGGCGCCAAAGCGAGAGCGCCAAGGCGCCTGTGGGGGGGTCCAACAGTAGTAATTGTCTACCAATTAATCTTCAACAACACCAGCGACAGCAGCAACTCCAACAACAACAGCAGCAGCGACAGCGACAACAACAACAACGCCAACAACAACAACAACAACAACAACAACAGCAGCAACAACAACAACAACAGCAACAACAACAACAGCAACAGCAACAACAACAACAGCACCAACCACAACAACACCACCGCCAACAACAGCAACAATCATATTGATAAAGTTCGCTCTGATCTGCTCGCATGCCACTCGCCACGTATGTCCCAAATCCTCGATACCCCCCTCTTCGTTTTCGATCGTACCCTTTTGGGGTATAGCGTTCTTTCCTGCAACATGTATTTCGTATGGCCCTCAAGGCAGGGGAAAACAAAGAAGGATGGAAAGAAGGGGAGGGAGGAGGATGGAACACGAAAGAGAAACAGTAGCAGGATGGGGACTAGGAGCAGAACGCACGTGGCAGAATCAGACGAGCAGGTCGGGCATGTAGACCCGAACAAGCGGGTCGGGAAGGCGGGCTCAAGCGGCCAGATCGAGCAGGCAGGTTGCTGAAGCGTGCGTCCTGCATGAATCGCGAGGAAGTCTTGAGCGACAGCGCGATTCCCAAAATGAATCATAAAAGGAAATCTATAGCGAGAGTGCGAGTCCTGAGTGTCGAGGGCGCAGCGTCCGAGTACATTGCGATGAAATCCCACGCGAGAAAGCGATGTCTGCCTAACGTGTGAGGATGTCCCGCGCGACTGCGCGATTTGATAAGACACTATGAGAAAATATAAGGCAAGAGCCGCTGACCTCTCAATTTTGAAAAATAAGTGTGGTTGATCCCCCTGTTCTGGTGACCATCGTGCTTTTTCAATTGAAGTGCTTCCCCCAGGGCCCGCACCTTGTCTTTGCATCAAGGGAAATTACTCGGTTCAAGCTGGGTTGTTGTCCCCCGGATTAGAACAACGGCTCCCGCTTTAGATGTCCTCAAAATTTAGCCAAGACCTCCGCTCCCGCCTGATACGTCCTCGCAGTTTACTAAGGAGTCGCGCTCTCGCGTGCGACTTCCTTACAATTCATTCAGGAATCGCTCTCGGCGATCCGGAGTCGCGCCCTCACTGGAGACTTGCTTGCACTTTACTCAAAAATCGCGCTCTCGCGCTGGAGTTCCCCGCAATTTACTCAAACGCCGCACTCCTGACTGCCAGGCACCCACCTTACTTAGGAATCGGGATATCGCTGCTCTTCGCGGCCCCGTTGCAGCCCTTCGTGGCCCCGTCGCAGCCCTTCGTGACCCCATTGCAGCCCTTCGTGGCCCCCTCGCTGCTCTTCGCTGCCCCGTTGTAGCCCTTCGTGGCCGCGTTGCAGCCCTTTCTGGCCCCCTCGCTGCCTTCGTGGCCGCGAATATGTATGCCCTTCGTGGCCCCCACTCGTTCGCCCCCGTCGTGGCCCCAGATGCATGCGCTTCGAGGCCCGCTGTCGCCATTCGTGGCTCCCTCGCTGCCCTTCGCGGCCCCGTCCTTCCCTCTGCGGCCCAATTTACACATCCCCTTCGTGGCCCCCGCTCGTTCGCGCCCGCCGTGACCCCATATGCACGCCCTTCGTGGCCCTGCTGTCGCCCTTTGTGGCCTTCTCGCTGTCCTACGTGGCCCCGTTGCTACCCTCAGTGGCCCCGTCCTTGCCCCCTGTGGCCCCGCATTATCTGCCCTCCGTGGCCCCCGCTCGTTCGCCCCCTTCGTGGCCCCATACGCATGGCATCCGTGGACCCGCTGTCGCCCTTCGCGGCCCCCTTCCTGCCCTTCGTGGCCCCGCTGTCGCTCTCGCTCTCGCATTCGCTCATCGTCGTCGTCGTCGCGGTCGATCCCCTGTCCGTCCCACTTGGGGTCGGGTGATCGCCGGTTAGCGCTGCCGCTGCCCAAGGCGACGGTCCGCGGCCGCCCCGCCGCTTGCCGGAGCCCGGCCTGCAGGGAAGAAAGACATACCCCCAAAAAGGGTAATTACGATCGACGACGAAGAGGGCGGGCATCGAGGGTTCAGGAAATACATGTTGCATGACACTCAAGCAGATAAGAGCGAACAGTCTTGAACTTATTGTTGCTGCTGTTGCTGTTGTGGTAAGGTGGGGGGCCAACAACACAATTCTGACACCCAAAATTTTGTGTTGTTGTAATCCGGGGGCAATAACCCAGTTTGAGCCGAGTGACATTTAACTGATTCAAACCAGGTGCGAGCCTCGGGAAGGGCACTTAAATTAAACAAACACGCTGGTCACCGGAAGGGGGGGGGGCGATTGTAATTAACCTTCAGTAGTGAGTTCAACAACAACAACAACATCAACAACAACAACAACAGTAACAGTAACAGTAACAGCAACAGTAACAACGACAACAACAACAACAACAACAACAACAACAACAACAACAACAACAACAACAACAACAACATCATTAGCAACAGCAACATCGACAGCAACAACAACAAACCAACACAAACACCACCAACCACACAAGCAGCATCAGCAGCAGCAACAACATTAATCACAACAACACCAACTAATTAAAGCACCACTAACAACAACATCAAAAGACAGCAACATCAGCACACACATCAACAACAACAACAACGACAACAACAGCGACAGCAACAACAACAACAACAACAACAACAACAACAACAACAACAACAACAACAACCACAACAACACCAACAACAACAACAGCAGCAGCAACAGCAACAGCAACAACAAAAGCAGCAACAACAACAACAGCAGCAGTAGCAGCCGCAACAGCAACAGCAGCAGCAGCAGCAACAGCAACAGCAACAGCAACAGCAACAACAGCAGCAGCAACAGCAACAGCAGCAGCAGAACGTGCCACCGCGGCGAGGCGCCCTTGAGGCTCCCGCGAGCACCCACGGGACGGGCACCAGGCGCAGCCTCGCCACGCCCGCCGAGCGCCCGAGGCGCCCACGGGGCGCCCGCGGGTGGGCACCGGGCGACACCTCGGCACACCGTACGAGGAGGAGGAGGAGGAGGAGGAGAAGGAGGAGGAGGAAAAGGAGGAGGAGCAGGAGGAGGAGGAGGGCGAGAAGGAGGAGGAGGAGCACGAGGAGGACGAGGATGAGGACCTTTCCTTAGATGGGATCCCTGAGTGCAAAGGAAGAAGAGGACGAGGAGGAGGACGAGGAGGAGAAGGAGACGACGACGAGGAGGAGGACGAGGAGGAGCAGGAGGAGGATGAGGACGAGGAGGAGGGGGAGGAGGAGGGGGAGGGAGGGGAGAAGAGGAGGAGGGGGAGGAGGAGGAGAAGGAAGAGGAGGAGGAGGACGAGGAGGAGGAGGAAGACGAGGAGGAGGAGAACGAGGAGGAGGAGGAGGAGGACGAGGACGAGGAGGAAGGAGGAGAATGAGGACGAGGAATAGGAGGAGGAGGAGGAGGACGAGGAGGAGGGGGAGGAGGAGGAGGAGGAGGAGGAGGAGGAGGAGGAGGAGGAGGAGGAGGCGTCGCGTGCCCGCCCCGTGGGGCCCCTCGTGCGCTGGCTGGGCGTGCCGAGGTCCCGCCCGCCGGGCCGCCCGCCGCGGGGGCGCTCCGCGCGGGCGCGCGCGGGCGCTGGGCGGCGGTGCCGAGGCCTCGCCGCGTGCCCACGTGCCCGCCCCCCGTGGGCGCCCCGCGGAAGCCTCGCGCGCGGGGCGGGCCGAGTGCGCGGCGCTGCACGGCTCCTGCCGCACGGCGTGCGCCACGGGGCCCGCACCACGGGGCTTCCACCGCGGGCCTGGCACCGCGCGGTGCTCGTGCGCCGCACGGGTGTGCGCCACGTCCCACCGTCGCGGGTACGCAGCCCTGGGACCCTTGGCGTCGACTGGACGACACCACCAATGCCGAAGGACCGCCCCAGGCGGTCCGTACACACCCAGCAGGCGCTCCCGAAGCTCCCACCAATCCCACCGTGGAAGTCGCCTGAACCAGCACTGACTACACATCGCTCGCCACTGCAAGGTCTTCTCATGACACCTGGTGGGCTGCGGATCGCCACAGACGGCGCCCAGGCGGTCCTGAAAGCTCTGACGATACTCCAAGACGGCCCCAAAATACCGCGATACGGCCCCGAGCCCGAGGACCGCCCAACAACCCCCAAGATCCACCCAGGCCGCCCCAGGAGCCTGAACTCGTCCCAGATAGCCCCGCGCCCCCGAGGCAGCGCACGAGCCATGCAGCGTTGCTGCGCAGCTGCCCTCAGCGCCGAGTCGGGTATGCGCGGCAGCGCAGCTGAGTTGGAGAGGCAAGTAGTCCAGAAGACGGTTGGTTGTCACTGTGAGCAGGCCCGCAGCGTTACAGCAAACCTAATACGATTTACGTAACCACTACGGTGTTCCCCACAGCTCCTAGGAATCAACGCGGGGCGTGCCAGTTGCCTGCTCGGAATACTCCACCTCCAAGTCGCTGACCGCGGTCTGCAGCACAGGACTCCAGTTCACCTGGGGGCGAAGCAACACCCGCGCGGTACACCCATGGACCTAGCGCGGTTTCAGGGCGGCGATGGACTTCGTAACGCGAGACGTAGACGTAGGGTCGTAGCTCTGCATGCGGTGGAAGATTCACCCAATTCGACGACCCAGTGCCGCAGCCTACTGCATTAGAGGTCTCTGGCACGCGCTGCAACGAGCCCGCACGCGCTCCACTGGCTGGACTGGCGCAATTCCTGGTTCGGAATGAGCTCAAGCCTGCCCTGTCACGGTGTTGCCAGGGATGTCCGATCAATCTTGCTCCAAATCCAAAGTTGTACCTGGATCGCACAGTGCAACGCTCCAAAACTTATGCAATTGTGATTGGCTCTTGCCCCAATCCCTACGTTCCCGTGATTCCCAAGCCCGCTCAGGGACCTCCGAGGGCGGCCCGGCCAGATGCCCAGGACCTTCCCAACCCAATACGACGCCAAGATCCCAGAGAGACCCCCAGAGGCATCCGAAAATTCCCCAGAGGGGAGGCCTCCAAGGCACTGTGGCGGGATAGGCCGTAGGCTACTAGATTCGATAGCGTTTGGGGCCCAACCTAGAGAGGTGTTCAAAGGGCGCCGCACCATAGCTCTCAGGAAACACTGCAAGCGGTACGCCGTAAGGCGAATTCCAGACAGATTCGAGCATGAAGTGGTGTTGGCAGCCACACGGCCAGCTTCATACTGACATCCCTCAATCAAGCACTCCCGAAAACCTCATCCTCCCGCCCTTCCCCACCTCGTCCATGCTACCGTCACCTCCTTATCCTCCTCCTCCTCCTCTTCCTCCTCTTCCTCCGCTTCCTCCTCCTTTTCCTCCTCCTCCTCCTCCTCCTCCTGCCTCTCCTCCTCCCTCTCCTCCTCCTCCTCCTCATCCTCCTCCTCCTCCTCCTTCTCCTCCTCTTCCTCCTCGCCGCCTCCCTCCTCCCTCTCCTCCTCCTCCTGCTCCTCTTCCTCCTCGTCCTCCTCCTCTCGCCTCCTCCCCTTACCCTTTTCTCCTCCTCTCCTCCTCCTCCTCCTCCTCTTCCTCCTCCTCCTCCTCCGTCTCCTGAGCTCGCCTCCTCCTCGTCCTCATCCTCCTCCTCCTCCTCCTCTTCCTCCTCCTCCTCCTCATCCTGTCTCCTCCTCCGCCTGCCCCTTCCTCGTCCGCCCTCGTTAAACAGAAACTCACCCCAGGATCGGGCGCACACCGATCCTGGCCGGGCCCGCGCAGCAGCCCATGGCACGGCAGCACGCCCCTCCAGATCATGCCAGAGATATGAGCATCGAAGATCGAACTCGCGGGTGGAGGCTCGAGGCGTTTAGACGTGATTCTGGAATCCAGAGGGCGGCGAGAGTTGCTAGTTCAGAAGGCACGCCCTTGAAGGGCGAGTCAAGTGCCAACTGCGCGGAGCGCCCTTGCAGATCCCAAATCCTCCTCGTCGACGGCATCCTCCTCTTCCCTCATCCTCCTCCTTCTCCTCCTCCTCCTACTTCGTCCTCCCCCTTTCCTCCAGAAACATCCCTCCCCCTCCTTTCGTAGACGATGCGAAGAAGGAACATCCCCGCCACGACCACGCGAGAAAAGCCAAACATACGTGTGGGATGCAGATGTGCGGCATGATCCGCGACAACGCCTTAAACACATCCAAGTCAACCGCCACCGCCCCTGACACTTCATCTACGCCCCCACTCCCCATCCAGGTGGTGCAAGCGGTCCTCCCTGCTCATCCCTCCCCCATACAAATCTCATCCCTCCTACTCCTTCTGCTTCGGGTGGCGCCAACTGTCCACCTATACCCTTCCTCGCCAGGAAATGCGTAATTCGGTGACTGGTTGGCGCACTCGTGCGGCAGGTCACTGGCATGACGGCGTGAGCAGTGGCTTCGGTCATCGCATGAACTGCTCAGTATTCGACGATCTCCGCCGTCGGGGGTCTTGTAACGCGACCGCTCGCGGCCGCGACTGCGCCGCCGCCGCGCCAAGAGGTCGAGGCGAAACCGGCCGTGGTGACGAGGGACCTCCGGGAGCCAACCAGCCCAAGAACAAGAACAGCTAAGAGTAGTCCTCACCGGCTCGTGCCGATGGTGGCATCCTCCTGTCTCCCTCCTGCTCTTCCATGTGGTGACGGTGATCATCATTGCTTTGATCGCCCCCCTGGTCACCATGCGGTTGCCGCGGTAGATCACGCCCATCTCGTGGAGCCGAACAAACGCCTCGGGCTGGTGAGAGGAGTAGAAGGGCGGAGGGAGTACGGGGAGGAGTACGTGGAGGATGACGGGAAGAATGTGGCAGAAGTGGTTGGAAGATGGGAACGGATAAAATGGAGGAGGGAACCTGGTCTCTGACACAGGATCCATGGCACATCAGGTCAACCACCGCACGACTCGAGTCAGGGCTGAGTGTAGACCAATACACAGGGCCCGTGCTGAGAATATGGACACCCCATCTCCAACGGAGCCACGTACATCGAACCCTACGCTCCGTCATCCATGACGCACAGCATATGCGCCTGGGGCAGGTCTCGACGCGATCAGTTCTCGGGAGCGGCAAAGAGGGGGGTGTCCAAGAGGGGGGGGTGCAAATCATGACCGGCGGCATGTGCGCGGCCCAGCGGGGGGGCCAGGGACGTAATGAAACAAGAAGAGGCGCCATGAGAGCTGGGGAAATATCATGGCCCCCGCCATGATATTCACCCCCCCCTAGTCATCATCCCCCTCTTTTCCGCCCCCGAAGTTCAAAAGGCCGCTCGACTCACAGGCGGGTCTGCCAAGCGGCTCTGGGATGACCTCTCGGAACACTGCTCGAGCCAACACGTCTTCCGCAATGCAATATTGTCTGTCGTGCCTCACGGCGCGACGTGCGGGCCGTGCTCTCCCTCTCCAGCCTGCGCTGCCATGCGCGTGGTGCCCTCGCAGAACAGGTCAGCGAGTGCAGCATGAGTTCGTGCCCCCTCCTCCTCCTCCTCCTCCTCCTCCTCTTCGTCACGACCTCCAGACGAGGACGCAACCTGGGAGAAGCCGTACCAAGCCGTGCGCCCAGGACTCTGGGCGGGTCCACTGCTGGTGCTGCACTTGCGGCCTTCACGCTGCCCCCGTACGGGGCAGCATGTGGGTCGATGTCAAGCCGAGGCTCGTCTGCTGGGCGGGCGAGGTGCCCCAGGAATCACGAGGAGCTCCACACGCTAAACACGCTGCTCGCCCATAAGCAACGCGGGGCCCAATGGAGCGAGAGATGGCCTCAGTACCATGTCCGAGCCAGCCCGAAGAATATCCACGATTGGAGGGAGACCGCAAGCTATGTTCAGGCTTAGAACGAATGGGCAGGGCCTCCCTAGCAGCCAAGCTGCTCACCCTGAGTGCCATGTCTGCTGAGTAGGCCCACCTGTGCCCTGGACGAGCTACCAACGAGTACCAAGGATCCCAGCGTCGCCTGGGCAGTTTGTGGGGCGCATTAGCGAGGTGGGCTCCGCAAGCGTGGGTGCTCAAGGTTGAACGCGGCCGTCTCTTGGACTCGTGCGTTCCCCCGGCCATGCAGGGACAAGTTGTCGGGGGATGTGTCGAGCCGCCTGGGCTCTCGTGGGCCGCCTCCAGCAGCCAGCATCGCGCAGAGCTCAAAACCCACCCCCTCCTCGCAACCTGGGGCGGGAAGAACTGATCCCATTGAAGGACAGATTGACCTCGGGGACAACGGTGCCACGAAAACATCACCACTGAAAGCTTGCACGCGGCCTGGATGGAACAAATCTTGTTCTTAGTTCAACTTGATTGCCCTCCAACACCATCACCAGAAGCCGTGTCTGAGTCTGGCTTGTGCGATTTGATTGGTAGGGAAGGGATGCGGGTGTGGAAGGGTACCTCCATACTCCTCTCGCGCTCTCTCCCCCATCCCTTCGCTCTGGAAATCGTCACGGGGCAGGGGATGGCGGATATGAAAACAAGTTGCGAACTCGGTGCAAGAAGTGGCGCGCCTGGCGCCCGCTGCTCAGTCTCCTCAGCCTGTGCTCAAATGTATGCTGTTCCCATCGTACTACAGGACCACATCCCAGAAATAATCTCGAGCACCCGGAAAAGTGTCGAAAGAGTGTCGAAGCAGTATCGAAACAGTGTCGGACGAGTGTCTCCCAGGGCCCGACACGTGAAAACCCTCGAGATCCGGTGCTTGTCTGGTGCTCGAGAGTATTTCTGGTGATCAAGGCTAAAGTTGATTGGAACATGAATTGTAAGCCTAAATTGGTGTGCAGGGTGGATGCCACCACATAGCTTGAACCGCATACTTGCACCACAAATATTGCTTGCTCGATACATACATACATGCATAACTGCATGTATGCATATACGCATAACTCTAGACATACACACATACATGGATGCACACGTAAAGACCTACCTACCTACCTACCTACCTACCTACCTACCTACCTACATGCATACATACATACATACATACATACATACACACCCATACATACATAAATACATACATACAAACATACATACAGACAGACAGACAGACATACGCACATGTGTGCGTATATAGGTATACATGCGGCAAAACATATGTTGAAACGCAAAACGTGTGCAACGCATAGGTTGCACCACATTGATTGCCCAACATATAATGTCTCATCGCACTATATATTGCTAGAAGCACACAGTTAGGGGTAAGCGGTGGCTAATATTCTCTTTCCCGCTGGTAACACAAGGAAACAACAGCATCACCACCAGCATCGCGACGAGCATGAAGGGTACCATTGGTGGTGTGGGCCACATGTGTTACGGCGTCGCGCTCGAAGCATCTCCCATCTGTAGCTCCGTGAGGCGTCCTGGATTGGGACGCTCAGAGACATAGTAGTACTAAACGTCCTCCTTGGAGGCAAGCGTCCGACCCGAACCTATAGTATACCCACCTCGGAGTAGTTCGCTGCCCGAGCGGTGTGGCCAGAAAGCGCCCGCCACGAAGCACATAATACAGGATTCCTCGGTGCGCGCGCCGCCCCTTGGGGGCTGGGGGAGGGGGAGGGGGGCGGAGCACATATAGTGTAAGTATGTTGATGCGACGCCGATGGATCTCCTCGCTGGAGGTAGCCCGCCGGTGGTGGTGTCACCTCTCCTCCCTCCGAGCCTTCCGCAAGCCAACGAGGTCGCACCGCCCCACCGACCAGAAAATCAAGACACCGCCCGTGCTGCCTTCCTGTGCGCCCCTCCCGTGCCGCCGCCTCGACGACGGCTGAGCTCATGTGCTCGTTGAGCGTGAACTGCTCGCGCGACCAGTCGCAGGAGGCGCCTATCCTGCGCGGGCCGGGAGCGAAGGCCGCAATGGCCAACGCAACGGGGAGACCGCAACGAAGGAATAGCAGATCAAACCAATGTACGAGCCGTCACTCATGGATTGATCGTTATCTCCCTCGCTCGTTCCTTCATGCATTGATCATGCTGTGACTTCGTGTAGGCCAGCACGCTATACCACGAGCATGGCATGCTATACATATATACATATATATATATGTGTCCAGGTATATATACACGCACAGCTGCAAGCCCCCTCTGGGGCAACATTGACATGCTTGATGTACTGCTGCCCTGCTGGTACCAGATGTATCAGATGTGATGCCAACGATTCTGACGCTGACGCTTCGTCTATCGTCTTACGGTGGGTTGCCTCACGCCTCCTTCGCTAGACCACCAATATGGCCAAGTCGCAGAGTATTACTCCACGGTTGCCCATCGAAGCCCCGAAGACATCAACACTACCACTCTAAAATAGCAACACGGGTGCCCACTGTGGCCCAAAAATGCTCTGTAAGCAAGGGGAACCAGCAGCAACCATCGACACCAGCCACAATCATCACCAAAATCACCATCATTATCAATCACCACCATCACCACCATCATCACAACCAACACAATGATCATCATCATCATCATCATCATCATCATCATCATCATCACCATCGTCATCATCATCATCATCATCATCATCATCATCATCATCATCATCATCATCAGCATGATCACCAGCAGCATGATCAACCGCATCAACATCATCATCGTTATCAGCATCATCACCATCATCATCATTATCAGCATCATCATCATGACCATCACCTTCATCAGCATCATTGTCGACGCCATCATCATATTATCGTCAGCATCATCATATCCATCAGCATCTTCATCATCGCCCCCATCACATCCACCACCAGCATCATCATCAGCAGCATCGTCATCCTCATTACCATCATCACCTCCACCACCATCCCCATCTTCTTCATCATCATAACTATAATCTTAATCAACAGCATCGTCGTCGACATCGTCATCATCATCATCCTCAGCATCATCATCATCATCATCATCACCACCACCATCATCATCATCATCACCACCACCACCATCATCACCACCACCATCACCATCATCGTCCTCATCATCTCCCTCATCATCATCAGCATCAACATCATCAACATCATCATCCGCAGCATCATCATCAGCATCATCGTTATGGCCGTCATCATCAGCATCAACATCATCATCAGCATCAGCACATTCAGCATCGCCGCCGTCATCATTATCAGCAGCATCACCATCATCACCATCATCGTCAGCATCGTCATCAGCATCATGATCATCATCGTCATCATCAATACCATCATCGTCATGATCATAACCATCCTCATCATAATAACCATCATCATCAACATCAACACGCCTGTCATCAGCATCATCAGCATCATAATCACCACCATCATCAACATCATCAACATCATCAACACAATCGTCATCACCACTATCATCATCATCATCATCATCATCATCATCATCATCATCATCACCATCGTCATCATCACCATCATCATCAGCATCATCATCATCAGCATCATCATCATCATCATCATCATCATCATCATCATCATCGCCCATCGCCGATCGCCCATCGTTTTCCTCGGTGCCGTCGCCTGGAGACGCCAAAAGCTACCAATACCGCTACTCCCTGGACCTCTCCTGGGGTGCGTTCTGACCAGGACTCCGAGGCAAATCCACCGGTGTCGACGAGGGCCGCCCAGGAGGACCGAAAAAGGGAAACACGGGGAAAGGGCAACGGTATAGGCACTCCAGAATAATCACAGAAAATCGTCCCCAGACTATTTTTCCAATTTTTGAATATTCCTCCTGTAGAAGGACACGCCCGACTTAACCCCGCGCCCAACCCCCTGCAGTGTGGGCGACCAGCCCGTCCTCCGGAGCTGCTCGATGATGGCACCGCCCTTCTCGGCCTTCCAGGACCAGACACGGTCCTGCTCTGGGACGGAGGGCAGCGCATCAGCACGTCGGGCACGGAGAGCCCGGGGCTCTCCCAAATAGAAGAAGAAGCAACGCTATAAACATAAACTTTTGGCGCTCTGCGCGGATTTCTTGGATCTGCGCTGGACCCCGCCCTCCCTGGCGCGCGGAGCGCGCCAAGGGCGGCGCCGGAGGCGGCGCCGGAGGCGCCACAGGGGGGGCCCAGCGCAGATCCTAGACATCCGCGCGGAGCGCCAAAAGTGTATCTGCGCTTGCGACACAATTGCTATCTTGTTTGTTGTATGCCGTGGCATCCCCCTCTGCATTCTGGAACCCACATTAGCGAATCAGCTAATTCAGCGTATCTGGTTTTCGAGGCGCTGCCGTGCGACAAAGCCGACCATGTACATCGAGGAAGGAGCCCAGCAGCCGCGCAAAAACTAGATGCACGCTGCAGTTTTCGGACCCTGCCCTTGTCTACCCCTCCCCACTCGTCCGCCTCGAAAATATACGGAGAGGGGGATGAGATGGGACGAGGGAGGGAGTGGGAAAGAATGGGAAGAGACCAGAGGCACCACGGCAGCGAGAAGCGGAGAGGCCGGCCCGAGCCGACGGAAGGGGCGACCAGGCAGACACGGCCCAGGAAGGCACACCGCACAGTCCTCGACGCGCGCGCGCGCCGGGCTCTCTGAGCTGCCGTTCGCACGACCCCGTCGAGGAACGTGCCGCCGGGTAGGGTGGCAGAAAGGGCTGCACGCAGCAGATCTCCAATTGCCCCCCCTTGTTCGAACACGCCTCCGAGAACTACGATACTAAAACAGGGCTAGGATCGGGATAAATCGCTCCAGAGCGTTCCGAAGCGCGTTGAAGGGGCCCCAGGACACACAAATAAATACACGCAAATCAAAGGATTCCCCTATATGTTCCCATATTTTCTGGGTTTCCGTCTTCCCCCCCACTTCCCATATTTTCCAATCTTTTCTGGGGAATCGAGGATGAATTCTGTCTGTGTGTTTTTTCCTCTCCGGAGCAGTGTCCCACCTGTGAAGGGCTGGGGCTGGCGCTCGCGAGCCCCACGGGTTGGGGAGGATGGATGGGCAGGAGGAGGAGGGCGGCGAGAGCCAGCGGGCATGTGGCACGAGGAGAAGACAAGGATGCCGGGGCCTAAGCTCGGGGATGGACAGACCCCCCTTTAGTAAAACGTGGTTTAGTGAAAACGACCTGAGGCCCAAACCTGGCGGGCGCAAGCCTGGAAAATAACGGCCGCGGCGCCCTCTCGAGAACCGAAAACGGAGAAGTCACTAATCGACGTGTCACTGTTGGGGGGTCTGTCCGCCCCCGATAAGCAATGACAGAACCATCACAGCTCGGAGGTCCGCGCGGACTTCTCAGATCGGCTCTCGGCCCCCCTCCCGGGCGCGCGGCGCCGGAGCGCGCCGGGGGCGGCGCTGGAGCCGCTGCCAGGGGCCCCTCCCCAGCGCGGACCCGAGGAATCTGCGCGGAGCTCAGAGCCTTCGTCACTCACGTGTGAAACGACGCGAAGATCGGGACAAAATCGGATCGGGATAGCTCGAAATCTCTGAGAATCGGCGGGTTTGGAGGATGTGTTGGGCGCCGCGGCCGCTCCAGAGCGTTCCGGAACGCTCTGAGAGCGCTCCGGAACGCTCTGGAGCGATTTATCCCGATCCTAGCCCTGTTTTAACGTGATAGGTGGGCCAGAACGGCGGGCACACCTCCAGACCTCTGGCGGGGTCGAGCAGATCGCGGCGGCCGGCTCCCCATCCACTCGATCGGCCTCTGGGCCTCTCGGGTGGCCGCGCCCGGGCCCCGGGGACAGTCGACAGGCTGCCTGGAACGACAGACAGCTCCCGTGGCAGGATCGGGTCGGGCGGAAGGGGGGGATAGCAAAAGGGCGGGGGGTTGAGCATCAGCTCACGCAGCTGATTTTCCCGGCGCCTCCCGGCGCCGGAGGCGGCCCTGTACCGAGGAATGGGCCCCTCGGTGGGGCCGAAACCAGCTGCATGCAGCAAATTTTGTAACCTAAAACAGGGCTAGGATCGGGATAAATCGATCCAGAGCGTTCCGGAGCGCTCTCAGAGCGTTCTGGAACGCTCTGGAGCGGCCGCGGCGCCCAATGCATCCTCCAAACCCGCCGATTCTCAGAGATTTCGAGCTATCCCGATCCGATTTTGTCCCGATCTTCGCGTCGTTTTATAACCCCCCCTTTCCCAATCGCCCCCCTTTCGTCCGGCCCGGCAGGAGTCGAGAGGTCTGCAGGGCTTCTCGCCTCGAAGGTCTCGCGCGCCGGCGCCCCACGGTGCGCGACGCGCGCCCCGAAGGTCGGGGGGCGGCCAAGAGGGGGTCGTCCCAGAAGGGGGGGGTGCAAAGCGTGGCCGGCGGCACGTGCGCGGCCCACGGGAGGGGCCAGAGGGACGTCATCAAAAAAGAAGAGGCGCCCTGAAATCTGGGGAAACCTCATGGCCCACGCCATGATACAGGCCTCGGAACAAATTAGCGAACACTCATGATGCCACATTCATCTGTCAACGGCTCCCCCTCCCCCCAATGTTCAAAGCTGGCGGTGGGTCTGATGGGATGCACTTCGACCGCAGTCTCCCCCGCGCGTGCCAACATTGAGGTTGGGGGGGAGGGGGAGTGTTCAGTAATTGTTTCCCTCTACCGTATCCCCCCCCCTACAGTGGGGGCTCGGCCACAAGAAACCTCCGCAAGAAGCCCAGGCCTGAAATCCGCGATTTGTTCAGTGAGGATCCACACGTGTCGATCGGAAATCGTCAGGACCTGATCGGGAGCCCCTCGAAGATCCAAGAAACCTGGGGCACCCTGGTAAAAAATCCAACTGGCTTCTTGGCACGCGCCCCCACTGTACTCCAGATTTCGTAATAAAGGGAGGGGGGTCTCGTTTCGGGGGAGGGGTCTCTTCCAGGCTATCTTGGAGGGCCTGGGGGGGTCTGGGGACGATGTTTTGGAGGGTTTTCCCACGGGGGAGGTCTGAAATGGCTTGTCTTGGAGGGTCCAGACCCCCTCCCTTTTATTACGAAATCTGGAGTATAGTCATCACCCCCCTCTTGGCCGCCCCCGAGAAGGCCAAGGCTGGGCACGGCGCGCACGAGGCCCTTCGGGCCCGACGTGCCGCGCGGCCCCCTCGCGCGCGGCGCCACGGGTCCAGGAAAGCGTCTCGGCCGACCTCCTGCCGGGAGCTCCCCTCCGACGCCAGCTGCCGCTCGACGAGCATCTGCGTGGCGATGCCTGCGGGCACGCCTCCCCGCCCTCCTCCGACTATTTCTCCTCCTCCTCCTCCTGGGGGCCTCCCCCTCCTCCTCCTCCTCCTCCTCCTCCTCCTCCTCCTCCTCCTCATCCTCCTCCTCCTCCTCCTCCCTCGTCGTTCCCGCCAGAGCTGGGAGACCGCCGGGCTGCGCCGGAGGTAGGCGAGCTCCGCAACAGACAGAAATAGCACGTTACCGCACGCACCATGCGCATGAACAGGCACACCCAAGCGCGCGAGCGCAACCCAATGGGACGAGTGACTCTGGAGTTACGCAGCGTTGACACAATGATGTCACATGACTGGCTGGCTCCCTAGGTCGTTTCTTGCCGTTCCCAAGCATCAGCTTCCGCCCCCATGCAACGAACTCGCGTGCTTCGCCCAGCAACAATGCGGTCCAGGCTACTGGATTCTGACGAGACCAACATGAAGTCCCACTGGAAGGTCGCGGATGTCAGAAAACCATGATAGTTGAACCCAACAATTTAGCAATATTGCTTGTGATGATGCCCGTGACGATCATCGGCGCGCACGTGGCAGAAATCTCCTGCACCGCTTCACCGAAGTATCCCGTCGTGGCGGACGTGGTATGCGGCATGCTCCGCCTTATTTTCGGGATCAACCCTGAGCCCAAATTCAGAGTGGTTCTTGTGCGCACGCCACTTGGAACGTTCCCTTCAAATTCCAGAACAGGCGTCGGTCAAAGAATTCCCAGTCAATTCGCGAAACGGAAGCCGAAAGCATCGAAACAACGTCTTATGCTACTTCATATGCGAAAGCCAGGGGACGAGCCAAAGACCCTCCCTCATAATTATACTCTCCCCTCTGCATCATCCTCGTCCTCTCTCCTTTCCCCGACGCCCCACTTGTAAGAGGAACCATAACTACCGAATATTCGCCACCCGAGGGTATGTCCAACGACGCCAACGATCACATTTGCCTTCTGTCCGTCATGAATAAAAACACTGAGCTTCCCACTCCATGACCGCGACCTCCGCAAACCCAGTCCGGAGTCCGCCAGAAAAGATCAAGTCCGTCGCCGCACGGAACGAAAATATACAACAAATTCGCCGGCCCAACGGGCCAAAGGCGTGCTAAGATCTCCGGTAACAACTTAACAATATTTCTAAATCGCGCGCGCGGGGCGGCCCCAGGGGGCCCCCGGACGAAAAGTACCCCGCCTGATCCCTGGCCGGGTCCCGGGCGATCCCCAGGGGGGAGGCTATTTTTCGCCACCTCTCACGAGGATCGTGGCCTCCGAGGGGGTGGCTGCAATCGACGACCCCCCCTCCCGCCCCAAGGGGCCCCCAAGAGTCCCCTAGGAGGCCCCAGGGGAGGCCAAGACGCAGCCAAGGAGCCCCAAGACGCTCCCAAAAAGCCCCCAAGAGGCCCCCAAGAGGCCCCAAGTAGCGCTCCAGGGCCGGCGGAATGAGCGAAGCGATTAAATAATTACCCTGTGACGTACCCAACCTTTTCTATACAGATGGCGATTATACTCAGGACCACTCAATGCTGACTGGCATTCTGAAGGACCCGCAGTGCGCAAGAAGAGCACCCAGCAGTGATTTCAGAAGAGCGCAGCAAGAAGAGGAACGGCACATATACAAAATGGAGCACAGAGGCGTTGAAAGAAACGCGCCCAAAAAAGTGAACACAAAAGGGCCTCCCAGGAGCCCACGAAAGTGGCGACAATTGCGCAGATCGCAAGCCCCCCAGGGTGCGGCGAGGTCCCGAGGTGGTCCATGTGGGACGTACCTCCGCTGGGCCTCCCAGTAGCCCACGAAAGTGGCGACAGTTGCGCAGGTCGCAAGCCCCCCCAGGGTGCGGCGAGGTCCCGAGGTGGTCCGCGTGGGACGTACCTCCGCTGGGCCTCCCAGGAGCCCACGAAAGTGGCGACAATTGCGCAGATCGCAAGCCCACCAGGGGGCGGCGAGGTCTCGAGGTGGGCCGCGTGCGACGTGCCTCCGCTGGGCCTCCCAGGAGCCCGCGAAAATTGCGACAATTGCGCAGATCGCAAGCCCCCCGGGGGGCGGCGAGGTCCCGAGTTGGTCGGCGTGGGACGTACCTCCGCTGGACCTCCCAGGAGACCACGAAAGTGGCGACAATTGCGCAGATCGCAAGCCCGCCAGGGGGCGGCGAGGTCTCGAGCTGGTCCGCGTGGGACGTGCCTCCGCTGGGCCTCCCAGGAGCCTACGAAAAAGGCGAAAGTTGCGCAGATCGCAAGCCCACCAGGGGGCGGCGAGGTGCCGAGGTGGTCCGCGTGGGACGTGCCTCGGCTGGGCCTCCCAGGAGCCCACGGAAGTGGCGACAATTGCGCAGATCGCAAGCCCCCCAGGGGGCGGCGAGGTCCCGAGGTGGGCCGCGTGCGACGTACCTCCGCTGGGCCTCCCAGGAGCCCACGAACGTGGCGACAATTGCGCAGATCGCAAGCCCACCAGAGGGCGGCGAGGTGCCGAGGTGGGCCGCGTGGGACGTGCCTCCGCTGGGCCTCCCAGGAGCCCACGAAAGTGGCGACAGTTGCGCAGATCGCAAGCCCCCCAGGGGGCGGCGAGGTCTCGAGGTGGTCCGCGTGGGACGTACCTCCGCTGGGCCTCCCAGGTCACGACGCCCTCAGGAGGCCCCAAGAAGCCCCCAAGAGGCCCCAAGAGGCCACCAAGATCGCCCCAAGGCGGCCAAAGAGGCCCCCAAGAGGGCTCCAAGACCGCCTGAGAGGGCTGCAAGACGGCCCAAGAAGCCCCCAGGAACGCCCAAGGACGGCCCCAAGAGGAGGCCCACAGGGGGAACTCGAATGGACACTTCGAGTCTTCGGCCCCAAGACGCCCTCAGGAGGCCCCAAGAAGCCCCCAAGAGGCCCCAAGAGGCAAACAACTGCTTCCCAAATTGGCCCCCGAGAGCGAGTCGAAGAGACCCCAAGAAACACCCCTGAGGATTCTGACCCACAAGTCAGGGACGGTGGCGGGATGGGCCGAAAGCCATTAGACCCGCCGCCCCCTGCTTGCAGGGGTGCCTGGCGTGTTAGATTTTATCGGTTTTGGTTTTGGTTCTTTTTCTAAAAGAACTCCCCAGTGGGCTTCGGCCCGTCCCGCCGGCCACCCGGAAAGGATGCCCAGGAGCTCAATTCCCCAATTTCCTGCCCCAGACGGTTCCAAGATGGCCTCCAAGATGCCTCTAAGACGGCCAGGATGGTCTCTAAGACGGCTAAGATGGCCTTATGATGCCTCCAAGACGGTCCAAGACGGCCTCCAAAACGGCCCAAGAGAGTCCAAGACGGCCCAAGACGGCCCAAGAGGCCCCCCAGAGGCCTCCCAGACGGCCCAAGAGGCCTCCAAGAGGTCCTCCAGGAGAGTCCGAAGAGGCCAAAATCATTGATTTTCCCTTGGTTTTTGAAGGATTTTGGCATTTGCGCCTTTTCGGCTCTCCGACGGCTCAAGACGGCCCAAGAAGCCCCCAAGATCGCCCAAGAGGCCCCCAAGAGAGCCCCATGATGGCCCAAGTGGCCTCCAAGATGGCCCCTAGAGGGCCCCAAGAGGGCCCAAGAGGCCTCCAACACGCCCAAGATGGCCTCCAAGACGCCCAAGATGGCCTCCAAGACGGCCCTGGAGCATTCCAAGCGGGCCCCAAGTCGGCCCATAGAGGCCCCCCAAACGGCTTCCGACGGCTTCAGACGTGCCAGGAACCCACCAAGATGGCCGAAGTTGGCTCGAAGCTGGCCCGAGACGGCCCAAAAAGCCCCAAAGATCGCCCAAAGCTTGCCCAAGAGGCCTCCAAGACGGCCAAGATGACCTTCAAGATGCCCACGTGTTCCCCGAAGGCTTTCCAAACCGATTCGGGGAACACGTGGTCCGATAGCTTGGCAGGTCTGGCCTCAACGTTCGGCCACATAGGCGCTTCCAAAAAGGCAGGGGGCGGCGGTGATTCGCCGTAGGCGTCTTCGATCCGCCGCCCCCTGTTGCTTTCGCAAAGGGGTGCCTGGCGTGCCAAACTATACGGGTTTTAGTTTTGGTTATTTTTCCAAAAGAACTCCTCTGAGGCTTCGGCCCGTCCCGCCGGCCACCCGGAAGGATTGCCCATAGGTGGTTGCAAAGGGTTGTTCCGTTCCAGACGGCTACAAGATAGCCTAAGATGGCCTCCAAGACGGCCAAGATGGTCTCCAAGACGGCCCCGAGGGCCCAAGATGCCTCCAAGATGGCCCAAGATGCACCCAAGATGGCCTAAGATAGCCTCAAGAGGGCCCAAGACGGCCCAAGAGGCTCCCACGAGACCTCCAAGACGGCCCAAGAGGCCTCCAAGAGGTCCTCCAGGAGGGCACTAAGAGGCAAACATCATTGATTTTCCTTAGGTTCATGAAGGATTTTGGCATGTGCCTCTTCTCGGCATTCCGACGGCTCAAGACGGCCCAAGAGGCCCCCAAGATCGCCCAAGAGGCCCCCAAGAGGGCCCCATGACGGCCCAAGTGGCCTCCAAGACTGCCCCACAAGAGGTCCCCAAGACGGCCCAAGAAGCCTCCAACACGCCCAAGATGGCCTCCAAGACGCCCAAGACGGCCTCCAAGACTGCCCCGAAGCGCCCCAAGACGGCCCCCAGTCGCCCAAAAGGCCCCCCAAACGGCTCCCGACGGCGTCAGACGTGCCAGGAACCCACCAAGATGGCCGAAGTTGGCTCGAAGCTGGCCCAAGACGGCACAAAAGGCCCCCAAGAGGGCCTCCAGGAAGGACAGAAGAGGCCAACAACCTTGATGTTCCTAAGGTGTTTGATTGATTTGGGCAGTTCCTTCTTTTCGGCCTTCCGACGGCCCGAGACGGCCCAAGAGCCCCCAAAGATCGCCGACAGATCGCCCAAGAGGCATCCAAGATGGCCCCAAGAGGCCCCCATGACGGCACAGGAGGTCTTTAAGACGCCCAAGATGGCCTCTAAGACGGCCCTGGAGCATTCCAAGAGGGCCCCAAGTCGGCCCAGAAAGGCCCCCAAAACTGCTTCCGACGGCGTCAGACGGACCAGGAGCCCACTAAGACGGCCGAACATGGCCCTAAGATGGCCCAAGACGGCCCAAGAGGCCTCCAAGATGGCCTCCAGGAAGGCCCGAAAAGGCCAAAATCATGTATTTCCCATGTTTTTTTGAAGGATTGTGGCGTTTGTTTTTTTTCTGAATCCGACCGCCCGAGACGGCCCAAGTGCCCCCCAGACACGGCCCCAAGAGGCCCCAAACACGGCCCAAGAGGTCTCCAAGACGCTCAAGATGGCCTCCAAGACGGTCCAAGAGCCCTCCAAGACGTCCTCCAAGAAGGCCCGAAAGGGTCAAAATGGCATCCAGACGGCCAAGATGACCTTCAAGATGCCCACTTGTTCCCCGAAGGCTTTCCAAACCGATTCGGGGAACACATGGTCCGATCGGCCACATAGGCGCTTCCAAAAAGGCAGGAGGCGGCGGTGATTCGCCGTAGGCGTCTTCGATCCGCCACCCCCTGTCGATTCATCGCATGGGTGCCTGGCTTGCTAGACCCTTTCGGTTTTGGTTTTGGTTCTTTTCCCAAAGGAACTTCCCCTGGGGCTTCGGCCCGTCCCGCCGGCCACCCAGAAAGATCTTCCAGACCCGGTTGCAAAGGGTGGTTCCTGCTCCAGACGGCTCCAAGACGGCCCCAGATGCCCTCCAATATCGCCCAAGACGACCAAGATGGCCTCCAAGACGGCTAAGATGGCCCCAAAATGCCTCCAAGACTCCCCAAGTTGCACCCAAGACGGCCTAAGATAGCCTCAAGATGGCCCAAGACGGCCGAAGAGGCCCCCAAGAGGTCCTCCAGGAAGGCCCGAAAAGGGCAAAATCATTGATTTCCTTTGATGTTTGAAGTATTCTGGCATTTTCGCATTTTCGGCCTCCCGACGGCCCAAGAGGCCCCCAAGATCGCCCCAAGATCGCACAAGAGGTCTCCAAGATGGCCCCATGACGGCTCAAGAGGACCCCAAGACGACCCCAAGACGGCCCACGAGGCCTCCAAGACGCCCAAGATGCCTCCAAGACGGCCCCGGTGGACCAAAGATGTCTCCAAGACGGTCCAAGATGCACCAAAGACGGCCTGAGATGGCATCCAGATGGCATAAGACGGCCCAAGAGGCCCCCAAGAGGCCTCCAAGACGGCCCAAGAGGCCTCCAAGAGGTCCTCGAGGAGGGCCCGAAAAGGCCAACATCATTGATTGTCATTAAGCGTTTGAAGGAGTTTGGCATTTGCTTCTTCTCGGCATTCCGACGGCTCAAGACGGCCCAAGAGGCCCCCAAGATCGCCCACGACGCCTCCAAGATTGCCCCATGACGGCCCAAAAGGCCCCCAAGACGGCCCCAAGATGGCCCAAGAGGCCTCCAAGACGGCCAAAATGACATCCAAAACCGCTAAGATGGCCCCAAGATGCCTCCAAGACGGCCCAAAATGCACCCACGACGACCTCAGATGGCCTCAAGATGACCTCAAGACGGCCCAAGACGGCCCGGCCCAAGAGGCCCCCAAGAGGCCTCCAAGACGGCCCAAAAGGCGTCCAGGAGGTCTTCCAGCAGGGCACGAAGAGGCCAAACGTATTGATGTTCCTATGTAAGGTGTTTGAAAGGTGTTGCCATTTGCTTCGTCTCGGCATTCCGACGACTCAAGACGGCGCAAGAGTCCCCCAAGATCGTCCAAGGGGCCTCCAAGATGGCCCCATGGCGGCCCCGAAGGCCCCCAAGAGGACCCTAAGAGGGCCCCGAAACGGCCCAAGAGGCTTCCAAGACACCCAACATGGCCTCTAAAAACCCCTGATATGCCCCAAGAGGGCCCCAAGACGACCCAGACAGGCCCCCCAGACGGCTTCCGACGGCGTCAGGCAAGCCAGGAACGCCATAAGACGGCCAACGAGGCCCCCCAGAAGCCCTCAAAGGGCACACAAAAACATCCTAGAGGCCCCCAGGAAGCTCACAGGAGGCCCCAAGAGTGCCCCAAGAGGCCCTCCTCTTCCTCCTCTTGTTTCCTCATCCTCCCCCTCCTCCTCTTCTTGATCCCTCACGCGTTCCCCGAAGTCTTTCCAAACCGACTCGGGGAACAACTGGCCCGATAGGTTGGCCAAGCTCTGGCCCAGCTGTCGGCCACAGAGGCGCTTTCAAAGGGGCAGGGGGCGGCGGTGATTCGCCGTAGGCGTCTTTGATATAGAATGCGAACTCACACCAGAAAATGCTGTGCATCCAATGCTGCGAAGACAAGGTAGCGCCTGCATGGTCCATGCCTGGAAGCCAAAGAGTGCGATGCCCATACATTCGATGAAATCGCGCCAGCACATCCTGTCCGCGCCAGCAGAACACCAAGGCGATGCACGTTGCAAAGGGTGGCAGCAAACGGCTAGAACATTCCCCAAGCAGTGACACGACTGACGTCGTAGTACCGCACGCGGAAGGCCCCTCAAAACCCCTAACCTCATCACAATTCTTCATTGCGACAACCTTAGTTTCGAGCGTCCGCGAACGGATTATCCGCTGGCGCGGACCCCCGCTCCCCTTCACCACGAAGCGCGCTGGTTGCCGGAACGGGAGTCTGTGTCTTGGCTCTGTTGAGTAGGACGGCAGCATCTCTGGAAGGAAGATGACTGATCAAAGAGGTACGATCAAAACTGATAGTAAGGATGCGAGAGAAGGATGCAAATCCCTTGGACGCGCATGTCATAGCTTCTCGAGTGGGGCTGGCCATCGAAAATGCTTAGGGATGGGCCGAAGAGGCACGGTGGCACGGGTACCCGTGGGGAAAGTACCCATTCTTACCACCGGTTTCGACCATAGTGGAAGCCGGAGACGAGCGAACTGCTCGTGTGCGGGGCGATCCTGCAGGCTCGCGAACATGGCGTGGCCCATGTGCAGGCGCCCTGCGGTAGGGCGCGCCGGCGCCTCCCCCAGCAGTTCTCCCTCCGCTGCTCCTCCACATCCTTCTGGAGCTAACCAGCCAGAAACTTATCTCAGCGGCGAGCTGGGGGGAGACGTGAGAGGGAGAAGGCCTTCTGAGAAGGCTGGAAAGACCCCCGGCCTTCTGAGAAGTGTTCTAAGCCTGTCCCGAAGACACAGAAAACCTTTCCATGGCGCGATGGCTTCAGAGAAGTCCCGCCGCCATCTGGGCAAGCCTTCTCCTCCTCACTTCCCCCCCTCGCCCGCCGCCGATTATCTAAGACGAAGCCAGGGCGAGGACAGGATCGGGCGAGGACGAGTCGAGAATCTCTGAGATCCCGCGGCGAATCCGAAGTCTGAAAGCAGTCAAAACACCAACCGAGGCAGGGCCAAAGAGATCACCGCGGCCCTCGGGTCTGAAGCCTCCTGGGTCTGAGGCCTCCCGAGCACACAGTGAAGGCCAGTCCTTAAGAAACCTTCCACAAAACACCAAACCCTGAGACCCCAGGAGGTCCATTGATCTTTGATGTGGGAACGTCGCGTTTTCCATCGAAAAACCATCGAAACCCAAGAAACCCAGGGCACCCCGGATGCAGGCAGCGTGTTTCTTGGCATGGGCCTCCACTGCATTCCTTCACCAGCGCCCCCACCGTATCCCTGGGATCGGCAAGCCAAATGCGATGACAATCTCAAGGGTCTGTCCTCAGCAACGGAGGGTATCCTCAAGATCGTCACCGAGGTCAGGTCGTGCCAGGCAGAAGGACAAGGAGATCTCGGTTGACCCAAAGGGGGTCCAGCTGAAAAGAGGTGATGCAATAGATTTGGGACCATTGTACTGCAAATGGATTGCGCCAGAGGAATGTCTTGCACTGTATTGCAACTAATGCATTGCATGCGAAATCCAGCAATACACGCGCGCTTCGGAACGTATTGCACAACCCAAATCGATTGCAACTCCACAAATCTATCGCCCCAGATTTATTGCACCACCCTCCCGTAGCTGGACCTCCGTTTTGCGCCCACCAGAGGTACAGCCGACCCACATCATCAGGATGCGCGGCAAGGATGCAGGGGCCCTGGAGAGCCAAGTGGACGTTTTTCGAACGAGGTTGGCCAACGAAAGTCGCCAAGGATGGGCCGAAGTGGCAAGGATGCAAGGCTACCCTTGGGAAAATTGCCGATCCGTACTATGCGGGTTGACTGTATGCTTCAAACCAGGAGGGTCCAACATCGAATCGATAAGTCGGATCGGCGATCGACATGAATCGGATCGGCAGACATCGGCAGCCGAGTCGGGAGAAGTCGAATCGGCAGAAATCGGCAGGCGAGTAAGCCTCCAATGAGCAATCGGAGTCCAGATCGGAACCCCAAGTCGAATCGAATCGGAATCGGAAGCCATCGCAATCGAATCGAATCGAACCGGAGGAATCGACACGAGCCCTGCAAGGGCACCCTCGGGGAAATGGTCCGTCCTCACTGTGCGGGCTGGCCCAGTGCTTCGAACTTCACTGGTCAGGAGCGGCCCGCCCTTCTTCGAGCAGGGACCGACCGTCCCGGTATTCCAGAAATCTTCTAAGACAATATCAGCCAGACCTGTTCCAAGACAACATCAACCCGATGTGTTAAAACAAGACAATATCGACCAGACATGTTCTGAGAGCATTTCGTGGAAACCACAAAGGTTCTCAGAACATTGCTTGGTAGGGCTACCGGCGAGCCAGGACGCGTCGCCACTGCCTGAGACTTCCCCCTCCGCGGGGCCCGGGGGGCCGCCCGGAGTCCCCCGGAGGTGCGCCGGCGCCCGCGGGCTCTGCCCGCGCTCGGGCGCAGCACCCTCGGGCGGCGGGGCTGCCGCGCCTCCTCGCGCCAGCGGCAGCGCCGGCGGCAGCACCGGCAGCCGACGATCACAGCGACGCCGACCACGGCGATCGCAGCGGCAACGGCAACGACACCGACCACAGCGCCTCCTCGCGCCAACGGCAGCGACAGCGGCAGCACCGACAGCCGACGATCACAGCGACACCTGGGGGGCCAAAAATAATATACACCGCCACCACCTCCCTCCCCCCCTCCCTCTCGCTGGACAGAGGGGAGAGGAGGAATCGACGTGGTGGTGGTGTGTATTCTTCGGGCCCCCAACACCGACCACAGCGATCGCCACGGCAACGAGGATGGCAACGATCGAGGATCACAGCTGCCCTCCACATCGGTCCCCTTCCTCCGCATCCGCATCCGCATCCGTCCCCGGCCCGTCCTTGCGACCCCGCTTCCTCCTCAACTGGGAGGCACGGTTCGGAATGCAAGCTTCAGCTGGCAACGACGCAGGACTCCGATGGAACTGGACAAGCTTCAGATGACGACGGAACGGGCGCAGGTCCTGTGACGTTCGGCGGCGGCATCGGGAGCACGTAGGATTCGTGTCCGCCCTGTCCAGGAGGGATCTTGTCCGCAACCTGCAAGATCAGAAGAGACGGTAAGGGATGTGGGCAGGAGAAGAGGAGGGCGAAAAACTGCCCAGGGCGTGGACAAGGAGGCGGACACGGATCAGGAGCAAGACGAGGCCAGAACTCGGACGAGGACAACGAGGAGGACACCAAGGAGGATACCGAGGACGGCACGATATGGACTCTGTACATAACTGAATATTGCGACGACTCCCCTCCAGCTCCACGGACGGGCGGAGGAAACACCAACCTTCACCTAAACTCGTGATGTCCCCATCGTCCACCTTCTCCTCCTCCTCCTCCTCCTCCTCCTCCTCCTCCTCCTCCTCTTCATACTAACCCTCCGCTGCTCTCTCCTCCTGGCCCCCGGCCGCATCCTTCTTCCTCATCCCTCCGACTCCGCCTAGGCCGTCCTCATCCTGCGCTCTCCCCTGCCGCTTCCCCTCTCTGCATCCCCTACTCCTATCCTCGGGTTGGGCGAAAGGGGGGGATAGCAAAGGGGGGGTTGAGAATCAGCTCACGTAGCTGATTTTCCCAGCGCCCACCGGCGCCGGAGGCGGCTATGTATCGAGGAATGGGCCCCTCGGTGAGGCCGAAACCAGCTGCATGCAGCAAATTTCGTAACCCCCCCTTTTCCCAATCCCCCCCTTTCGCCCGGCCCGATATCCCTCTTGCCCATCCGCCCTCACCCTCCTTAGTATCGCCCGCGTCCCCCTCCTCCGTCTCCCTCCGCCTTCCTAATTTCTGATCTCGTTCCTCGCCTGTGCTCTTCCTCCTCGCCTCCCATCGCTCCTCCCCCCTCTCTCCCCCCTCCAGCTCCAACTCGTTGCCCGCTCCCTCAAGCTCGGCCCCCTCCTCCCCCCCAAACCTCAGGGAACAGTCAAGAGGACTCAGTGGATCGCACAGGAATCGAACAGTATGAGAAAGAAGCGTCGGGGATCAACACACGTCAAACACATAAGACACTATTATGACCCGCGCAAATATCCTGGCGCCCGGTATATGCTCTGACGTAAACCCATGGGGTGCGAGGTCCCAACCCAATGGGTGCAGGCTGTGAACTATAAATATGTGGTGTGGCATACGGAGTTCCGTCCATGATGTCCCACTTCTGGGGAGCGGGGCAGCGTTTTCGGCGCGCCCCCAGGCGCCCTCGGGAATCCCCGCGTGACTCCCCGACGCCACCAAAAACAATGCAAAACCCAAATATGTTGAATCTTGTTGGCCATGTTGTGCCAATATGGTCCCCGAGACCGCCACGAGGCCCCAGGGTCGCCCAAGAGGCTCCACCAGGTCCCGAAGCAGCTTCCAAGAGGACCCCGAAGCATCCCAAGAGACCTGAGTGGGCATCCAAGAGGCCTATGAACCACAACTCAGGCACGGCGAATGATATGAGAGTCATGATGAAACTGCCAAGGAAGAAGTGACCTCCTTCTGGCCCGGAATGAGCCTCGGTATGGACAACCGCCGAGTGAGCGCCAGGTCATGATGTCCCAAGCCCACGGGATGACGACGGGTGGGAGGCATAGCGCGAGGGGAAGAGCGAGGGGCAAAGGAGATTCTGGGGAGCTCGGGCTGAGAGATGGACGAGACGGAATCGGAGCCCCTTTATCCACCCCGAGCCCCGAGCTCTGCCGCAAAGGACCCCGTGGACGCCGCGAGGCAGCCCGGGCAGTGGCGCAGGGGGCCGTGGACGAAGGCGTCGCAGGACACGCAGAAGCTCTGCCCGCAGGCCGGGCAGCGCCTCTCCGCCGCCGAGGCCTGGCAGCCGAAGCACACCGCGGCCCGCGGGGCGCCGCCTCCCGTGCCCGCGCGGCACTGGAACGCAGGCGTGGGCAGCAGGTGCGTGAAGGCGCGGGCCATGAGGGGGGCGCTCGCCAGTGGGAGCTCGCACACGTGGCACCTGCTCGGGACCTGGCACACGCGGGTGAGGCACTGCGGGCACGCGAAGAGGCGCGCACGCAGCCGCTGGTGGCAGGCGCACACGGCTGGCAGCGCGTCCCCCACGAGCTGCCGGGGGAAGCCCATGCGCACCAACTTCGGCGCCACTCCGCGCGCGGCACAGGCGGGTGCGGGCGCGTGGGCGCCCAGAAGCTGCTCAAAGTGGGCGGCGTCGAGCGCCACTGTGAGGGTGCCACCCGTCTTCACGCAGGCCCGCCGCAGCACGTGCAGCTCCGGGCTCATCGACACCACTGACACGCGCACGCGCCGCTCGGCCAGTGTGGACAGGAGGCCGTCGACGGGGGTCTCCGCGGGGTCGCTGGTGGACAGCGACGAGAACAAGATCACCGCCTCACGGGTGCCATACGGCGGCATGGACTCCAGACCGGTCAACAAGCGCTGAAGGCCGCTGGTGACGCACATGCGGCCGCGGGCGCCGTCGGCGGCAGCAGCCTCCAACCTCGAAGTGAACTCCTCGCAGCTGCTCGTCAGGGGCGCCACTGCCTCGCAGGTGCCGCCACGCAGCACACCGAGGCCCAGCTCGGCCAGCGGGCTCTCCTCCAGCAGGCGTGCGGCGAAGCGCGCAGCGGCCGCGACGGCGAACTCGAGACGGCGCGGCTTGTAGTCGGGCTGCCTCGACGCATCGGTCATGTCCACCAGCACGTACACGAACCGGATCACCCCGCGCCGCACCGGCGCCTCGCTGGCTGCGTGCTCGGCCGCGCCGGCGCCAGCGGCGGCCTGCTGCCCGTGCTGCCCGGCGCCGCGGCCCTGCGAGGCGCAGCCGGCCGCTGGCGCGGCAGCTCCGCCGGTGTCCGGGGCAGCGCCGGCGGCAGCATCTCCCAGCAGCGCCTCCCAGCGCCAGGCCTGCGCCGCCCGGGTGGCACGAGCCGCGGCCCGGTCTTCCTCGTCGCCGTCGTCGCCTTCTGCCACGTCCTCCGCCTGGGAGGCCATCCCTCGGCGCCGCGCGCCTGCTGCAGCAAGGGGAGGGGGCGAGGAGGAGGTGGCGTCCACGCAGCCTCGAGCCCCAAGCGGGTGAACGCACTATCAGGACGCATGATCCGCAGACCCAGTGGGCAAGTGGGCGTGTGGAAGACGCTGTTCTGATGGACTCGTCGACGCCGTCGTCGTCGTCGTCGTCGTCGTCGTCGTCGTCGTCGTCGTCGTCGTGGTCGTCGTCGTCGTCGCCGTCGCGTTTTTTGACCCCCCTTTCCAGGGGCCCGTCGCAGCTCTCCCCCCCCCTTTCACTGGGCTCCTCCTCGAGCAAGCCAGCCAAAGCGAAACCAAAGCGAAATTGAGAAACGTCGTTCCCCCAGAGAGGGGGGGGTCCCGGGGGGGGGGGTCATGGAGGGGGTCCCAGGGGGGATCCTGGGGGCGGCATCCTCCCCCAGGGGGTCCTGCATGGGGCGGGGCCCAAAAGAGGCCCCAGAACAGCCCGAGAGGCCATCAAGACGGTCCCAGAGACCAGAGGGCCCCGGATCGCCGAACAATGGGTCCAAGACGCTGCAGAAGATGGCCTTATGACAACCCAAGCGGCCACCAAGACGCTCGAAGGGAGGCCTCCAAGAGCACAGCACGAGGTCCCAGCAGGCAAAATCATATGATTCTTTGGTCATATATATACAGGTATTCTGGTGTTCTCGCCTTTTCAACTTCCCGACGCCCCAAGACGCCCCTAGATGCCACCAAGATCGTTATAAGAGGCCCCCGAATAGGTTTCCAAGATGGCCCAAAAACGACCCAAGAGGGCCCCAAGACGACCTTAGAGGCCTCCCAGAGATGCCCGCCCGACGTCAGCGTCGTCGTCGCCGACGCCGCCGTCATGGTCGTCGTCCCCCCGGGATCGCTGGCACCAGCCGTAAGGCCTTCCCAATGAAGATGCGCGATAAGGATGCAATGGCTTCGGAGGGCCATGCGGACACTTTGCGGGCGCGGCCAGCGAAATCGGCCAAGGATGGGCCGAATAGGAAGGATGCAAAGCAGAGGCAGAGGCAAGTCTGGCCGGGCGACTCCAAGAGCCGCACGCCCCAATGATGGTAACGAGAACGAAGACTGCGAAACGACAGAGACGACTACCCGTGATACATACTACAAACACACCCCTCAGAGACAGACTGCTCGACGTCGCTCGCGGCGATGCCTCCTCGCGGTTGATGGCTCTCACACACTTGCTGCGTGGGTTGACCGCGCGAAGACGCGGCGGGCCTGCGAGGTCATCCGC
>CAUYUJ010008535.1:142500-177500 GCA_963575745.1 Prorocentrum cordatum | reverse complement strand
CCCATGCGCGACCCACCCGCGACCCACCCGCGACCCGGCCCGCAACCCACCCGCGACCCAACCCGCGATCCACCCACAATGCTTTAACGAAAAAATCGGCGCCTGCGGTGGGCTCAATACATAATTTGTAAAAGTTAAGCGCCTGCGGCGGGCCTCTCCAGAACCTCGCAGACTGAGGACGTCCTCGCAGCCCCCTCACTCTTACCCGGCACTGCGGGGTGTTACGTATTTATCAGAGTCAGGGGGCCGAGTGGGTCGTGCATGGGTCGCGGGTGGGTCGCGGGTGGGTCGCGGTGGGTCGCGGGGTGGGTCGCGGGGTGGGTCGCGGGTGGGTCGCGGGGTAGGTCGCGGGGTGGGTCGCAGGGTGGTCGCGGGGTGGGTCGGGGTGGGTCGCGGGTGGGTCGCAGGGTGGGTCGCGGGGTGGGTCGCAGGGTGGGTCGCGGAGGGGTCGAGGGCGGGTCACGGGGTGGGTCGCGGGTGGGTCGCGGGCTGGGTCGCGGGCTGGGTCGCGGGGTGGGTCACGGGGTGAATCGCGGTGTGGATCGCGGGATGGGTCGCTGGCTGGGTCGTGGGGTGGGTCGCAAGGGGGGTGACGCAACAAAACAAAACAACAAAACAACAACAATAATCCTCGCCGTGGATCCACACTGCAGCCATGCACCCAGGGACAATGGATGACCGTTCGGCCCCCTCACTCTGATACTCGTAACACCCCGCAGTTGCGGATAAGAGTGAGGGGGCTGCGAGGATGTCCTCAGTCTGTCACGGGGTGAATCGCGGGGTGGGTCGCTGGCTGGGTCGCGGGGTGGGTCGCGGTGTGGGTCGCAGGGGGACGACGCAACAAAACAAAACAACAAAAACAACAACAAGTATCCTCGCCGTGGATCCCCACTGCAGCCACGCACCCAGGGACAGTGAATGACCGTTCGGCCCCCTCACTCTGATACTCGTAACACCCCGCGGTTGCGGAGAAGAGTGAGGGGGCTGCGAGGACGTCCTCAGTCTGCGAGGTTCTGGAGAGGCCCGCCGCAGGCGCCTAACTTTTACAAATTATGCATTGAGCCCGCCGCAGGCGCCGAATTTTCGTGAAAGCATTGTGGGTGGATCGCGGGTTGGGTCGCGGGTGGGCCGCGGGGTGGGTCGCGGGGTGGGTCGCGGGGTGGGTCGCAGGGTGGGTCGCGGAGGGGTCGAGGGCGGGTCACGGGGTGGGTCGCGGGTGGGTCGCGGGCTGGGTCGCGGGCTGGGTCGCGGGGTGGGTCACGGGGTGAATCGCGGTGTGGATCGCGGGATGGGTCGCTGGCTGGGTCGTGGGGTGGGTCGCAAGGGGGGTGACGCAACAAAACAAAACAACAAAACAACAACAATAATCCTCGCCGTGGATCCCCACTGCAGCCATGCACCCAGGGACAGTGACTGACCGTTCGGCCCCCTCACTCTGATACTCGTAACACCCCACAGTTGCGGATAAGAGTGAGGGGGCTGCGAGGATGTCCTCAGTCTGTCACGGGGTGAATCGCGGGGTGGGTCGCTGGCTGGGTCGCGGGGTGGGTCGCGGTGTGGGTCGCAGGGGGAAGACGCAACAAAACAAAACAACAAAACAACAACAAGTATCCTCGCCGTGGATCTCCACTGCAGCCACGCACCCAGGGACAGTGAATGACCGTTCGGCCCCCTCACTCTGATACTCGTAACACCCCGCAGTTGCGGATAAGAGTGAGGGGGATGCGAGGACGTCCTCAGTCTACGAGGCTCTGGAGAAGCCCGCCGCAGGCGCCTAACTTTTACAAGTTTTGCATTGAGCCCGCCGCAGGCGCCGATTTTTCGTGAAAGCATTGTGGGTGGATCGCGGGTTGGGTCGCGGGTGGGTTGCGGGCCGGGTCGCGGGTGGGTCGCGGGGTGGGTCGCGGGGTGGGTCGCGGGGTGGGTCGGGGGTAGGTCGCGGGTGGGTCGAGGGGTGGGTGGGGTGTCGCGGGGCGGGTCGCGGGGTGGGTCACGGGTGGATCGCGGGCTGGGTCACAGGGTGGGTCGCGGGTGGGTCGCGGGTGGGTCGCGGGCTGGGTCGCGGGGTGGGTCGCGGGGTGGGTCGCGGGGTGGATCGCGGGGTGGGTCGCGGGGTGGGTCGCGGTGTGGGTCGCAGGGGGGATGACGCAACAAAACAACAAACCAACAACAATAATCCCCGCCGTGGATCCCCACTGCAGCCATGCACCCAGGGACAATGAATGACCATTCGGCCCCCCCACTCTGATATATATATATATAACGATGTATATATATATATATTGATATATCTATCTATATATATATCTATATATCTGTATATATATATACATCTATATATATATATGTATTTATATATATATATGTCTCTATATACCTATCTATCTATATATATATATATATATATATATATCGATCTATCTACCAGAACGCAAACATCGCAGGCCAGGCGCGCAAGAACGGGAAGGACGAGGACTCGGAGAAAAGCACGGGCGAGAACGAGAAGAGGAGGAACAGGAGGGAGGGAGCATGACGAGGAAGAGAACACAGGAAACGATGTCGATAGGACGCATTGAGCCACGGGCCGAACCGAGCCCCACCAGACCTTTAGGGCGTCAGTTAGTTTAGGGAGCATCCTCTTCCAACCCCCCCCTTCCACCTCGGGAAGGGGTTTACCCCTCCTCCCCATACCCCTACTGCTGGGTCTGGAGGGGAGAGCGCGAGGCGTCGGAGAGTTCAGGATGGCCCAAGATGGCCCCAAGACGGCTTCAGGTAGCACAAGATGGCCTCCAAGAGCGTTAATCACACAACAAGATGTATACAGATAGCCTCCAACATGCCTCCAAGAGGCCACAGGAACGCCCAAAGACGGCTTCGAGTGGCCACAAGGCCTCCCAAGGAGGCCCCTACGAGGAAAACATCCATTCAACACCTAGTGAAAATCTCGGTATGTGTGTGTTGCCTTCTCGCCTTCGCCTTTTCGCTTCCATTGGACTTCTGAAGCCTCAAAATTGCCCCAAGAGAGCCTAAGGCCCCAAGAGGGGCCCAAGAAGGCCCCAAGACGGCCCCAAAAGCGTCCCAAGACGTACTGTTCCGGGCCCCGACGGGGGGACTGACATTTCGAACCCTCTCTGCTTTGATCGACGGCCCACAAGATGGCCCCAGGAGGGCCTCCAAGGCCCCAAAGAAGACCCCCCAGAGGGCCCTGAGAGACCCCCAAGATGGGCCAATGAGGGCCTCAAAGGCCTCCAAATTGCCCAAAGATGGCCCCAATATGACCCCAAGTGGCCTCCAGGAGGCTACCAGAGCGAACGAACCGGAAAGGCCTTGATAGATTGACTACTCCTGTCAGCAGCATCGTCGTCCTCGTCGTCGCCGCTGCTACACATTCATTATCAATCAAGGCAACTCGCCTGGAGATAGATGTTGGATGGGCTGGTTGAAAAAACGCGAAGCGTGAATACATAAAAGCCACGTCAATGGCGTTGCACACCACGGCCGTGCCGAACGCGAATCAGCTTTACCCTCCTCCTCCTGCTCCGTCTTCTCCTCACTGTCATCCGCATCTTCATCATCATCATCATCATCATCATCATCATCATCATCATCATCATCAGCATCATCATCATCATCATCATCCCGATCATCAGCATCATCAGCATCATCAGCCTCATCAGCATCATCATCACAACCATCACCACCATCACCATCATCGTCAGCAGCAGCATCATCATTATCATCGTCATCCGTATCAGCACCATCATCGGCATCATCATCATCATCAGCAGCAGCAGCATCATCATCACCATCACCATCATCATCATCGTCATCATCACCATCATCATCACCATCATCATCATCATTATCATCATCATTATCATCATCGGCATCATCATCATCAGCACCAGCAACACCAGCATCATCCTCATCATCGTCATCGTCGTCGTCATCATCGTCATCATCGGAATCAACACCACCATCATCATCAGCATCAGCAGAATGTTGAGCATCACCATCATCAGCATCATCATCACCACCACCATCATCATCGTCATCACCATCATCATCAGCAGCAGAAGCATCAGCATCAGCAGCAGCATCAGCATCATCATCATCAACATTATCATCATCGTAATCATCATCATCATCATCATCATCACCATCATCATCATCATCATCATCATCATCATCATCATCATCATCATCGTCATCATCTTCACCATTATCATCATCCTGCCATTCTCTCCCCTCTCTCCACTCTCTCCCCTGCCTCCCACTCCTCACCTCCATTCCTCTCGCTTCTATCCCCTCATCTCTCGCCGTCCTCCCTCCTCCAACCCTCGTCCGTTCCTATCTCTCTCTCTCTCCCTCTCCCCTTCCTCCTCTTTCACTCCTCCCCCTTCTCCTCACCCCTCATTCCTCTTTCTCCTCATGCTCCTCCTCCGCCCCCATCCCTCCGCCATCATCCTCCCGATCCCGCCGGAACTCTCTCCCTGCCCACCTCGACGCAGCCGTGCGGAATGGCTCAGTCTACATCGCCTGTGCGTTCGCACCCCCCCCCCCCCCCCCCCCCCCCCCCACAACCCCGGGGACAAGGGACCACCGCACTGGCGGGGCCCCAGAGGAAGAAGACAGGGGGAAAGAGAGGGTGTCGGGGTGGGGGGGGGCAGCGGACGGCCTCGGACAGCTGCACGATCAGCGACGCCGCCCCGCCGTGGCGGGCAGCCCCGCTGCTCCCTGGCTCTCGCAACACCAAGGACCCACGACCGACACCGCGCGGAGGTCACGGACCGAGTGGCCACGGGTGAGCTGGCGACCTTGCATGAATCGGCGGCGCGCGAGGGGGGGAGTGAGGAGGCTAAGGTCTTCTCATCAGGTTCGGAAATCCCCTGGCCTTCTGAGAAGTGTTCGAGCCAACTTCTCCGAAGACAGAAACAAGCGTCTCAGAAAGGCGCGAGGGCTTCCGAGAAGCCCCGCCGTCTTCTGAGAAAGCCTTCTCCTTCTCACTTCCCCCCCTCGCTCGCCGCCGAATGAAGGGGAGGAGGCAGTGCACGCCCGAAGCCGTGCCCGCACACCCTCGTACCTGCAGCAGAGGCCACCAAAAACGCTCCGAAGAGACCCCAAGAAACATCTCTGAAAACTCTGACCCGCAACCCAGGCACAAGAACGGGGTGGCCCGAAGGTCATTGGATAGTCTTCCCCTTCCCGCCATTGGCCCCTCGAACCCGCCACCGTGCCGCTGGGCACGGAATGGGCGCATCCTCAGGTCCTTTCCCTAAGCCTCTAATCCTCTAATCCTCACTCCTAAGGCGTCTTTATTAAAAGGCCCACACCCGAATTTCCAAATCTCCTGGGGCTTCCCGCGCACCCTTGTGGTTCCAGGCATCTTGTCACATGACTTTCCCAAAGAGGCCCCGAAGACGGCCCAAGAGGTCCCGAGTCGCCGAACGAACGCTCCAAGACGCTTAAGATGGCCCCCAGACGGTGCAAGAGGCCTTCAAGACGCCCAAAGAGGCCTCCCATGAGGCGCCAAGAAGCAAAAATCATTGATTTGTTTTTTAACTGTTGAAGGTTTTTAGCTTTCTCGCCTTTTCGGTCGGGCTTCCTGACGCTCCAAGAAGGCCCAAAAGGCCACCAAAATCGCCCCAAGGCAGCCCAAGAGGCTTGCAAAAGGGCCCCAAAACGGCCCAAGAGGGCCCCAAAACGGTCCAAGAGGCGCCCCAAGACGGCCCAAGATGGCCCCAAGACGGCCCCAAAAGGAGCACAAGCGAAGAAACACGAACCGAAATTCCGAGCCATCCGCCCCAAGGTGCCCTCAGGAGGCCCCCACAGGCGCACTTTGATGCCCCCAAGACGGACCCAAAGGCGCCAAAGACGACCCATGACGGCCTCAAGACGGCCCCAAAAGGGGCCCAAGAGAAAGAACACGAACCAAAACAATCCGAGCCTTCCGCCCCAAGAGGCCCCCAGGAGGCCCCAAGAGGCGCACAGGAGGCCCCAAGAGGCCTCCAAGAGGCCCCGCAAGAGGTCCCAAGAGGCTCCCAAGAGGCTCCCAAATGCCCCAAAACAGTCCCCAAGAGGCCTCCGATTTCCCCAAGGGGCCCCCGAGGCTTCCAGCGAGATCCCAACGGACATCCAATAGGCTTCATACCCACAGTCCAGGCAACTGTAAGGCCATTAGATCACTTCCCCAGGGGAGCAGGGGGTTCTGGACAGCCTCAAATGATTTTCCTGAAGGGGGGGGGGGTCCGGACTCCCTTCCCATGGTTTTGGGGAGTAGAAGCGGTGGTCCCCCTCCTGCCAGCCAGCAGCGGCAGAGAGCGCTATTCCAGACAGCCCAAGAGGGCCCCGAGACGGCCTCAGAGACCTCCAAGACGGTCCTAAAGCACCCAAAGAGTGAGGGACCCACGACCGCACAAGGAGGGCGGCCCATCAGACGCCCCGAGTGGGCTCCAAGAGCACCTCCAGGAGACCAACATCTGCGTGTTTTCCTTATGGGGGTCAATGTCTTTAGCGTTCTCGCCTTTTCGAACTTCCGATGAGTCAAGACGGGCCTAGTAAGCCCTCAAGATCCACACAAAACTGCCCAAGAGGCCCTAAAGAGGCCCGCAAGACGGCCCCGCGACTGCCAAAGAGGCCCCCCAGACAGCCCCAGAGACCTCCAAGACGGCCCTAAAGCAAAGTGGTACCCACGAATGCCCAGAGAGGGCCCCAACTCGGCCTCCGAAGGTCAGGGGGCCCCATAGAAACCCAAAGAGGCCCCCAAGGCATCCAAGAGGCCCCAGAAGACCCCCAAGAGGCCCCAGGAGGCCACCAAGAGGCCAGGCTTCTTAGAGCCCCCCAAAAAGCTTCCCAGGAAGGCCCCAGGAGGCCCAAAAAGGGACTCAAGAGGCCTCCTCCTCGTCCTCCTCATCATTCTCCTCCCTCTCCTCCGTTCTCTTCCTCTCCCCAGTGTTTCCCCAAGGAATTTCACAACGGCTGGGGAAGACTCCAGCCAAAAGTCTAGCCGCATGGGCGTTTCCCAAAAGCAGGGGGCGGCGGAGATTCACCGTAGGCGTCTTCGATACCCTTCCTTTCTCCTTCTCATAGGCAGAAGTTCAGGGGAGACAGTCAAGGAAGCTCGATGGTTCTGTGTGAGTTATTGTATGTCTAAACTCTGGGGGACACAGTTCCAGAAGCCAATGACAAAAATAAAGAGGGAAGAGGACCTCAACGCCTGCATCGGCGACAGCTTGCTGCCTGCACGTCTTCCTTGCGGGACAGCCGTGGCCGCGCAACGCTCGCCGTGAACGCAACATAAGCGAAGTCCAAACACACACACGCACACACACACGCACACACACACACACATACACACACATATAAATACATACCATGGCCACTGACCGCAATTTCAAACGTGGGAACGCTCGCCAAACCCGTTATGACAACACGATGAATTGGCAGCGCCAAGCAAAGATAGCCATCGAAAACAGCGCCTAAATTACAGTTCACTCTCGGAGATGGGGCCAGCGGAAAAGCTCGATGATGTGGAGTACCAATGCGCAATGTAGTTTCCCGCTCGCGCAAATCCATTTCAAGCAGCACAAGTGTTGGCTGTCTCGAGGCAAACAAGCATCCCTACACTCACCTTCTCCTTATTATCTCCTTCTGGCGGGAAGGGGGCCCGGCTGGGCGCGACAGGGCGGGACAGCTGCGTCGTGAGTGCCCGGAGGGGGGAGAGGCAAAGTATGGTCGACGCTTAACCCAGACTGGCCGGCTTCAACAGGAATCGGCGCCGATGGTGGACTCTTGTCTTCGATTCTGATCTCGTCTTCCTTCTCCCAAGACGCCATGATGACTTCGGACAACCCATCCAGTCCTATCCGCGCCTGGGGGAATTATGGGTTTCATTCGGGATCTCGCTCATGATTTTCATTTGGCTCGCGGCGTGGCGGAGACAGTGCGGATTGTGGTTGTAGCTTGCAGCGGCGGTGGCAGTGTGAAGGCGGTGAAGGTGGGTTGAAGAAGGTCGGCGGTGGGTGAAAAGCGGCGGGCGGCAGGTCATGATCGACTGGTGGTCGTATGTGGTGGTGACCAGGGAAACGCAGGAGTAGCGGTCGCAATGGGGAATGGCGAATGACGGGCATGGTCTGATGAGGAAACCAAAAGGTACCGATACCGCTACTCCCCGGACCTCTCCCGGGGTGCGTTCTGACCAGAATTTCGAGGCGAATCCAGCGGTGGCGACGAGGGCCTCCCAGGAGGCCCTTTGAGGAGAAAACGAGCGAACGGTAGAGGTATGGGTACCGTTCCTCCTCTGAGTCCGAGGGCTGCTGCGTAAGATGGCAGCGGCACTGGCGAAGCGAAGGAACGGCGGCGGCAGTGGCGGCAGCAATGTGGCCGTGGAGCGAGAGCGGACAGGGTTTTTCTTTGTGTTTGCCCTGGCGCGGTGCGCCTGCCAGTAGCCGAGGAAACTGGAAAGAATGACTATTAGTATTATGCTTATTACTATTACTACTATGACTCGTAGGATTATTTTTATTACCATTATGACAAGAACAACGGAAGAAGGCCTCGCGATTCAAGTGAACGTCGCCAACACAACGAGGGCACCATGAGGAGAACCAGGGATCCGCCACAAACCGAGCAAACATAGTGCCCTGCGCCATGGGCCTGCAGCATCCCCCAGAGCACGGAGGGCGAGAATGGAGCAGAAGGAACGAGGAAGACAAGTGAGCTCTCTCTTTTCTGTGGCGTTTCGGCATTGGGCGGAAGGGAGTGGAGGGGGGGGGGGTCTGGCTTCGGACCTCTGCTTTCATGCGACTGTTCGCAACAGTGCATCCGTCCTGTGGGGGCGAATCCACCTGCTCGAAACAGGCGCCCAAAACAGCCAAAGATCTACTCCATGGGGTGGAGGGGGGAAGGGGAAGTGCGAGGGCCCGCGCCGATCGGCAAAACGATGAATAAGAAAAGGATCACGAATGACGAGGGAGGGACGCCGCGAGGCGTGCGGGAGTTCCATGACGCAAAGCAGCGGGCACAGACCCTCGACGTCGTGATTTCACAACGTCGACCCCTGGAGGTCTGGACTCCTTCCCCGGGACCGGCTTTTCGTCCTGAGTCGTTTTTGGACGGTCCCGAGGCCCGGTAGGAGCCCCCGAGGGCCGAAAATAGCGACAAGCCTGCCGTCGTGATTTTTTGCCGCAGCGCGAGGCGGTCTGGGGAAGCAGGCCGCAGGCGGCAACTGCAGCGCGGCGCCCTCCTGCCGAACGCCGGCGGCCGCGCCCTGCCCCGCGCGGCCCGGAGGGCGAGGACGACGCCTCGGGCGGGCGCGCGCCAGGCGCCCGTCGCCGCGCGCGGCGGCGCGACGCTCCAGCTCCTGGACCCTGCGCAGCGGGCACCTGGGAGATCCCCGGCCAGAGCCGCCCTGGGCCCTGGCAAGGAGTGCGGCGGAGGCCCGTCCTCAAGAGAGACCTTCCACAAGAAGCCCAGCCCTGAGACCCCAGGGCGTCCATCGATTTCTGGCGCGGGAAGGTCGCGCCTTCCACGGCAAAACCATCGAATCCCCAAGACACCCAGGGCATCCTGGAGGCAACCAGGGTGTTTCTTGGCATGGGCCTCCTCTGTTTGCGACGCTCCCCTGGACAAGGCCAGCCAGAGTGTACAGCCGCACCATCCTGGGGCCTGGGATCGAAGCAGGGCGAGCTGTGACCACGGCAGCAACAATCGGTCCGTGGACCCCTCGCAGGGCCCGAACGCACCACTTGTCCGATCTGCGTCTGGTCGTGGCGACGAGCGGGCCCCCCGAAGGCTATAGGGCTGGGTTGGCCGCTCGTTGGGCGTCGCAACGCTGCGGCACGTCGTTCCCTTCCGGCGCGCCGCGGCATCAGGCACCGCGGGGAAGGGTGCTCTGTCTCCAAGCCCCCCGAAGCCTCGCAAAAGAATGGCCACCGGCCGCGAACACCACGCGGTTCGACACGGAGGATGGGTCGGGAGCTCTGGAAACCCAACCTCAGAACCGAGAGCAGACGAGGGGGGGGGCGGACTCCAGGGGGACACGAGCCCGTTCGCGCCCCGTGGCGGGCACTCTGAGATGGAGGGCCTGTTCTCGGGGGAACACGCGCTTCTTGTCGGCACCTCCTGATCACCACGACGCAGCACGCATGGCACCTGGGCCTCCCAAAGAGGAGCCGCCACAGGGGCAGCACGAGCTGCTCGCGCTCAGACTAGTGGGGTTAGAGGTGCATGTTGCTTGAGAGCGCGCAGCCCAGGCGCTAAGCTCTCCATGATCTGGGCGCCCCGCCCTGTGCCAGTCCCACCTTCGCGGCCGCCCTCCCCTCGCCCCACCTCCCTGATGCAAGCCCGCCGAAGCGCAGCAGCTGCGGCCTCCCCTATGGCAGGGGCCACTTCGCGCCCAGGTGCCGTGGGCCTCTCAGTGGAACTGCCCTCTGGAACATGTGGCAAGTCTCTCATCACGAGCAAAGTGTGGACCCCAAGCAGCGTGTGACTAGCAATCTACGTGGTGCAATATACATGTGGAGCGAAGTATGCGATACAATCCAAGGTGATTCACTGTATGTTGTGCGATTCAAGTTGTGCGATATAGCTAGATTGTGTGACATAGGCGTTGCAATCTACACTGTGCGATCAACATTGGACCATACATGTGGTGCTGTCTATGTGGTGCATTATGTGTCGTGCAAATCACATTGACTGCCTTGAAGCTATCCTCTCCACTGCTCGTGCAAGCATCCCATCCTCCCACCCACAACTTGCTCGCAAGACTTCTTAAGACCGTGGCACTTGGCAACGACAGCGACGCCGACGGCGACGGCGACGACGAAGACGCCGACGACGACTACGACGACACCGACGTCGTCTCCGACGACTTCGACGACGACGACAACGACGACGACAACGACTTCGACGACGACGACGACTTCGACGACGACGACGCCGACGACGATGCCGACGACGACGACCACGACGAAGACGACGACGACGACGACGCCGCCGCCGCCGACGACGACGAGACGCCGACGACGAAGACGATGAAGACGATGAAGACGACGACGACGACGAGGACGGCGTCGCCAAGGAAGACGACGACGACGACGGGGGAGGAGGGAAGATGACGACGGCGACAACGACGACAACGACGAGGGAGGAAGGATGACGGCGACGACGCGAACGACGAAGAAGGAGGTAGGACGGCGACGCCGACGACGACAACGACGAGGGAGGAGGGAAGACGACGACGACGACGACGGCGACGAAACAGGAGGGACGACGACGGGACGCCGACGACGGACGACGACGACGACGCGGGAGGAGGAAGGACGACCACGGCGACAACGACGACGGAAACGACGATGATTCCAAAGAGGATGACGATGACGACGACGAGCGACGACGACGACGACGAGGGAGGAGGGAGGACGGCGACGATGACGACGACGACGACGCAAGAGCACGCTCGCACGCTTTTGTTGAAAATCCACGTTGCGAAACTGAGTGTTTTTATATGATTTTCGGACACTCGATTTCGAAATCCATCCGAAACTGGAGGTCTTTAAAGGATTTCGGCATGCGCGCGCGACGACGCGCGCGCGCGCATTTCGCCCCATTGTTTGCAAAACATGCTCGAGACGGCACGCGCGCAAGGGCGTTCGAACGATTTCGGCATGCGCGAGCGAATCCCGTTTGATAGCATGCTTTGAAAATATTGAACAACTGATGGTTTTCGGAAAAACGCGTGTAAGCTTTCTCGAAAGTCAGTGTTGCGAGGCCATGTGTTTTTGTATGTTGCTTTGGAAACTCGATTTGAAAATCCGTCCGAAACAAAGGGTTTTTGAATGATTTCAGCATGCGCGCGCGATTACGCGCGCGTGCACTTCGCCCCTTTTTGTGCGAGCGATTCCAGAAAACTTATGATTTTTGATAAACGCGTGAGCGCGCATAGTTTTCTTTGCAGGGGATGGCGGGGGGGTCGATACTAGCCCCCCTGGGATAGTGCAAATTCACATTTAGGATGGACGATGGGTCACAATCCCACTTATGTTGCGCTGGTTCCCGGTAAATGGATAAACCCGGGGGGGAGGGTGGTAGAACCTGTTTTCTTTTTTAGAACAGAGAATGTAGGTTGTGCAACATATGGTGTGCAACCCATGTGATGCAATATATGGGGCGCAATCCACTTGCCGAACTTGAAATTGTCAATTCCACTGCTCGCGCAATCATCCCACCAACCCGCCCGCAACTTGGTTTGCAAAACCCATGCGGAGGCGATTGCGATGAGTACTCGGTGTTGGCTGGTGCATCTCTGCGGCCGCACTAGCCCTCGAATGCTGGCGCGCGCAGCGGACAGCTAGTTTGGCGCGACCGACGCGAACGCGGTGGCGCTGACCCGTCGGCACATCAGAACGGGCACCTCAGTGCGAGTCGGCGACTTGGGCGGTTGCGGTATCATGTCCACGTCGACAACGGTAGAAATGATGATGACAATGCTGATGACGATGTTGATGACGATGCTGATGACGATGCTGACAGCGACGACGGGGCAGCCAGTGACGGCGCCGATGCTGATCACGCCGACGACGATGATGGAGTCTTCATATTTAGGATGGACGATGGTGCAGAATCGTATGAACATTGCAATACGAGAAGGGGTGCCGATGATCCCAGGGGGGTGAAACGATTCTCTTGTCAAGGGAATCTACGCAGGGAAACAAGGATGCACCGTCTACCATGTGAAACCCACGCGGTGCATACTTTGTGGTGCAATCTGCGTTGTGCAATATACATGGTGCGATGCAGATCGTGCAGTATATAACGGCAATATACGATCGACGTGGGGCAATACATGTTGTGCACGCCCTATGAGGTGCAGCCGACGTGGCGCAATATACATATGCATATATGTGTAATGTGATACATGTGGTGCGCTATAGATATATGTGTCTAACTGGTGTGTTTCATGTGGTGCCACCTGTTGCGCCATAAAAACGGTGCAACCTACGTTGTGCAATCTACGTGGTGCAATCTATGTGGTGCGATAGTTACGATGCCATCTCTGTGGTGCAATATATGATATGCGATCTACGCGGTGCAATGTATGCGGTGCAATCTATGCTGTGCAAAAGATGCGGTGCAATCTACGCAGTGCAAAGTATGTTGCGCGATATATGCGGCGACGAGGCGGCAACGGGGTGGCGACGGCGGTAACATAGCCGCCAGACCGCCAGCCAGGCCCAGACGACGGGCGGCGACGAGGCGGCGACGCGGCGTCGACGGCGGCAACATAGCCGCCAGACCGCCAGCCAGGTCGAACTGATTAGAACAGAAAGACTGGCCCCCAAGCAGAAACACTGCTCGGGGAATGACCGCTGCTGCGTAGGCTGGCAGGTCATGCTGGCCTCCCGCGGTGGGGCGCCAAGTCCGCTGCCGCTGAGACTGTGGACCTCCCGGGATCAACGCAGATTTGGGAACGTGGACGCGCGCGTCTCCTGCCGCAGCCCCATGACCACCGAGACGTCGCAAACGCGGCATTCGGGCCTCCTCCTCCTCCTCCTCCTCCTCCTCCTCCAACTCCAACTCCTCCTCCTCCGACTCCTCCTCCTCCTCCTCTTCCTCCTCCTCCTCCTCCTCCTCCTCCTCTTCCTCCTCCTCCTTCTCTTCCTCCTCCTCCTCCTCCTCCTCCTCCTCCTCCTCCTCCTCCTCCTATGGCCGACGGGGGTATGGCACGGGGCGGTTCGGGCCCACATCGCGGGAACTTCTCGGTTCAAGCGCACGTTTGGGGATGCAGACGCGTATTGTCTCGAAGCCCTCCCAGGCCTCCATGGAAAAGCCGCTGGTGTGCCCCCCTTGGGGGAAGTGGACGTGTATCTTCTCCTTTTCCTCCTCCTCCTCCTCGTCCTCCTCCACCTCCTCCTCCCGCTCCCCCCCATCCTTCTCCTCCTCCTCCTCAGTCCCGTGGCCACTGCGCTGCAGCAGGCATGTCGCCGTGGTTCCCCAAGGGAGAGCAGCCAGGGGTGGGGACCTCTCGCACGTCCTGGCAGGTGGGTGCGAGTCTGCACGCAGCCCTGCGACCACCACGAGGCAGCAGGCAGGCACAGCACGCTGGCCTCCCAGAACGGGGGCGGCCCGGGACCCTTCGCGCCCGGATTGCGGGGACTTCTCCGTGGAAGCGCCCGCTCGGAGAAGCACACGCATCTCTGCTCAACGCCCCATGATCGCAGCGATGTAGCGAGCATGGCGCTTCGGCTTCCCAGGGGGGGAGCAGCCGCCGACAGATATGACACTGGCCCGCTCGCGCCCAGAGAGCGGGGCCTCCTCACGCGCAGCGCCCCGTTGGGAAATAAACGCGTCCCTTCGCACAGCCCCACCGCAACGCGGCAAGAACGGCACTTCGGCGCCCCAAGGGGGAACCGCCAGGGGAAATGACACGGGCCCCTACGCACCCGGATCGCGGGAACGTCTCAGGCGAAACGACGACCATTTGGGAAAGTAGGCTTAGGTCGGGCATGCCCTCTTACAGGCGGAGTTTGGAAGGACAATAAATCATTCAACAAATTGTCAGACATTTGAAGACTGCATGGGAAAAAGACCGCCCAAAGATGGCCCAAGAGGCCTCCAAGAGAGTTCCGAAACGACCCAAGATGGCCCAAAGACTGACCAAGAGGCCTCCAAGACAACCGAAGAGGCCCCAAAGACGGCTCCAAGGAGGAGCCCAGACGGGGAACCCGAACGAACATTTCGAGCCCTCGGCCTCAGATGCTCGCAAAGCCCCCGGAGGCCCCTAAGAGTCACCCCAAGAAGCCCCGAGAAGCCTCCAAGAGACCCCAGGTAGCCTCAAGAGGCTCCCACGAGCCTCCCAAGCGGCCCCCAAGAGCTTGCCAGAAAACACCCCCAAACCCAGGAGCCCCCATGACCGACTTCAAAATAATGTCCCGGTTTTACACCACCACCACCACCGCCCCTCCCTGCCTCAACGACATCATCATCGACATCATCACCGACATCATCCGCGTCGTCGTCATCATCGTCAACATCCTCGTCATTGTTTTCCTCCTCCGCCTCCTGCTGCTCATGCTTGCAACGTACTACCCACCGCTAACCCTCCTCCTTGTCAGCCGTCCTTCTCCTGCAAATGCGTCCCTGCTCGCCTCGCTCTCCCCCCTGCTCTCCCACCCTCCTCGTCTTCCCCTCCTCGTCCCTCTCCCCCCCCTCCTCGTCCTCCTCCTCCCCCCTCGCACCTCCTCCTCCTCCTCCTGCTCCCCCTCGCCCCTCCTGCTCCCGAGCGTCCTCCGCCACCTGCTCCTCAACATCCTCGTCGTCCTCGTCGTCGCTGCTTTCAGGGCCGGCGGCAACTCTTCGCAATGTTCAAACATTTGCAGAAATGATAGAAAATCGCCCCCACACTATTTTTTTACCTGCCCGGCTTAAAAGCAGGCTTGTGTCTTCTCACAGCCTCACGGTCACCGCGATGCTGCACGTTGGCCTCCCCAGGGGCGGTCTCCAGGGGGGTACGACACGGGCCCATCCGAGCCCAGAGTGTGAGAGCCTCCCAGGCGCCCAGCTTGCAGGACGCCGTCACGACTCATGCCCATATTTCCTCATACTGCGATCCGTTCACTGTCGAGCCCGTTCATGTCCAGGCGATCATACGCAAATTCACTCAGTTATGTCAACTCGTACCCATACCCACTCACACGAAGACATTATATCTCGGCCGCCCATGGTCAGACCAACTCACAATTCAGACCCACTCGCACACACGTACTCACTCACTCTTAAACCAGGCCACACCCAGACCCGCCCATGCTTAGACTCAAACATACGCAATGAAGCATGCCTGGTCTGACTCCCGCCCAGGCTCACTCATACTCAGCTGCTCATAGCCTTGCTCGGCTCACTCACGCTTAGACCCACCTATACTCAGACAGAGAGGAAAAACTGTAACATCCATGCACGGATTGGGATCCCTGCGTCGAGTGTACCTGTTGATCCCGGGGTCGGATGATGGCATCCATATACCAAAGACTGCGCAGAACCACCCTTGGGATTTTTCGAGTCGCCAAATCTCCTAGGCGCAACAAAGGCTCTGGGAAGCAAAAGCCTTGATCCGCGAATCTCGATCCTGAAACCTCGATCCTCGCTCCCGTGGAGATTCAGCGTGTCGGTGGGGGTCACGCTAGGCTGGGTGTTTCCTCTGTTTGAGGACGAGCCGTGGATGCAGGAAATTACAATTACTCCTGGGAGGCCTTCGTGGGAACGACTGAAATACATCATACCCGGCTCAAAAGAGATTCTACCAGAAGAAGCTGGATTAGACACCATACAAGCTGGAGTTGATCCAATGCAGCTGGACTGACTGTGCCGAATTAGGACTCAAGGATCTGCCAGCTCTGGTGATGGATTTGACCTTCCAAGAATTGCAACCTAGAGGAACGGAAGGGTGATGAAGGACGAGGTCGGCCGGAAGAAGTGGGTAAAAGCATGACGCAGAAGGTCGAATCAAGTAGGCTTTGTCCAGGCCCTCCAGCAGAAAAACAATACACAACGGGACCGAGTAGATGGGGTCCGAATAGATGGGGTCGGAGGATCACGCCGCATCGCCAGTGCATCGCCGTCGGCGACTCATCGGCGACGTCGGCGTGGAGAAAATCGGGCTCCGCATCGAGACGCATCGTCGATGCATTGGCGATGCGGCGCGATCCTCCGACCCCATCTGCGCGGACCCCATCCAGGAGGCCTGGAGCATATCTATTCTTGAAATAGGGATGCGCTTGAAGAAGATTGGTGATAGGCCAGGGAAGTACCCGTGACCCTCTGGAAGTGGACCTACGTAAGTTAGGAGGGCCAAGGACAGTAGGGATAGGGGGTCTGTTCTGCAGATGTACCACGCCAAACCGACCGGCCTTATGACCCCCAATGCGAAGACGGGGACCTCAGTGAGGCCGCGTGCTCATCGTGTCCGACAAACCCCACCTTGGAGGCCTCGGGCAACTCTCTACGTAGGGAAATCAGCAGGCACCGGTACCGCTACTCCCCAGACCACTTCACGGGGATCCCAGCGCGGATCCAAGAGAAATCCGCGCGGAGCGCCACGAGCCCTCAGTCCTTGATCGAGGCCACGGGTCTGTTCCTGGGCACTGCGCAGGTTCTCCACCTCTTGGCCGCTGCACGCGTCGCCCTCGTCCTCTGCCTCCTCCTCCCTCCTCCTCCTCCCGGCCCTCCTCCCGGTCCTCCCCCTCTTCCCGAGGATCCTCCCAGCCTTCCTCGGCTTCCGGTTATCCTTCCAGTCCTCCTCTTCGAATCCAGCGCGGATCCATGTCCATGTTTAGCTGGAGGCGGCGTCGCGCGCGCTTCTGGGGGAGGGGGGGCGACGACGACGACGACGAAGACGACGAGGAGGAGGAGGAGGAGGAGGAGGAGGAGGAGGAGGAGGAGGAGGAGGAGGAGGAGGAGGAGGAGGAGGAGGAGGAGGAGGAGGAGGAGGAGGGGGAGGAGGAGGAGGAGGACGGAGGAGGAGGAGGAGGAGGAGCAGGAGGAGGATCCATGTCCATGCTTATGGCGCGTCTTTCCAGCGAACGAGGCCCAGGGGGCGGGGCCTGCGCAGCCAGCGGCCGCGGCGGCGCCCGACCACGGCGGGGCGCCGGACCTCTCGCGGCGAGGGGGGGGGTCGACTTGGGGGGGGGAGGGCGGCGGGCGTGGGCGGCCTTGGCGGGCGGAGGCGGGGGAGGGAGGCGACGAGGAGGGAGGGTTCTTCTCCTCCTCCTCCTCCTCCTCCTCCTCCTCCTCCTCCTGCTCCTGCTCCTCCCTCTCCTCCTCCCTCTCCTCCTTCCTCTTCTCCTCCGCCTCCTCCTCCTCCTCCCTCCTCCCTGTCTCCTCCTCCTCCTCCTCCTCCTCCTCCTCTTCCTGCTCCTCCTCCTCCTCCTCCTCCTCCTCCTCCTCCTCGTCCTCGTCCTCGTCCTCGTCCTCATCCTCCTGCTCCCCTCCTCCTCCTCCTCCTGGGATCGGAGGAGGGGGCGGGAGTGGATCATCAGGGAGAGGGCGAGGACGACGAAGGAGGGAGGGAGGCGACGAGGACGGAGAGATCGTGGGGGAGCGAGGAGGAGAAGGGACAATCAGGGGGAGAGCGAGGGAGGACGACGAGGGAGGCAGAGAGGCGACGAGGAGGGATCGGGGGGGGGCGAGGAGGAGGGGATCATCAGGAAGATGGCGAGGGAGGACGACGAGGGAGGGAGGGAGACGACGACGAGTGAGGGATGATAAGAGGGAGGGATGATTAGGCGGTTCCAACTTCGGCCGGAATCGAAGCAGAAAAAGATAGCGCAACCAGGTGTGCTGAAGAAGGAGACACCACCAGTGCAGAAGAAAGAGGTAAGGCCATCCCTGCGAGGTTCGGTGAACAACACTTCTTTGAGCAGTGTTGCGGTCCCGCCTGGTTAGAAATACCCCCTGAAGCAGCAGTCAGACATTCTTCAGAGTTGAACCCCCATACTTTGGGGTGACTGGGCCCGCTTCGGCACGCCCTCCACAACTTTCAGCAGGGCAACAGGGAAAGGAGAGGGCAGTGGTGATCGACGCATATCCAGCATTGCTAGGTGTGACAACCCAGAGGATACGACGCAACACACTACCAGGAACGGCGGCAGCCGACGGACAACAGCAACAACAACAGCAACCGCACGCAGCCGCACATGGCGAAGTGGTGGCGGGGCTGGTTCTAACTGGAGCAGAACTCGACCACACACCGATCGCGCACTCGAGCGTGCTCCAGGAGGACAGGCCGAAAGAGCCCACCCTGCGCAGACCAGCACACAACACCTCGTGGGCAACACTTCGGCCTCCCTGCCCCCAGAACGAGGCAGCGGCAAGAGAAGTACACCATGCGAAATGCTTCAGAAATCATGGGTTAAGAAATCCATAGTCTCATAACTTGAATAAAAACCCAAAAATTCGATTCAAATCTGAGGATCTACATTGAGACATTAAGAAGAATCGAGACTCTGGCCGAAAATTTAAGTTTGCTTAAGCATCGCCTAAGGTGTAGGATTCCGCCCCTGAGCTGCGGCCACAGTGCAGACAAAAGGAGAAGGAGGAAGGGGGATGATCAGCAGTGCAGGGACTCCCCCACCCTTGAGGAGCGGACCCAAGTTGAGAGGGCCTAGACATTAGAGATGGGCGGTCTTCTCAGCCGATGCATTCCACATCGATTCTCCCTACTCGATACTCCCTAATGCAGAGACGGGGCCTTAAGTTAGGCTGCATCTCCATTGTGTCAACAAGGTTAGGGGTTAATGAAGGGGGCCAGGAACACAAAAAGAAATACACACAAATCCCAGGACTCCCAGTATGTTTCCATGTTTGTGTGGATTTTCACGTTCCCCCCCCCCCCCTGCACTTCCAATATTTTCCCATCTTGTGTGGGCAGTCGACGATTAATTGTGTCTGTGTTTGATTTGTCCCTCCTGCTGAGATATTTTGTTCTCGATGAAAGGAGGGGGAGGGACCCGTCGGACGGCGGGCAGCCCTGAGGACAAGCCACCCTAAAGGACCCAATCTGGCACGCGGGTTTGAAACAAAAGCCCCAATTTGCCCGGTGAAACAATGAGCCGGGCCGTTCAGCACAGCACACGCCGAGTGGTACATGTGTGGCTTGACCTTTTGTTGGCTTTCGGAATAAGAAAGAGCGTGCATGGAACAAGACAACTATAGCACGTTGCACCCTATGCCCACTCCTCTCAGTGAAAAATCCGCCACCGTGCCTTTAGCGCGATGTGGGATGTGGGGTGCCCCAAGACCCAAGGCTCAAACTGGTTTGAGAGGCGGCGGAAGTTCACAGCTGTTTGAAATATTTTGTTTAAAGGGGCCCCGACGGGCCTGAAATTCCCTGGGTGTCTCAGATGAGACTTCCAGAAGCCATACTCTAGAAACATAGAGTGAAAACTGCTGGTGCGGATGCACGGTGAGGATGCGAGCCCCTTGAAAGCGCATGTCGAAGCTTTTCGAGCGCGGCGGTCCATCGAAAGTAGTCAGGGACGGACCAAAAGAGGCATGGATACAATGGTCCCTTGGGAAGTTACCCATGATTACAATCGGTTTCGACTGTATGTTGTGAATCATAAAGTTTTGCTGGGCCAGTTGCGCGGGACCTTTCCCACCAAGGATGGCTTCAGCAGAAACCCTGGAGACTCCGAAGAACCCAGAGGGCCCCTGGCAAAAAAAACCAGGCAGCTCACGGGAGGCCCCCGGGACACACGCAACCAGACGCAATGAATCCAGGTCCTCAAATCGACGCAGCCGCAGCTCTGGTTCGATGTGAAATCGAAAAAACTGCCGCACAACCGCACATGCCTCCCCTCTAAATCAGGGGCGTGCGCAGCTGTTTCCCTTCAGGCAGGCATACAATTTCATACTGGGAGAGATTCCAAGTCCTCACCGCTCGGGGATCGCCGCTCCCATACCGCGAGGACGACCTCCCTTCCGGTGCATGCCAAGGAAAATTGGAGTGTCTTGGGGGACGAGCCCGTTTCTTTAAACTGCACGTCGTGGACGACCAACAACTGATTTTCCAAGACACCGCTCTTCCTACCTCCTCCGCCTCCGCCTCCGCATGTTTGTCCTTATCTCATCATCCCCTCATGCTGCCCCAAACTCTCCTCCTCCTCCTCCTCCTCCTCCTCAACCATGAAGGCTGCGGCCGAGAAGGGAGCTCGGCGCCTTTGATCATCACTTGCGCCACGGCCCCCCACTGAAGGATGGTGCAGCACCTGGATTTGCAATCATAGCATGAGCTACGCAACAACTGTGTACAGGGAGGTAAATCTCAACAACACGGTCAGCTACATCATAATCGGCATCATGATGGCCTGCATCATCAAAGGTGTCAGCAGCACTGACATCTCTGCTTTGAATTGGCACAGAAACTGACTGTGGTTGCTTGAGCTAGATGCGGCTGAACTGTTCAAACATAACTCTAGCGTATGCCGTGACCTGCTAGCACCCTTCAGGATTATTGACTGAATGTAGCCGCCTTTGGATTTGCGATGCTGCGCCAGCTCGGATGCAATTGCAAAGATATCCACTGCGCTTGAGCCCAATGGGCACTCTCATGCACTCTCGATATTCACTTGGCACAGGAGTGAGTCCAGGTATGGAATGACAGTCTGAACTTTGAGGACCATCGAAGCAATCCGTTCCACAACGCGTGACGTGACCCGTTCCGACACTTCTGGATTTTGCTGGAGCTACTCACCTGATCCTGAGGGTCGCCCTGCGTTCTGGAACACAGCTCGATTCAATCCAAAACTACTGGTAAGTCGGGCTGCGCAAAAAAAAACTCTAGAGAAATTGTCCCTTCTACCTACTTCTCCTGCTGCTGCGCTTCCGCCTGTGAACTCCTACGAGGAGCCGAAACACGTTAGAACTGCCTGAAACAAGAACCCCCTTCAAGAAACACCGAAATGCCCTCTTTCCTTACCCCGTCTCCTCCTCCTCCTCCTCCTTCTCCGCCTCCCCATCCTTCTTACACTATGCTCGCCCCTGTCCCTGTGGCGGGGGCAAGATCAGGACACCATCGGGCTGAGAGAAGTCCAGAGCCTCTGAGAGCCAGCGAATTCAGATGTTTCGGACGACGTGGCGGTTGCCCCATGTTTGTTCACGACGCCGGCACGTGACGGGCTCTCGTCGCCCGCTACCAACGAATGTCAAATGTGTTCCGCCAGCAATGACCGCAGAGCCTTCCGCAGCAACGGTCTTCGAGATTTGGGGGTCGGCGTCGGCCTTGCGTGCTTGCCCCCCCCCGGCCCGCCTCCTCTTCGAACTCATCATCCCTCTTCTCGTCATCCACCCGCTCCCTACGGCCTCATCACCTGACCATCTAAATGGTTACCATCGTGGAGTGCATCCTGGAGTCGGAGCGGCCTCAACAGCAAACCTTGTCTCGTTCCACGAGTTTCCCCCGCCAGACGGACTGCGGACTGCAATCCAAAACTTCCGACTGTGGCAAGAGCTGATTCTCCATCGAAGCTGTGATGGGTCATCGGGACAGCGGTTTGAAATGATCCACATGTGTTTGCATAGTGGGTGGGATGGATTCTATGTGCAGTTAGGGTCTTGACAAGGAGGAGCCCCACATGAGAAACCATGCTCATGTTCGGCCACACTTGCAACTCGAGCTACGAAAAATCACCCGAAAGGACATCTGAGAAAGGACCCACGGAATCCCGCGCCACTTCCGAAACCAAAGACACGTCTGTGTAATGGATTGTGATGCGGGTCGGCATCGGGCCAGCCATATTGGCGCCAACTGCGTCACCGCTTCTGACTCTGCCGTGGTCCCACGCACTGTCTCCGCAGCCCTCCTCACATCATGTTTCCCCCGTCCCTCCCCGCATCCTCCTACCCCCCGCGCATCCTCTCCCTTAACCCTCCCTCCTCCATCGTCCGCCCCCTCGACCCACGCCACATCACCACCATCACTGCCGACAAAGATCATCAGACCTTCTGGGGCGACACGGACAAGGCCACGGAGGGAGCAGTGGCAAGACAACTGCTGCGGCTGGAGGGCGGACAGAAGCAGCAAAACGCCAAGCCCGCCATGATGCGGGACACCAGGCAGGCCTACGAACTGGTGTTGCTGCGCGTGGTACGGCCGCGTGCATGCGTGGCAAGCCACCCGCCCGCCCTTCTGAGACCGGCGCCGGTCGCCTCATGGTGGACGGGCACAGTGGCACCGCTCGTCTGGTTGGAGGCGGGCTTCGTCGTTGGGCGCGGTCGAGTGGGCACCAACTCTAAAACAGGGCTAGGATCGGGATAAATCGCTCCAGAGCGTTCCGGAGCGTTCTCAGAGCGTTCCGGAACGCTCTGGAGCGGCCGCGGCGCCCAATAGATCCTCCAAACCCGCCTATTCTCAGAGATTTCGAGTTATCCCGATCCGATTTTGCCCCGATCTTCGCGTCGTTCGAAACTCCCCCAGCGTCGCTGGGGATGCGAGCGTGAACGGCTGCCGCCAGGCAGGTGGGGAGCCCCGCTTCCGCCGGGGTCTGCCCCGCGACCGCGGCCCCTCCGCGGGCGCTCGGGTGAGCGCTCGATCTCTTCGACCGCCAGCTGCTGAAACTGCCGCGGATAATCGGCGAGCGAAGAGCGGAAGGCCGTCGCCCGCCCGAGGAGGATCGGGTCGGGCGAAAGGGGGGGATAGCAAAGGGGGGGTTTGAGAATCAGCTCACGTAGTTGATTTTCCCGGCGCCTCCCGGCGCCGGAGGCGGCTACGTATCGAGCAATGGGCCCCTCGGTGAGGCCGAAACCAGCTGCATGCAGCAGATTCCGTAACCCCCCCTTTCCCAATCCCCCCCTTTCGCCCGGCCCGAGAGGAGCCAGACGAAAACCCGGCCGGTCCTCGTCGTCGCCGTCCGCGGTGGCCGACGTTCCCCAGGCAGGCAGCGACTGTCGGCTTCCGGTGTGCCATCTCACACACACTTTCCGTCGGCGCTTCTCGGCGCGCTCACCAGCCGGTCGGCCGTCCCTGGTCCTGCTGGTGCCGAGACGTCCAGCTTCCGCGCCTTCGCCTCAGGCGGACGCTTCCTCAACCCCGGGAACCTGGAGCCGTTCCTCGGCGCCGGGGCGCTCCGTCCCCCCAACGGAGGCCTCCTGCTCAACCGTTCCCGAACCCGTCTGCTCCTCCTGCGGGGCCCGCCCCCCCGCCGGGCGAGCCGCTCCGCTCGCCGGGGGCCGGGGCGCCCGCCCTGCCACTCCGACGTCGGGTCGGGCCTCGGGCGGCGCGAGCCGGCGTGGACGAGCTCGCGCTCCCCGTCGGGACCGGTCTCCCTGCAGGCGGCCGCCGCGCCGTCGCAGGAGTGGACCAGCGGCCTCCCGCCTGCATAATCCGAGGGCGCGCGAGCAGGGCGTCGCCCGCGCCCTTTGCCGCGCCTGTGAGGCAGGCATGCAGGAGCAGGCGGTCCTTGCCGTCCACCGTGCAGTCGACGGCGGGAATGAAGTGATGACGCGAGGTTCCGCACACCTCACCTCGCACCTCGACGACCTGCCCGCGGTGCACGTCCATGAGGGGTTTTTGCCAATCGCCCTGGACCGCGGTCATCCACGGCCAGGCGCGACGGGAAGAGGGGAAACCCGGCCCGCTGAAACTCTCGGCAAAGGCTCGGGACGTTCAAGTCTGGGGACCAGGAGGAGGAGGAGGAGGAGGAGGAGGAAGAGGAGGAGGAGGAGGAGGAGGAGGAGGAGGAAGAAGGAGGAGGAAGGAAGAGGAGGAGGAGGGAGGGAGGGAGGGAGGGAGGGAATGGCTTGGAATGGCTGAGAAGTGCACACACGTGCGCCCGCGGGGGGCCCAGGCTGGACCTGACCAGCCCTGGACCCCCGACCGTGACGAGGCCCTCGGAGACGCCGAAGTAGAGCAGCGTCACCTGCGGCCGAGAAGCTGGGCCATGACCTCGGGAGAGAAGGGGGAAGTGCCGTCCCGCTCGGCCTTTTCCAGCAGCTCCCGACAGCGACCTTTCCTCTTCGGCACCGCGACAGCCTCCGAGACGCCGTCGCCCAGCGTAGCGCCTGCACACGGCGCCAGCGAGACCTGCGCGTCCACGAACTCCTCAGCGACAGCGCCGCCGCGAGCCTCCCCCTGCGCCGAGTAGGAGGTATCCGACACCGCACCCTCGGCCGACTTCCAACGCCGTGCATCACAAGGGTAGCTGCACGCCACCGCCGTGCCAGAGCTCCGCGACGGCTCAGGATCAGGATGAGCCACGCAACGAGAAGCCACCTCCGAGTCCACGTCCACGCTCTCGCTCCCGCTGGTCATGGAGTCAGTCACCTCTGCGCCTGGCATCGGCGCCTGCAAGACCTGCGGCTCCGCGAACTCCTCGGCAGCCTCGTCGACGCACGCCTCCCCCAGCACAGGTTGAGCCATGAGCCGCCCAGCCAACTCCGAGTCCACGTCCCCGCTCTCGCACTGCACGGTGCTTCCGTCGGACTCCGTGACGCGCGGCATCTGCACAGCAAGGGGCGGGTTCGGCGCGAACGCCGTGGTACCGCAGTTGCAGCGCACGCCCACAACTCGGCAGGCCGCCCGCAGCACGAACGGCATGGCCTCAGCCCGCATGCCACTCGCCGAATGCCCCAGACGGGGACCAGCCGCAGCCCAGGACAGCGCCGCCGAGGACGCCGCCGTGAACCCGCCAGGCGGCACGCGGCGCGCATGCCAAGCAGTGTTCCGCCTGAGCCGCATCACACCAGGTACACGATCCCCTGCTGCAATCTTCTGCAAAGCCGGCCTCGACGCACGCTCGCGGTCCACCCACGAGCCCGGGGCGCCCCGTGCCGCAACCAGCGGCCGCAGCGCTGTTTCAAGAGCCGCGCGACCGCGCCGCCGAGCAGCACGCCTCGCCGCGGAAGCGCCGAGGGAGTCCGTCTCCATGATCCTGATCACACTGGGCCGCCACATCAGCGGGCAGCCCCCCGCAGCCATCCGACGCGCGCCCGCCGCCGCCGCCACCGAGCCGCCGACCATGGGCGAGAAGGCAGCGGAGAAAGCGGGGAACACGGCCTGAGCCAAAATGACTACGGAGGGAGGGAGGGAGGGAGGGAGGGAGGGAGGGAGGGAAGGAAGGAGGGAGGGAGGGAGGAGGCGGAGGAGGAGGAGGAGGAGGAGGAGGAGGAGGAGGGAGAGGAGGAGGAGGAGGGAGGAGGGGAGGAGGAGAGGAGGAGGAGGCGGAGGAGGAGGAGGAGACCGCGGTCATCCACGGCCCTGGCTCGTCCCCGCGGGACACAAGTCGATCGCGGAGGGGCGCGACCGTGGCCCTGGCTTTCGGTTTCCCCCAGGGAGGTCGCCACAGCCTGTTGCCACAGCAGCGACCTCCTCCTCCTCCTCCTCCTCCTCCTCCTCCATCTCGTCCTCGTCCTCGTCCTAGTCCTCCTCCGCCTCCTCCTCCCAGTCATCCTCGATGGCGGGGCAGGGTTCCTGAGGCTCCTCTGCCATCGACTTCTCTTTCCGCTGTCAGGGGATGCGTTTCGCCGCCAGCGGTGGTGCGTCCGTCCCTGCGGGGCGGTGCGCCGTCGCTGCCTCGGTGTTACTCGCGACGGCAGCGGGCTTCGCCCGCAGCGCTGACCCTGGCGGACTGCTTGGATCGCCGCGGTGGTTGCGAAGGGGATGGGGGAGTTAGAAGTGGATGCTAAAGTAAGTTGTATCGGGCCTATCCCACCTTAAAGTGGGTTACAGGTGCCCGATGTGGCTCGGGGTGATGAGGTACCTCCGCCAACTGGGCTCCGCCCACTCAGCCCAGATCTGTGCACCCTTCAGCCACTCAGGGCACGTGAAGCCCACTTCCGAGCTGGGCTAGGCTGGATAGAACCCACCCTCGCATCCACTTGTATCCGCTATTTCCGCTATTTGTCGCGGCATACGGGTCACTTCCTGTGCCGCCTCGGTGGCGCCGATGCGCCCAGGCCGAGCCGCACGCGCGGTCGACACGCTGGCGCCCTCGGCGCAGGGGGGGGACCCGCCCAAGGGGAGAGGAAGGAAGCCTCCCGGTAACTCCCGCGGCGATCCACCGCCGGCTGGGAGCCCCCGCGGAGCCGTGCGCAGCCCGACTGGCCACTGCCGCAGCGCCTGGAGGAGGAGAAGGCACGGCGAGCCCCGCCCGTGCCCGCGAGCCCGCGGGGGCGCCCCGCGGGCGGCGGCCCGCCCGCTCCCTCTGCGCGGGCGGGCCGACGCCCCGCAGGGCGGGCCCCAGAGCTCGAGCCTCTCTGGCGGCTGGCCACCCTCGCGGACCGCGGGTATGATGAGTGGGGCGGCCCTGGGCGCGCGAAGAGCGCGCGCGCACGAGGGGGGGGATGGGGGTAACGCCGCCTCAGCCAAGCCCGGGCAGCTTCGAAGTAGCCGTCGCGTGTGCCGCCCTTCCCCCGCCACACTCCCGCAAAAATAGCTAGTGCACTCACTCATCATCCTCATCATCCTCATCCTCGCATCCTCCTCCTCCTCCTCATCATCAGCATCATCAGAAGCATCATCATCCAAACAAGCACCACCACCACCGTCAACATCATCATCATCAGCAGCAGCCGATTCATCGTCGTCGTCGTCGTCATCAGCAGCATAGGCATCATCATCCTCCTCATCATCACAATCAGCATCAGCAGCATCAGCAGCATCATCATCATCATGAGCAGCCTCATCATGAGCAGCAACAGCATCGTTATCAGCATAGTCATCATCAACAGCATCAGCAGCATCAGCCTCAGCATCAGTATCATCATCATCGTCAACATCCTCATCATCCTTATCGTCCTCATCATCCTCAGTATCATCAACCTCATCATCAACAACATCATCAGCAGCAGCAGCATCAGCATGACCATCATCGTCATCATTATCGTCATCATTATCGTCATCAGCATCAGCAGCATCATCAGCAGCATTAGTATCATCATCCTCATAATCCTCGGTATCAGCATCAGCATCCTCATCATCATCAGCATCATCATCGGTATCATCATCAGCATAATACGCAGCAGCAGCATCTTCATTATCAGTAGCATCACAAGCAGCATCGCCAGCATCATCATTGTGAATATCATCAACATCATCATGATCATCGACGTCGTCGAGTTCGCCGTCGCCGCCGCCGCCGCCGTCGTCGTCATCGTCAGCATCGTCAGCATCAGCATCAGCATGATCAACAACAGCCGATACAAAAGTAGCAGCAGCAGCATGATGATGACCATAGTCATCATCAGCAGCAGCAGCATCAGCAGCAGCAGCAGCATCGACATCAACATCGTCATCATCAACAACAACATCCACATAAACTACAACATCGCCATCAGCATCAACAACATCCGGGAATATCTTTACTTCTCCATCCCCCCATCCACCATCAACATTATCCTCTGTCTCATCTTCGTCCTTCCAGAGCGTCTCCCCACTCCTCCCTACTACTAGCTCAACCCTCCCCTTATCCTCCCTCATCGTTGGTCCTCATTCTCCGCAACCTCCTGCTTCTGATCCTCAGCCTGATCATCTACTCCTTCGAGGCACCGCGCATCTCGTGACACCGCAAAATCAGACGCGTTTTCAGAGCAACTGCTCAAACGTACCGCAAACATCCCCGGGAGTCTTGCCAGCGCCCTTACGCAATCAAGACAAAGTTTCACCCGTTCTCCTTATCCTCCCCCTTCCCCTCCCCCCTCTCTCTTGTGCCATCTTCCCTCCTCCATCATCCCGCCTCTTTCTCTCTCCTCAAGGAGAAAGAGGAGAAGGAGGGCGTGAGGAAGCGAGGAACGAGGAGGAGGAGAAAGAGAGGAGAGGGAGGAGGACGAAGGGAGGATAAGGAAGAGCAGAAAGGGACGAGGAGGAGGAAGTTACGAGCCTCTCCTTCTCCTGCCTCTTCGCCTCCTGTCGCGACCAGCACCGATCTGTGACAAGCAATCAACTTTCATGGCTGACGCACGGTTCACTGAATGGAGGGACCGAGACTGTCCTGCTCCACACGAACGGCGTCGCTGCAAGTGCAATGCTGCTTCCCCAAGGTACTTCGTTTGCCACTCCCCCCCCCCGTCGGCACCTGCAAGTGTGCATCAGCGTCCGGTGGTGTGCGCGAGGCGCGGGAGACTCCGAGGCGTCCCCAGCGAGCGCCAAGTGTGAAGGTCAGCGAGGGGCCAGACACCACGACCTTCGGGAGCATCGCAAAGAAGAAACTGCTGGAGCTCGGATCTGCTCTTCCAAATGCTCTATCCTGCGTCTGCTACACTACGCAATACACTGGAAGATCCCGTGCGTGCTCCCACCGTGAGGACAAAGGGGCTCGAGAACAGCCAAACAGCTACTCGAGTGTCGAAAGCAGACGGACCTGCAGAGAATCGGACAATGGTTTTGTTCCCAACCATCCTGTGGTGTTGGGTCCTCGTTTTGAAGAGACGGTCCCCGCATTCCCTCCTTCCTTCGTCCCTCCTCCCCCTCCCCCCTCCTCTTCCCTCCCTGCGTTTCACCCACCCAGAACTCGCTTCGTGGCCCCATAGGGAGCTCCACCGAAGCCCCCAGAGGGACCGTCCGCATGCGTCCCGGAAACCCAATTGGGCATCTTCACTCACCCAGCACAGCTTTTCGTGGCCCCATAGGGAGCTCCACCGAAGCCCCCAGTGGGACTGTCCGAATGCGTCCCACACATCCAATTGGGCATCTTCACTCACCCAGCACAGCTTTCCGTGGCCCCATAGGGAGCTCCACCGAAGCCCCCAGTGGGACCGCCCGCATGCGTCCCACACACCCAGTTTTGCATGTTCACCCACCCAGTACAGCGTTTCGTGGCCCCATTAGGGAGCTCCACCGAAGCCCCCAGTGGGACCGCCCGCATGCGTCCCACACACCCAATTTGGCGTTTTCACCCGCCCAGTACAGCGCTTCGTGGCCCCACCGGAAGCTCCATCAAAGGCCCCAGTGCTACCGCCCGCATGCGTTCCCACCCGCCCAGTGCAGCGCTTTGTGGCCCCATAGGGAGCTTTACCGAAGAAGGTATTCACAATTGCGGTATCCACAGCTGCATATGGTTGGGTCCTTCGCCAAGATAACTGTTTCAGACAGCTCCCTCAGTGCAGGACAACATGACAAATGCAAGCAGTTCTCATCACCAGGCGCGGCCGCTTTCGACCGAAATACCGGTGGAATCGTCTGAATCAGAATAATAGTCATGATTGCCTTGGCCAGCGTCTCCGCAGCCGATGCTCCCTTTCCTCGGCGGAGTCAGCTGCGGGGGCGCCAGATCCAGACACAGCCTGCAAAATGAGCGATCCGTCGAAAAGATTCTGGGAGTAAGCGGAAACGACTACACCGTGTATGCTGGGTTGGGATTGTCCTAAAATCGAATTGAGCTCAAATCGGAATAGGCTCGGGACTCTCTGAGGTTCCTATGGAGATCCAACTGGGATCCTGCTAGAAGAATCGGGTGAGATACGCGGAATCACTGGCTCTGGCTACTCCGTGCATCCCATACACGGAGTGGCTGGAGCCGTCTACTCCGTGTATCCTGGGGCTGGAAGCCTGTCTCCCCCACCTTGCACTTGTCAGTTCTTACTGCGGTTGCCTAGCTCATTGAACGGATGCGGCGAGGCTTTGCCCGGTGAGCGGCCGTGAGCGCCTCGTGGGCAGCCCGTGCGCCAGGCGGCTGTGGCGAGGTCTCGCCCGGCGGGTGGGCGGCCGTGGGCGCCTCGTGGGCGGCACACATCGCTCACGCCGTGCAGCCTCGTCCGCACTGCCTTGCCCCGCGCAGCTTGCGCCATACGGCTCGCACCACGCAGGCTGCACCACACGTGCGGCACCACACCGCCTGCGCCACGCGGCTCGTGCCCCCGTGCCTCACTCCGCATACGTATAGACGGGCACTGCAAGCGGCTCGCACCGCAACTGCCAAGGCGACCCCTGGCACGTGGCGGCGCGGCAGAATGCCAAGGGCTGCCTGGCAGCGCTCGTGTAATCGTCTCGCCGCCCCCTTCGGCCCGCAAATGCACTCTCGCCGGGCGAATGACCAAACCACCTGCAGGTGAGAGCGCAACGCAGGACGCGGCCCCCTCCTCACAGCCTGCGCGTCGCGAGAGGAAAGCAGCCCGAGGCAGCACGGATGGGGGCCCGAAACGTATGCTGGATGTACCGAAATAGGCGGACGGGTGCACGCGGGCGCTGCCAGTGCGGCCTTCGGTGGCGCTCCCTATGGGGTCACGATGCGTGCGAAGGGTGTGCCACAAAGGGTGGGCGGGACGCATGCGGACTTTGGCATTGGGGCATCCGGTGGAGCTCCCCATGGGGCGAAATTGGCATGCGAAGGGCAGAGGCAGGGATGAGAGGAGGGAGGAGGTGAGGAAGTGGGGCGCAGCACTGCGGATTGAAAACGAGGACCCAACTCTAGAGGATGTTTGGGAACTATTGTTCCACGCTCCCGAGGACACCCTCCCGACGCCACGGTCCCTCGCGGAATTATCCTGGCGAAGGTACCCAACCACATGCAAAAGCGAGCATCGCGAAGCAAAAAAGAGGGGGGGGGCGAAATGGGTGCGGTGCAGCCATGCCGACACTGCCATTGGGGCATTCGGCGGAGCTCTCTTCCCCAGCGCGTTCTGGCTTCTCCCGTGGCATGAGACGAGCAGATCGCCTCCTCACAGAGGAGCACGTGTTGCTTCAGGGTTGCCGTCGTCTTGGCCAAAGATCAAGGGGCCCGGGGACACACGCGGACACATGCACACACAAATTCCAAGATTCCCCCAAATGCCTCCCACATTCTCTTGATCTTCGTCTTCCCCCCCGCTTCCGATATGTTCCCATGGTGCCTGCGTGCTTTCCCCTGCTGACAGTACCCTCGTTAGAACCACGGGCGGGCGCAGGCCCACCAACATGGCGGCCGCAGACGCCCGCTCGAGGACCCAAAAACGTGTGGACGCGCACCCCTCCGCAGCCCGTCACCGCGTCTGCCCACGCCACACGAGCCGCTCCCGAAGGCGAAAGCAAGAGGCAAGGATGACGACGACGATGCCAAACACAGATGGCCTTCACGTGCTGGTTGGACACTCTCTTGGGCGCCACGGGTGTCAACCTCGCTGAAGGAAGCACCTGCTTGACTCGGCTTGGCCCACGAGGAGCTGGGCAGGCAGAGAACCAGCCTCGCGGAGGAGCTGGGCATGTGTGAGCATCTGGGGCTCAACTCGCCCTGCACAAGCCTCTGGGGAAGCCAGCCCTGTGCCAGAGACGGCCAGGAACGGCGCCCCTCCCGCTGCCCCCTTCCGCTCGCTTCCAGCCACAGAACAGGGTGTGGCGAGGAGATGTGGCGACCTGCTGACACGGCGCCTTGGAAACTTCCGATCCGTTCTAAACCATGACAGCTCGGGGGCGGAAGGCGGCTCCACCCAGGTCGGCGAAGTCGGGCCGGCAACGCAGCAGCTCCCAGGCAGGGGCCTGCGGAGACGGAGGGCAGGAACCCTCGCCTCCACATGGCTCTCAAAAAACCCAGGGCTGCCAGAGGGGGGCACACCACGGGGGACTGGCCGAGCTCCGTGAGGGCTGACGCCCATGAGCCGCGCCCACGGTGCCGAAGGGAATCGGGCCGTGGCGACGAGAAGGTCACCGAGGGGTCCGAAAAGGAAGCGGAGCGTCCAAAGAACTCGATCCTGCACCTCGCATCCTTCCGGCGCCTCGATCGGTCATCCCTTCCCCCCCCCTCGCGGCGGCGGGGTGCGGTACCAGGGCGGCCAGGAACTTGCCGAGGCCCCGGCGCTCCGCCAGCACGGCCCTCCGCGCGGGCCCGGGCGGACAGAGAGAGCGACGAGGACGACGACTGCGATAACTGCGGCGGCGACGACGAAGGCGAGGGTTGTTGCCACGACGCTCAAGGACGACTGGAGAAACCTAAAGAAACCAATTGGCATGGCAAACGGAGAAAATAACAAGGGCACCCGATGATATTGCATACTTCGTCAACGTATCTAAACGTATGCACATGCGTACCCACTTACACGCCGTGAGCAATATACGGGTCAGCGCGGAGGTCGGCGACTGAGTATCGGAATGCAACTTTTGAAATGTGCGGTCTGGGCTGGTACTACGGATTATGATAATATCCCGTTTCGATCACCACCACCCCACACGAAGCATATTATAACACAGCGGGGTTCGACACTTTATCATCCATGGATTTGTATTGTCGCGGCGTTGTTACTCGAATCGCGAACCGCACCAAGAAGTCGAATGGCCCCTATTCAACTCGATGCCGCCTAAACAATCGACATTGGAAACAGCCACAGATGCGAAAGAACGTGCTACAGATAACCAGGAATGTGGACAAAGGTGGCGAACATCTGATTCGCAATCGTGACCCAAAAACCATGATCCTGGCGAAAAAAACAACCATATATGCAGTTGCGACTAGCGCCGTTGTGAGTACCGCCTTCGGTGAAGCTCCTCTGGGACCACGAAATGTGTTTCAGGGGTGTTCCGAACTGGGTGGGGCAGCCACCTGTGGTCACCGCCACTAAGGCTTTCGATGGAGGTCCCGTGGCTACAAAACGTGTGAAGGGCAGGGCTGACCCTAAGCGTTGTGTTTCGCTTTGTTATCGTGTTGCTTTCCGCTTTGCTCCAGCAATTGTCCTGCACCTCCCTGCCAAAACGAAAAACAAAACACAGCCGACGTGCAGCAAAACAGCGTCTAGGTCCTGGGTGTGCCCAAACGGGCGTGACGCCCACATGCGAACGCTCCGTCTGAGACATCCGGAGGTGGTCCCAGTGAGACCACGAAACGCGTGAAGGGTGTGCCGAAACGGACGTGACGCCCACATGCGAACGCTCCCTCTGGGGCCTTTGGTGGAGCTCCCTACGACGTCACGAAACGTGTGAGGGGCATACCGAAATTGACACGCGGAGTGGATGAGACGAGGGAGGAAGGGGCAGCGGGTGGAAGTGACGCGGAGCGTTGCCTCTTCAAAGAGAGGACCCAACACCACAGGATGGCTGGACAAAAAATAACCTGCACGATGCTAAACTCGGGGGCGTACTCAATAATACTTGCCGCCCAGAGCCCTGCTTCATCCAGGGCAAATGGCGGGGCGGATCTGCAAAATTGTTGTTGTTCTAAGACCTGCGCTAAGACACATGGTGCTCTTGTGCCCAGAAGCCGCTGATTGCATGCTCGTGTGTCAGGGCGTCTGGTCGGCGCTCGGAGGCGCCGAAGGCACCAGAGCAGGAGGCCTCAGAGTATGCAGGCAGTCGGGCTCTTGTCTACTTAACATTCGAGGACGGTCTTTGGGATGAGCGTCACAAAAGCCTTGTTGTGCTCAAAAGCGCACGTGTGTCTAGAATCTGGGTGGCACTCGTGATCCTTGTGGCCTGGGACCCCAGCAAGATCGCATCAACATGGCCAAAAAGGCCCAGGAGGTCTCAAGGTGGTATCTTGGGCCGTCGTGGCCATGGGTCCGAGAGAATCCCAAGAGAAGAAGGCTGTCAAACATGGTCCAAAGATGCTCCCAAAATGGCCCGAGAGGGTCTGAAGAACCTATCAGGAGGCCCTTTCACCGCTAGCGAGCTGGTCAAATGGCACATCGCTTCGCAGGACGAAGACACTGGGATGCGCACGCGCACAAACACGCACAAACAAACACACATGCGCGTGTGGGTATATGTGTGTCTGTGTGTGTGTCTGTGTCTCTGTGCGTGCCTGTGTGTGTGTCTGTGTCTGTGTGTGTCCGTGTGTCTGTGCGTGTCTGTGTGTCTGTGTGTATGTCTGTCTGTCTGTCTGTCTGTCTCTGTCTGTCTCTGTCTGTCTGTCTGTCTGTGTCTGTGTCTGTCTGTCTGTCGGTCGGTCGGTCGGTCTGTCTGTCTGTTTGTCTGTCTGTCTGTCTGTCTGTCTGTCTGTCTCTGTCTGTGTGCGCGCGTGCGTGCGGGCGTGCGTGCGTTTGTGTGTGCATGTGCGTGCGTGTGCGTGTGCGCGTGTGTGCGTGTGTGCGTGTGTGTGTGTGTGTGTGTGTGTGTGTGTCCGTCTGTGTCCGTAGCCAGGCTCAAGCCGTCTCGGCTCGAGGTGGCTTGCGCAGCCTGGGTCCCGCGGCCCGGCGGGCGCACGGCTGGGACGGCGGGGTGTCGCCTCCCTCCCCTCTTGGCCGCTGCTCCCGGGCGATGGAAACCGCTGCGGCGGCGGCGGCGCCGGGCTGCGACGCGGCTGCCGCCGCCGCGGCTGGCTGCTCGTCTGTCGCCGCGACCGCCGTGACCCGCGCGGCCGCCCTGGGGGGGCCGGCCGCTGCGCGCGCCGCTGCTGCGGCCGCTGGCGCTGTGGCCGCTGCTGCGGCCGCTCGCGCGGCGGCCGACGCTGTGGCCGCGGCGGCGGCTGGCTCAGCTGCCGGCGCCTCTAGCGCGGTGGCCGAGGCTGCCGCCCCCTCCGCGGCGACTGGTGCTGCGAAGTTGGCGGCCGAGATCGTCAACAGTCGTCCGGCCATAATGGCGACCATCGGCATCTTCCTCCAGGACGGCGCGACTGGCT
>CAUYUJ010008535.1:102500-137500 GCA_963575745.1 Prorocentrum cordatum | reverse complement strand
TTGTGACCTGGGTCGATCCAACCACGGGTCAGTCAGGCCTTGCAGAACCCTGAAAGATCCTGAAAAATCCTGCACCCATACCCGGATCAACGCGAAGGATCCTGCAGGATCCTGCAAGATACTGCACCCAAGCCCGGGTCAATGCGACGCTGGCCCTGCAGGATCCTGCAAGATCGGGCGCTCTGGCTGACCCCCGTTTGGATTGACCCCCGTCTCAAGGTTCCCGAGCATCGCGTGCGGGGTCGCTACCAGCATCGTGAGGTCCGTGACCAGATTCGAAGTGCATCGAATCGATCAGATCCCCCTATGGGTCACTCCGAGGACGGTCCAGGTTCTCCTCTTCCTCCGAACCATCGCCGCTCATCAGCCCACTCTCTGACGGTCCACCGCACGGTGCTCGAAGGAGAATATCCGCCGCATCGCATTCATAGGGGAGGGTGACGAAGAGTGACAGGAGCACCAGGCACAACCAGCCGCATAAGGATTCAACGTTCCACTAGCATCCTCGGAAGGATCCAGGAGGTCAAACATCCGAATGACAACAGCTGTTCTAGAGGGTACCTTCCACAGCCGATGCCGCCATATTCTGCCATCGCCTTTAGCGAACGCCAATGAGGGATACCATGCACCACCTCAACAAAGCGCTGTAAACTCGAAGACTGTTCGAGGTCGTGCATATGGCGGTGCATGGGAAAACCAAGCGAAGGCACAAGCAGGCAGCGATCCAAGTCGTGTCCAACGGCAACAAGACCGAGAGCAACCCAGACGAAGCGCAGTGGATCGTGCACACCACTCCTGGCAGCTTCCCCGAGACCGCGCAACACTTCGAGAACACGGCGCGCCGCTCTCCGATCAGCGGCCCCGGCAGCCCCTGGCACCAGGAGAGCAAGAGCAGCCGGCAGCCAGGGAGCCGCACCGAGGGCCCCGAAGGCCACGCCCGCTGGGGCCCGGACCCCCGAGCGCCGAGAGGGGGGGCACGCCCGGCAGACCCCCTGCAGGGGCACGGCCGCCGGGGCCGCGGCGGGCCCTCGAGCCAACGTGGCCACGGAGAGGGGCGAGGGGGGGGAGGAGACAGACCGGAGGGTTCCAATAGGGGGTTTGGGGGGAGGGTTTTTTTTTTTCCAGGAGGGATCCCCCGGGGGCTCCGCACCCCCTGTTTCGACGAGGTTTTCCGAGGCACGCGGGGGGGCTCTCTGGAAAACCCCCTCCCCAAAACCCCTTTTTCGGCGGTGGACAGACCTTCCTTTAGCAGACCTCCCCTCAGTGAAAACGGCCTGGGACCGAAACCGACGGGCCAAGGACCCGCCAAGATGACGGCCGCGACGCCCTCTCGCGAACCGAAAACGGCCATTTCCTCAATTGACGTGTCAGGGTGGGAGGTCTGTCCACCCCCGACTTTTGGCACCCTCCGGGAGGAGGGGAGGAAGGGGCTCGCAGGTCCTTGGCTCCCGCGCTCTGGAAAACCCCCTCTCTGGAAAACCCCCTCCCCCCAAACCCCTTTTGGCACCCTCCGGGGAGGGAGGAGGGGGCTCGCGGGTCCTCGGCCCCCGCGCTCGACGGACAGCGCGCCCGCTGCCGCACGCGCGGCGCGCGCGAGGCCCGGGACGCGCCGCCTGCCTCACCGGAAGCAGGGGGTGTGCTGGTACAGCCCGTAGTAGTCCTTGACTGTCTTGTCCGGCCACCCCCCTTGGTGGGGGTCGTCCACTTTGTGTCCTTCGTCTCCTACTCCTCCTCCTCCTCCTCCTCCTCCTCCTCCTCCTCGTCCTCCTCCTGCCCCTCATGCCTCTCCCTCAGCTGTGGACATGCCTGCTGCTGGCAACGAAGGTCGCGGCGCGAACTCATGCTGGATAAGATCACGATGCGCGGGGGGAAGAGAAGATACCCTGCCTACCCAACATCCTGGACCGTCCTTGGTATGGGACTGGGAACGGATCTCGGTGAGCCCCAGCGTGTCCTCCAAGGCGAACTCCTGGTCCGTCAGTTCCTGCTGCTTGATATGGTTGGCAACCAGCTAGTCCTCGATGTCGGCAGTCTTCGCACGCGTCTCCGTCAATTGCTGGTCTAAGGGTTCCAACCTGGTGTTCGCGACTGGTGTTCGCGACTGTCTGAACGCCCGACGCCTCCTCTGACGCTCCCTGGGCCGCGTCGACCACCAACGGGAGGTTGTTCATCCTCTGATGCACTTCATGCTGGGATGCCTGCAGCTTCGTAGGCTTCTCTACCACTGGCGGGTTCTTCCACTTAGCGTGCTGCTCGGCATCTCAATTGTAATCAACGGTCAATTCACCACACCTTTCTACATAACCCGCCCCATGAAAATCTGAAGCTCCCAATATGTGCCGGCGCCACGAACGTATCGGCCTTTCGTGTCACGACCTTGACTGCGGGCCCGCGATGGTCGACACAATTCATTTGCCAACTGCGAGTTCAGCCGCTAGTCGTCGACGAAAAACACGAGAAACGTCGACCGATCCTGGTCGCACCGTCAGCTCGTATGACTGCATTCCACATACCTTCCACAAAGGTGAACGCACAATCCTGGCGGCATCTGCCTGCCACCACGCTTCGCCCTCGCAACTGGTAGAGGGGAAGGAAAAGATGAAAGGTGTCTGAGCTGTGACGCTGCCAGAACGAAGCGCCGATCAGAACTTGGCAACTCACATTTTGTCGATTGACAAAAAACATACAACATTATTGCATGTATTACTTGAGCCAAACCGGCTAGAGCCAAACCCTGGCCTACTTACTGCGGGCGTGGCTCCTCTCTCCTTTTTCCTCATCCTCCAGTTCCTCCTCCGCCTCCGCGCATCCTGTACTTCTCCACGCCCTTTCCGTCTCCCTCCCTCCATGCGCCCTGCCCCCTCCACTCCCGAACCAGAGGGAAGGAGCAGAACGAGGGGAAGGGAAAAGGAAGCGGAAGAGGAGGGGAGGAGAAGGAATGAGGCTGGAGATGAGGAAGGCGAGAGAGTGAGGGGAAGAGGAAGCAGCAGCAAGATGATTGGACGGAGGAGGGCAAGACGGGAGGGGAGAGGAGGGAGAAGAGGAAGGAGGCGGGGAGGAGTATTTTAATGAAGAGGAGGAGGAGGAGGAGGAGGCGGAGGCGGAGGAGGAGGAGGAGGAGGAGGAGAAGGAGGGGGGGAGCAACGGGAAAGGGGGAGGGGGGACAAGGGGGGAGCAAATTAGGCACGCTCGCGCCATGTCTGACATCGTATGCCTCCCTCCCATCCAGTCCCGTTGGGCTGAGATTGTCTCTATCCGCGGACGCGTTTCATAGCCGACCTGGAACTCCAAACAAGACCCCATCATGGTATGCGGAATCGGAAAAAGGGGAGCTGCGTACGCAGGAGGAAGAGGTGGAAGCAGGAGAAACATGAAGAAGTGAGCAGGAGGAACATGAGGAGGATGAAGAAAAAGGGAGACAAGGACGAACAGGAGCAGCAGGAACTGGAAGAAGTGGGAGCGAGCGAAACCCTGTGACCCTGTGCCCACTGCAATCCGACGTCCCCTGCGAACGCAGACCCACGTCGGGCATCAAGACACTCAGAAACAGGATCCTGGTGGAAGGAGTGGGAGGAGCAGGAGGACCAGGGAAGGGCAGAGGGGAAATGAGAGGGGCGACAGTGCTGAAAAAGGACCCAGGTCCAGAAAGGTGGCCCGCGGCCCGCGCTGGTGCGAGAGCGCCAGTCTGAACGACGGAAGCACGGCGGCGATCCGACGATGAGGCCCATGCTGCAGCGGGAGCACCATTTGGACCACCGAAAGCAGTAGTGTAAAACAAACTTTGTTTTTGTTCATCGGCTGCGAGGCGGGGCAATCCGCTCCAACGTGGCAGCGATGCAGGGACCCGAATTGGCCGGCATGCAGGAGGAGGGCGATGGAAAACAACCAGATAAGAGCACGATGTCTGACACATCATGCAACAAACAATACGCGGAGAGGGCGGAGCATCTTCCGCACAGGGTCAGGGCAGAGAGGAGAGCACCGTTCGTAACGTTCCAATGTGGATGGAGGCGAAAAGCAGGAGAACAAATGCCAGAGTTTGGAGAAGGCGGAGGGCTGGAGGAGGGGGGCGTGGGAGAGAAAGAGAGAGAGAGAGAGAGAGAGAAGTATCATAAAGACCAACAACATGAAACGAACCGTACATCACTGCACATGATGTATATGGAGAGAGAGAGAGAGAGCGAGAGAGAGAGAGAGCGAGGGATAAAGAGAGAGAGAGAGAGAGAAAAAAAAAAACAGAAAAAGAGAAAGAGAGAGAGAGAGAGAGCCAGAGACGGAGAGCAACATAATGTACGAAGGCGAGTACGAGGAGGAGGAGGAAGGTCGGGAGGGACAGAGGACTCCGCGGCGGCGCAAGCCTTTCAGATAATCGCTCTCGAAATCGTGGAGCTGATCGTTGCAGCCATATCCGTGCGCACACAGTGCATCCATGCCATCGCAGCTTGGATCGCTGTATGACGCGCACTCGCTGTCGAAGCGGTGCACCACGTACCCAGTGCTGTTAGACGTACTGCTATGCAGGGCAGAGCTGACGACGCCAGACGTACTGTTGACGAGCGTGTGTCCACCCAAGATATCGTTGATTTCCTCCTGCCGCTGCTGATGGTTCCAATCATCCATGGCTTGCTGATGTTCGCAATGCTCCTTCTTCTGTTCGATGGCAGCCTGAATGCCAGCAACGCAGGATCCGTAGCCCATGAACGTACCACCATTGTCTTTGCCAGAAGTGCAGATCCTCTGAAACTCAGACTGTAATGCGGATTCGCAGCACTTGCAAATATCGTACTGTTGAGAACAGTAATCGTGTGTAGGCTGGAAGGGGTCTACAATGCCTCCGCTGCAATGTTGGCACTCACTAGGCAAAATCGACGTGTGAAGCTTACCAGTGGTGTTGCGCCCGCCCTTTCCTCGAACTCTCGTGGAGCTTGTGCAGCGGAGCTCGGTGCCGACAAGCAAACCAACCAAAATGCCGCGCATCACTGCGGAATGGAAACACTTCGTTGACCAGGGGGCATGATTAGAATTAGGTCGTGCATGTCCTCCTACAGGCGGATTCTGGAGGAAAAATGAAAACCGATTCCAAAATTATCATATTCAAAAGAGCATGAACAAAAAACGTCCCAGACTACTTCGCTACTATTCTCGAATAACAATTTCTCCTGTAGAAACACATGCACGGCTTAAGAATAGAACATCCTCTTGAGCCGCGATCCAGGCAGACCGATACGTAATGGCGTTTACGAGGTGAACGTGGTTGAGAACATTCAACTCTCGAGTCACAATTGAAACGGCTCGCCCATGTTAAGGAACCGACCTCTATGCATCGACGCTTTCGCTGGCCCTGCACTGAAAATTGCAACCAGGAAGACGTATCCTGGTGTATGCAAGATCCTGGTGTATACATGCTTCGTTGTTTCCCTGGGAAACGGATTAAAGAGTATACACCACACCACCCCGAAGTCGTGCCCGACCCTGAAAAAACCTGGGGATTGAACAACAGCCCGCCACTGGTAATGCGTATGTTCCATTTTCGGACGTATCTCCCACAAGCGCTAATAGGACCGACGGGCTGCTGCTCGAATTTCGAAGACAACCAAAAAGTCAAGACATGAGCAAAGTGCATGTGAACGACGATCAGAAACGGGTTTTGCGCGAAATGACGCAGCGACCTTACGCCGCGGCTTGAGCGGGCCGCCAGCGCGGCACGCTGCATTGGAAACGAGGGCGCTTACGCGCGAGCTCAGGCGGGCAGCTTACGCGCCAATGTCGGCGCAATCGACTAGAGGAAGAAAAAACTGCATATAAAAAACTGTCGATGATCCACTGTCGATGATCCGCGCGGGTTTTTTGGATCTGCGCTGGATCCCCCTCCCCGGCGCGCGGAGCACGCCAGGGGGCGGCCAGGGAGCGGCGCCGGAGGCGCCGCCTGGGGGGCCCAGAGCGGATCCAATAAATCCGCGCGGAGCGCCACAAGTTTGTGTTTATGCTGTTTTAGCTTCTTCGAATGCTCCTTCGTCGCTCATGTGCAGCTTCTGTTCAAACCCACCACCATCACCACCGTAGGCCCGCAAGCCCCTCAAAAAACCCGGCCAGGGCCAACAGCCAGAAAAACGGAATACAGACAACAACATACAACAACAACAACAACAACAACAACAACAACAACAACAACAACAACAACAACAACACCAACAACACCAACAACAACAACAACTACAACAACAACAACAACAACCACAACAACAACAACACCAGCAACAGCAACAACAACAGCAACAACAGCAACCCCAACAACAACCACAACAACCACAACAATCAACAGCCAACAACAACAACAACAACAACAACAACAACAACAACAACAATTACTAGCACGTGGGGACACTCCGTTCTCACCAGTGCCAGGGTTTTCATAGGAGGCGGGCAATACCCCCACTTTGTGGGGGGGCCGGTTCAAGCTCTACCAAATTTCCAAACGACTCTTCGCCACCACCCACACCCAGCTTCCCGCCCTATGACGTTCGGACACTTCACTTCGTGGCATGCGGACGACCGTGGCTACTATTCAGGGCCCCGCGGCCGACGACGACGGCGTGCGCGCGCGAAGAAAAAACGAATGTGTCCCGCATGGTATTATTTGACAGGGATGATGGCCCTGGCAGGTGCGCAACCGTTGTTGCAGAAGTTCGAAAAAGTTGCTCGCAAAAGCCCGTTTGACAGAAATGTTTAAAAAGTGTTGGGTTTCCTACGAATCCGCAAGAGCGCGCGGGATGAAATTTTGACAAGTTTTTTTTGAAAAACCATTGTTTTTTTATGTTTTTATGTTAAAATCGCTACGAAAACTAAGGTTTTGGAAGGATTTCGTCTTGCGCGCGCGAATGTCCACTTTACCTTTATTTTTTGCAAGGGATTCTTGAAATGTGGTTATGTTAGAACAAGAAATGTCATGTTATATTGTTTTTTGCAAGGGAAAGCGGGGGGGAACAAAACAACCGGATCTGGATCACATCGTTTTGCCTGAGACTTCCTCACGAAAATGATGAAAATGTGGCTGCGGCCTAGGCGCGGCGGGGGGGCCGTGCACCAGGGGTCCCAACAATAATTATTCTTTAGAAGAAATAATGTTCAACAACAACAACAACATCAACAACAACAGCAACAACAACAACAGCAGCAGCAGCAACAACAACAACAACCACAACAACAACAACAACACCAGCAGCAACAACAACAACAACAATAAAACAACAACATGAAAACAACAACTACAACTGCAACAACAACAATGACGACAACAACAACAACAACAACAATTGAAAAAAAACGCGTGCGACCTGACACGGGCTGGCGTGAGCTGGAGCCCACCACCCCGACAGGGCAGGAGCCCGCCACCGGCATCGACTGTTTCAAGCGGTCCGCTTCTGCGCGACCGCGACCGAGCCGCTGGAGAGACTTCCAGGCATGCCATTGCTTGGGGAGGTTCTCAAGCTGGTTCCAGCTTCGACTCCACGGGCACCCACATCTTATGTTACTATACGCTCCTCCACCCACCTTACCAAGACAGATCGCCTGGGCATCGTATCGTGATGGGCCGGCGGGCATGACGCGAATGATAAAGAATTAAACCAATTTGCCCAGCACGAGCACGCGTCAAAGCTGCGTCTGGTTCTGGCGCACGTTCCCTCCGCTCCCTCTGCCTCCTTTCTCCCATCCATCCTCCGCCTGGTTTTCTGTAGCCGTGAGGGTGATCAGAGGAGCAAGAGCTAAATCAAAACCAATGAATATAAGAGAGAGGCTGGTGCGGGTAGTATGCCAATGCGTGCACGCATGTCGACAAGAAACCGAACATCGACACCACCGACGCCCCGAACCGTGACTTCTCCACGGAGCGAGCCCCAGGGCTCTCGACACTTCCAACAGCACCGACTCTTCGTCGCGGGCTGGTGCCTGTGGATCCCAGGGGCCGTGAAGCGGCCCCGGACAACGAAGTAGCGACAAAAGGCCCACGGTTACTTGCTCGGGACGCTGGAATTTTCGGTGCGTCGGTCGTGGCCACGGTGGTCGTCGACGTGGAAGTTGTGATCATGGTGGTCCATGTCGTCGTTGTGATCATAGTGGCCCATGTCGTCGTCGTCGTCGCCTTCGTCGTCGTCGTCGTCGTCTTCGTCGTCGCTGATGATCTATGGAGACGGTTCCAGGCACTCTCGCCACGACGCTGGCTACATGCTTTGAAAGCGAAGCTCCCGCTCGAGCGCAGGCTCGGTTCCGAATCCTGGCCCTGGGACACGAGCTACGACGACAACGGCCTGCTCAACTCGGGAGCGGCCAAGAGGGGGGTGTCCAAGAGGGGGGGGTGCAAATCATGACCGGCGGCATGTGCGCGGCCCAGCGGGGGGACCAGGGACGTAATGAAATCAGAAGAGGCGCCATGAAACCTGAGGAAATATCATGACCCCCGCCATGATATCCACCCCCCCCTAGTCATCACCCCCCTCTTTTCCGCCCCCGATCAACTTGGTGGCCCCCAAACCAGGTGGTGAGACACCCGGTGGTGACCTGAAATCCCAAAAACGTAATTTCTAGGTTTGGGGACACAGGGTCACCACCGGGTTTCGTGATTCCCGGGACCACCCGCGCTCGAGACATCCTCGAAACATCACCCGAGTTCCAAAACCCGGTGGTGACACCAATTCGCCCCAGACTCACCACCGGGTGTTCTCACCACCACGTTTGGGGACCCCCGATCAACAGGTCCTCTCAATTTCCTCGAGGACGCCCCGGGAAGAGACGCGCTCACACTCAGGGGTGGGGCTCTCTGCCGAGTCCTCCCCACACGTGCCGCAGGTCGGCGGAGGCCCAGCTCCGACGACGACGGCCCCCCGCACGGTACTCAGAAGGGCCCTTGCCGGAGACGTCCTCGCACTCAGAAGCTGGGCCTCGCTCGATGCCCCCTCCCAGTGTGATCTGGTGGGTAAAGGCCCAGATTTAACAATGCGCCAGCCCAACGGGCCGAGGGCGTGTTAGAACCCGGGAGGGCACGGGAACGGAAAGAGCGCTTCAGAACTTGCCCGAGAGGGCTCACAGCACCGTTCGCTCTTGGGAGCTTCAGCGAAACGAGCTGTTTCACGTCACCTTTCGCTCTTTGAAGCCTTCGTGTCAAGAGCTGGTTCACGTCACCGTTTGCACTTGGGAGCCTTGTCGTTCAGAGCTTGTTACGTCATCGCTGGCGCTTGAGAGCCTTGGCCTACAGAGTTGCTTACGTCACCGGTCGGTCTTGGGGGCCTGGGACTTGGCGTGCAGAGCTTCCTGCTCCACTGCTCGCTCTTGCGACCCTTGGCGCTCAAAGTGTTTCACGTCATCGACTCGTGGGAGATGGGCTCTTGGTGCTCTGAGGAGCCTTGGCGTCAAAGCTGCGTCCGTCATTAGGTCGTCCATGGGTGGGGTCCTCTGGAGGCACTGCTGGGTAGCTTGGCCCTCTTGGATCGCTCTAAAGCCCTCTTGGGCCGTCTTTCGGGGATTCGTCCCGCCGTGGGGCCCTCTCCAGGCCCTCTCGGCGGCCTGCTACGACACTCTGGGTTCTCTCCTGGGAGCCTCTCGGGGCCATCTTTGGCTCTTCTTGAGCAGTCTTGGGGCTCTGTCTGGCCGTCCCAGGGCACTCGTGGGCCGCCTTGCGGCCCTCTTGGAAGCCGCCAGAGCCGTCGTCGGGCAATCTCGAAGGCGCTCATAGCCGTCTTCGGCAGATACTGGGCCGAAAAAGCCAAAACCTCCCAAAAAAGCCTAGGGAACATCAATATGTTGTTGCCTCCTCAGGCCGTATTGGGGATCCTCGTGGGGGTATTTTGTGCCATCCTGGGGGCATCGTGGGCCAGCTTGGGAGGCTTGCGCCGTTTTGGGACCCCCTCGGGGTACTCATGGGTCATCTTTGCAGCCATGGTCCTCTTGGACTCTCTTGGGAGCCGCTGAGGGCCCTCTTTGGGCTCTCTGTGCTGTCCTGCGGCCCTCGTGGGCCGCCTTATGGCCCTCTTGGGGCCCTCTTGGGAGCCTCCTGGGCCGTCGTCCGGCAACCTCGGAGGCCCTCAGAGCCGCCTTGGGCCGATCTAGGGCCGAAAAAGCTGGAACCTTAAAACCAAATACACCCGAGTTGCCTTCTCAAGCCGTCTGCGGGGTCCTCTTGGGAAGCTCTTGGGCCGTCTTGGGGGGCCTGGGCCTGGGCCGTCTTGCGGCCCTCCCTGGGCCCTGTTCGGCCCTCTTGGGAGCATCCCATGGCTCTCTTGGGCCTCTCGTGGGAGCCTCTTGGCACCCTTTGGTCTCTCGGGGCCCTGGCCGTCTTGGGGTCTTGGGGTCGTGGGGTCTTGGGGCAATGTCGGGCCTGCTGGGCCGTCTTGGGCCGTCGGAAGCCCGAAAAGGCGAGAACCCTGAAAACCTTGGGGGTGTCTTTAGCCGTCTTGGAAACATCCGCTGCGGTCTTGAAGCCTCCTGGGCCGAAAAAGCCGTCAACACTGCCCCCCGACGGCGTCAGAGATCGCGCTGGGCCACCACCACTCTGGACCCCGCCCATTGGGGCTAAAGTCCTGTACAGAACACCTCTCGCATCCGCTCTTCCCGAAATCTCCGGCACGAGGCTCTCGTAAACTCTGACAGTTCTCTCGATCGCACGCGCGTGGCAGCTCCTGCTCCTGCGGGTGCAGGGGGACAAGTGCGGCGGGCAAATCCTGGTCAAATCCGCCGCGGGCTGCCAGAACTCCCGGGCGCTGCCTGAAAAACCGCCGCGCGGCTGCCAGAATAACCAGCGATATTTCCAAGACGCATCCCGCACGGCCACTGGGCTTTTTTCCTATGGCTCGAAAACCGCAGCAAGACGGCCCTCAGTGGCCACGGAGCCTCCCAAGGATGCCCCCTAAGAGGCCCAAATCCTTCGAATACACAAAAATCAATGCTTTTGAGCGTTCTCGCCTTTTCGCTGCCTATGGGCTTCTGAGGCCTCAAGATGACTCCAACATCGCCAAAGAAAGCTCCAAGTGCTTCAAGTGGAATTATCAAGAGCTCCTGGATCAAAAGGGCGCCGAAGACCCTCAGAACGCCCCAATAAGCGCAGTCAACGGGCTCCAAACCTAACAGGGCCCAAGAACGGCCCAAGAGCGGGGATCAATGGGTGGCAGGTCCCAAGAAGGGTCTCCAAACCTATTCAAGAAGCCGAGCATAGCCCCAAGGTAGACCAAGACAGCCTCCAAGAGACCAAACTATGTCAAACACCTGATATATTTCATTGGTTTCGAATCCCACCAGCCCTTTAGGGCGTCGGTGGTTTAAGGAGTTTCCTCTTCCACCCCTCCTTCTTCCCCTTCGGGGAGGGGTTTACCCCTCCCCCTACCCCCTCCCCACTGACCTGGACAGGGGGTTCCGCGGCGCGTTGGAGCGCCCAAGATCGACCCCTGGGAGGGCTAAAATTCGACACCCCTCACGAGGATCGTGGCTCCTGAGGGGGGGGCTGAAATTTAGGAACCCCTCTTCTTTGATCGATTTCCTCCACGATGGCCGCAAGAGGCCCCCAGGAGGCCCCCAAGAGACCCCCAAGATGCCCCAAGAGACCCCCCAGAGGCACCCAAGGTGCTCCCAGAGGCCCCAAGATGGCCACAAGAGGCCCCAAGAGGCCCCCAGGAGGCCCCAAAGAGGATTCCGAACGGCCCACAGAGGCCCCCCCGAGGCACCCAAGACGCCGAAAAGCCCCTCAGGACGACCCTCTACTCGCCTGGGCGTCGTTTCTGGACGGGCTGGTGGGGATACGCGAAGCGTCTAGAATTTCTAGGTGTTCTGTGTCGACGGGCTTCTAGGTTACCAATATCGCTCCAACACTGCTCTCAAAGTGGGACCATTAAGGGCTTCAAGAGGGCTCCGAAGACCTCCAAGAGCGCCCCAGGGGCGGGTATCAAAGAGTGGCAGGCCCTATGATGACGCCCAAAAAGCTCCAACGGGGCCCAAGACAGCTGTAAGGCTGCCCAAGATGTTCCAAGACAAACCCCGCGAGGCTCACATCATTCAACAAACTATGACAGTTGACCAACTACTTGGGCATGCTCACCCGTTCGCTGCCGACGGGCGTCTAAGGCCTCTAGCTGGCTCCATCATCCCATAAGATAGACCCGAGTGGAGCCGTCAAGGGCTCCAAGAGGGCTCCGAAGACCCCAAGAGCGAAAAATGAGCGCCAAAGGATGACTCAAGAGCGGGGATGGGTGGCAAGCCACAAGATGGCCCCTGAACAACCCAAAGAGGTCCCATCATAGTCCCAAACTGACCCAATGTTCTCCCCGAAGAGGTCCCAAGAAGCCCCTGAGAGACCCCTGGGAAGCCGCCCGACGCATCCCAGGGACTCCCAGGAATTGCAAACACGCTCCAACAGCCTTCGCAGGGACTCAACAAAACATGCACGTCCCTATGTGTTTCTATGGTTGGCGCCTTCTCAACTGTTCAAGCTGAAATGATGAAACACGGGTGGAGCACTTGCCGTCACGTGTTGCCTTGACGCGAGCTTCACACATAGTTTGAGGAAACTGCTACTAGAACCCACACGTTCCCGATCGCCATGAGCAAACAAGCAGATGGCAACGATAATGCAGTGGGGAGTTTCGGAATGCGAGGAGCGATCCGCCGCACCACCATGTAACGGTGAAATGTTCTCTCCCCAGCCCTCGCACCTACAAACTGCTTGTATCGCAACCTCTTCGGAACCGCAAACACGCCTCCTGAGATCCTCTCCGCAAGCCGCGTTTTCCGCTGGCCCCTGCTTACAGGCTGCGTTCTGGGAGACCGCTGGCCAGTGTCGTGTCCGTAAGCAGAGCCCACCTCCAGACGCGTGGCGTCCAGGCGCTTCTGAGCGCTCTCTGGGACCGCGTCTCTGGAGGCCCTCTTGGGCTGTCACGGGGGCGAATTGTGGCCTTGGGGCGATCCTCGGCCGTCTTGGACCCCTCTGTAGCATTCTTAGAGCCAACCTCCGCAGCAAACCCAGAATGCAAAAAAACAAAACCTCACAAAGAAACGGCATTGGCAATTGGAACCGTCGCGAGCCCAGATCTATTTGCACATCTTGGAGCCTCTCAGGAGACTGTTGGAGCCGATCTAGCGACCTTCGGATGTATTGGAGGCCTCTTGTGCCGTCCTGACGGTCTCTGGGAGCAGTCTTGGGCCCTCTGGGCGCCCTCTTGGCGCCCTGTCAGGCCGTCCTGAACGCTCCCAGACGGTCCAGAGGCCCACGGACAGTTTCTGCATGCTGTTTGGTCCGCCCTGCCCATCTTTCACAGGGCCGTACAGTCGGACCTAGGCCAGAAGAACATCGCTCAAGAACACGAGACCCTCCGCCGGGCAAAACTCATAGAACATCCAGAGACCGTCTCCAGAATGCACGAGAACATCCAACAAAGACGAAAAGCACTATGGTAGACTTCCCGAACCGACCTCGATCTTATGCCTCGGACCGACTGTCTCAAAGTCAGTTCGCGGACTGCGCTCCTCGTCACTGCTTTGTCAAAGCGGCCACGTTCCAGAAGGTGTGGCTGTGGTGTCTGCCCCTTCTGGGGCGTCCATGTTGAATAATTGCTCCAGCTCAACACCATCCCACAGATTACTGAGAGGCACCCTGGCCAGACACGTCCTCGCACTCGGGCATGGCGCTCTCGCCCGAGACATCCTGGCACTCAAAGACGCCACCCGCTCAACACTCCTTCGCGATTTACTTCGCCTTACATCCACGCGGTTGACTCGGAAAGCGCGCTCTCGCCGCCGGGACGCGGGCTGCCTTGGCGCTCCCAACCGTGGAACTGCTGCTTCTGACCCATGGAAGCTGCTCCTATGGCGGATCCCATCACCCCTCCCTCCTCCCTTCTTCATTAGAAGGAAAAAAAAACTATACACATTGGCGCTCCGCGCGGACTTCTTGAATCTGCGCCGGACCCCCCTCCCCGGCACGCGGAGCGCGCCAGGGGCGGCACCAGAGGCGCCGCCTGGGGGGGCTCAGCGCAGATCCAAGAAATCCGCGCGGACCTCCGAGTCGTCATGTTTATGTAATTTGTTGTTCCTCTTTTCTGATCCATGGAAATGACTCCTATAGCGGAACCCATCCCGCCCCCTCCTCCCTTCTTCATCCCTTCTCCCTCGAGGTCCCGACCTATCCCCGGGACCGGTTTCTCGTCCCGAGTCGTTTTTGTTGACGGTCCCGACGGCTGGGAAGGACCTCCAGAGGCCGAAAATAAGGAAAAACCTCCCGTCGTGATTTTTTCATTGCCGGAGGGGGTTTGGGTCTCTCCTCCCTTCTTCATCCCTCCCCCCCTCCCCACTTCAGGGCCCGAGCTCTGCGCTTCCTCGCCACAGGGCGTGCGCTCGTGGACCCCCAGAGGGCGGGTGTGCGAACCACAGGGCTACACACAGGACTCGACTGCGAGCAAGCGCAGAAGCGACTGGCCCTCGAAGGACCCCCCCCTCTGCTGCCGCAGCGGCCGCGGCCGTCGCCACCGCCGCCGCCGCAGTCTTCGCTGTCCTCGCCGTGACCGTCGCCGCCGCCGTCCGGGCCGCGGCCGGGGCCGTCGCCGCGGCCGTCGTCGCTCTCGGCCCGCGCGCGCGATCGGCGGCGCGCTCCTGGGCGCGCCTCCGCCCATGGGGCACCGCGGCAAGCCCCCGCCGCGCCGCCGCGGCCGCGCGCCGCGGGGCCGCGCCGCGGCGCCCAGCGCGGCCCTGCGCGCCCGTCGCCCGCCCGGGGACCGCGCGGCCCGTGCAGCCCCGCGCGCGCTCGTCGGCACCGCGAGCGGCGAGCAGGTTGGCTTCCTCGTCCTCCTCCTCGTCCTCGTCCTCCTCCTCCTCCTCATCCTCCCCATCCTCCTCCTCCTCCTCTTCTCCTCATCCTCCTCCTTCCTCCCTGATCCACCTGGCAAACATCACAACTTCGGAAGTATGTGCCACGACTCCTCTCCTTGCTGCACGCTGCACCACACACCGATCCAGTCCGAGCCCCCCTCCCCCCGCTGTTGTGCCGCCGATCTGGCGAATCCGCCCGCCACCCACCGCCCGCCCACGACCGCACCCTCCCCAGGATCGGCCTCCCCCGCTGGGGCGGCGCGCACGAGGGCCTTCTGAGAAGGCAGGGGGAGCTTCTAATCAATAAGGCAAGCGGGCCCCTTGGCAGGGACAGGAGGCGTCCAGGAAGCCCGCACGCCGCAGACCCCTTCGCGCGCGCCCGTGTTGCCACAAGAAGATGAAGAAGAACAAGAAGACGAAGAAGAAGAATAATAATAATAAGAAGAAGAAGAAGCGTACGAGAACCGCTCCAATCCTGCCCCTCGCTGTTCCTCTCTTCCTCCACTTGCTGCTCCTCCTCCTCCTTCTCCTACTCCTCCTGCTCATGTTCCTCTTCCTCCTCCTCCTCCTCCTCCTCCTGCTCCTCCTCCTCCTCCTCCTCTTCCCCCTCTTCTTCCTCCCCCCTTAATGATTCCTCCTCCTCCCTTCTCCTTCGCTTCCTCCTCCTCCTCCTCCTCCTCTTCCTCCTCCTCCTCCTGTTCCTAATATGTGTCCTCTTCCTCAGAAGGTGTCTTATCCTCCTCTTCCTCCTCCTCTGGTTCCTCGCCCTGGTCGTCTCATCCGTACTCTCATCCTTGGTGATCGATTATCCTCCTAGGCATAAACCCTTCTCCTCTTCCGCCTCGCTCATCTCCCTCCTGCTCCTGCTCGTCCTCATCCTCCGCACACTCAACTCCACACTCCCACTCGCACGGTGACCGCAACCGCGCGCTCTGGCTGTCACCCCCGCTCGGTCTGCCGCAGAGCTAGCAGGGTGCAGACCAAGGTTGCCAGCATCAGGGCGTGCCAGCGGCGGACCTCGAGCGGGCACGAACCGTCTCGCTCGGCTTACTCCGAGGCTCGCAATTCGGCGGCGTGCCCAGGGGGGACGTGAGAAGGGGCGGGCCTCCTCAGAAAGCTCGGAAGCCCATCCGGCCTTCCGAGAAAGTGGTGTGGGCCCTCCCCGAAGACACTGACAACCTCCCAGAGGGCGCGAGGGCCTCTGAGAAGCCCCGCCGCATTCCGAGAAGGCCTTCTCCTTCTCAGCTCCCCCCTCGCTCGTCGCCGAGTATACGAGGGAGGAGGGGGAGGAGGGGGAGGGGGAGGGGGAGGAGGAGGAATAGGAGGAGGAGGAGGAGGAGGAGGAGGAGGAGGAGGAGGAGGGGGAGGAGGGGGAGGAGGGGGAGGAGCAGGAGGGGGAGGGGGGGAGAAGGGGGAGGAGAGGAGGAGGAGGAGGAGGAGGATTTCCCCCCCTCGCTCGCCGCCGAGTTCTCGGGCGAGCCTCGGGGCCGTCCTCGGTGCCCCCTCTGGGGCTGTGTGTGTGGGGGGGGAGGGGCGGCTTCCCAGATGCCTTTCGCGGCCTCCTCCCGGGGCTCTCCGGGGGCCGGCTGGGCCCGCGTTGCAGACTGTGCTGGCGCGCGCGGGGGCCCTCGAGGCGAGCATGAGGCCTCTGAGGCCGATCGGACGGGGGATTCCCCGAGAGCCGAGGGCGGGAGGGGCGTCCCAGCGTCCCCCCCATCTGATGGGCCTGTTCTCCACCACCACGACCACCATAAGGTGGAGGGGGAAGGAGGTGGAGGACGAGGGGGAGGAGGACGAAGAGGAGGAGGAGGAGGAGGAGGAGGAGGAGGAGGGGGAGGGGGAGGAGGACGACGAGGGGGAGGAGGATTAGGATGGGGAGGAGGAGGAGGAGGAGGAGGAGGAAGAGGAGGAGAAGGAGGTGGAGAAGGAGGAGGAGGACCCCCTCCCCCTCCAATGTATGGTGGTGATGGTGGAAAAACAGGCACATTACCATCCCCCCCCCAAGCGACACCAAATCGACCCCCTTTGTGGGTAATCGCCGCGCGCCGGCGACCTGCGCGAGGTGGAGCGCTGCCGCCGCTCGCCTGCCAGAGGAGAACGCGTCCAGGAAGGCAGCCGCGCACAGGACGGCACCGCCGAAGCTGAGCAGGCCTGCGCTCTTGGGTGGGAGGCGGGGGGGGGGAGCTGGAAGGCACGGCTCAACGAGTGGAGGTGGTCACTCCCGCACCGCCCAGAGGAGAAAGAGGGATCGAGCGCTGCACCCCGAGGGGGCAAGCAGTGGACTAGAGACGTGCTCAGCAGACGGCCGTGGACACCCAGGCTTCCGTCGTCGCTGCCGCGTCGCGCTGCTGGCGCCGCCGCATGGAAGTGCCCTCCGCGCGTGCCCGCTGGCCTGCGGCGCACGTCGCGCCCCGTCGGGGCGCCGCTGCCGAGAAACCTGCCGGAAGGGAGACCACTCCAAGCGTGCCCGCCCACTCCCGGCTTAAACATGTTGCTCCCTGGGGCCCTGGGGTCTCATGGTTGCGTTTCTTGCGGAAGGTTTCTTGTGGTCAAGTTCCTACTGGAATTCTTGGGTCGTCCAGGGGCCCTCTTGGAGGCCTGTGGGGTCGTCTGGAGCTGGCGGAAGCCGGAGATGGTGAATGCACCGCAGCCTGCAAGAGCCTGCGGGAAATCGTGGAGTTCGGCCGCAAGCGAGTGAGCACGCCTGGAGTGGGCCTCCTGGCTTATGTTGCTCCCATCGTACTTCAGGACCACATCCCAGAAATACGTTCGAGCACCCCGAAAAGTGTCGAAACGGTGTCGAGCGAGTGTCGCCTCCCAGGGCCCCACGCTTGAAAACCCTCTCCAGCTGCGGTACTGTCTCCTGGTGCTCGACATGCTGATCTCTGGTTATCAAGGCCAAGGCAGGTTGGAACATCAGAACTCCCGGCCTGCATCCTGGGCGCAGCGCGGGCCGCGCGAGGGCCTGGCGGGGCGGGCACGCGCACGCTCGGAACGCGAGCCTCCCTGGCACGCGAACGCGCTGGCCGCGCTGGCCGCGCCCCCGCCACGAGCGGGCTCGCATGATGGAGCGGTGTGCGCCGCGGGCAGTTTGCCGGCCTGCCTCCTGGCGTTGACGCTTCGAGTGGTGGATCGACTACAGAATTGATTTACCCCAAAATTGATTTTCTCGTCGAGTCGTACGTAGACTTGTTCGTCGATCTACGAACGCCCCGCGCATTCCTCATGGATTCGACGCACGAGCGAAATTTGGGGTACATCGATTCTGTGGTCGATCCCCTACTCGAACACAGGCAACGCGATGGTTGCCGAGAGTTATGATGTTCCAACCTGCTTTGGCCTTGATAACCAGAGATCATCATTTCGAGCACCAAGAAAAAATACCGAAGCTGGAGAGGGTCTTCAACCGGGCCCTGGGAGGCGACACTCGCTCGACACCGTTTCGACACTTTTCGGGGTGCTCGAACTTATTCCTGGGATGTGGTCCTGAAGTACGATGGGAGCAACATAAGCCAGGAGGCCCACTCCAGGCGTGCTCACTCGCTTGCGGCCAAGATCCACGATTTCCCGCAGGCTCTTGCAGGCTGCGGTGCATTCACCATCTCCGGCTTCCGCCAGCTCCAGACGACCCTACAGGCCTCCAAGAGGGCCCCTGGACGACCCAAGAGCTCCAGTAGGAACTTGAACGTCCATCAATTTTTCAGTGCGGGAAAGCCACACTTTCCACCGCAAAACCATCGACACCCAAGAAACCCAGGGCACCCTGGAGGCAAGCGAGGGGTCTCTTGGCATGGGTCTCCACTGCAGCTTGGCCCCTCCCCCTGCCCCCCCCGCCTCGGCTCTGGAGAGGGGGCGGTGCGCGGGCCGTGGCAGGGTCCAAGATGGACCAAGACGGTTCCAAGAAGGCTCCAGATGGCCTCCAACACAGCACAAAAGGGGTTTCTTGGCATGGGCTTCCACTGCACTGCTCTGCGATCCCGAGGCCACGAACGCCCCTGCAGAGACTGCAACCAAACAGGTTCCGCGCTCTCCCGAGCCTCCCCCCCAGACGGCCGAGGCAGGCCGCCCAGGCTGCCGAGATGGCCCGGGATGCCCCCCAAGATGGCCTGAGATGGCCCCCGGGAGGCGGGTTTTGGACGAAAAATCACGAACAGTCAAAACATATTCCCAAATACTCAAAAATAGATAACCCCCCCAAAAAAAACATCTCCCCCACGATGTTTCACTATTCTTGAATATCCCTCCTATAGAGGGGCACGCCCGACTTAACCCAAGATCAGAGGAGGAACCGCTACCCATTCCTCTCCTCTTCCCTCGTTTCCTCCTTTTTGGGCCTCCTCGGAGGCCCTCGTCGCCACCGCTGGCTTCGCCTCGACATTCTGGTCAGAACGCACCCCTGGAGAGGTCCGGGGAGTAGCGGCATCCGGGGAGTAGCGGTATTGGTACCTTTTTCGGTTTCCCCACAAGTGGCCCCCGAGACGGCACAAGAAGGCCGCAAGAGAAGCGAAGCACGGCCCGAAGACGCCCAGATCCTTGACTTTCCGATGTTTTTGAAATGCTTGGGCGTCTTCACCTTTTCGAACTTCCTTCAGCTTCAGACGGTCCTGGAGACCTGCAAGACGGCTCAAGAGGGCACCAAAGTGAACCAACAATCCTTCGAGAGGGCCCATAGACGGTCCAGGACGGCCCCAAGAGAGCCCCAAGTTGCCCAAGAGGGCCTGCTGAACGACACAAGACGGCCTTAAGGGCCCCTCGACGGCCCGAAGACGGACCGACGACCGCCTCAAGAGAACTCCCATCTGGCCAAGAGGGCCTCAGGACGGCCCAAGAAAGCTCCCAGGCAGCACAAGAGACCCCCAAGGGTGCACCACAGTACCCCAAGACAGCCCCATGACGGCCCAAAGGGGTCACGAGGAAGCTCCCGCACCCTTTCTGCTCTCCTGCCGCCCCTCGAACCGTCGCCTCCGAGAGCACTGGGCTGGCACGGTGGCCAGACCTGCCGCAGGCAGCTGACTCAACTCAGACCTGGTCCACGGGCCCCTCCCGGGGGTCCACCCTGGCCCGGTTTTCTGAGCTGCGTCCATCCGTGAGGACGGCGATCTCCACAAAGTCACGAGCCCGTCGGAGAGAAAGACGATGTCGGTCCACATGGACGTCGACGACGACGACGACCGCGGCGACGACGGCGGCCGTGAGCGACGGCGACAGTGAACGGCGTCGGCGACTGCGGCGGTGGCGGCGACGGCGCCAGCGACGGCGACGTCCACAGCGGCGACGACGGCACTGCCGCCTGGTGCCGCGAGCAGGGCCGCCGCCGCCAGTGACCACCGCCAGGCCGCGCCGCGGCGCCCAGGGTCCCGCCCAGCCCACAGCAGGCGGAGCAGCCCGCCAGAGAGTCCTGCGCGCCCCGCGCCGAGGGCCGAGGCTTCGACGATGGAGGGTGGGCCAGTCTTGAATGATGCTGAGCGCTGTTGGGAGTCTGGATGCCTCTGGATGCGTCTGGCTCCGAGCGGCAGCGCCGTCGTCGCCGTCGCCGACGCAGCCGCCGCCGCCGTCGCCGCCGCTGCCTCCGCGGCCATCGCCGCCACCGTCGCCGTCGCCGCCGTCGTCCTCGTCGTCTTTCTCCGGCTTTGGCTCCTACGAGCCCGTTTCCAAGTCTCCGCGATAGCGCCCGTGCCCCGCCCCGCCCCCGCCATCGCCCCCATCCGTGCCCACGTCACGATTCAGGCCAGCGCCTTGCTGGAATTTGCCATCCCGACGCATGCCCAGACGGCGCGAGCGCGAATCGTGACGTGACCAGCCCCCCCTCCTTATCCCCCCCCCTGGCCCCCGGTCACGCCTGTGATCCACAGGGAGTACAAAAATTGGTCTCTACCTCCCCGTCGTCGAGGGAGCAGCAGGGGTGAGGGGGTGTGGGAGGGAGAGATAACAGAGAAACGCCAGATACGCAAACTTTTGGCGCTCCGCGCGGATCTCTTGGATTCGCGCTGGACCCCCTCTCTGGCGCGCGGAGCGCGCCAGGGGCGGCGCTGGAGGCGCCGCCGGGGCGCCCCAAATGCCGAGCGAAGAAATCCGCGCGGAGCGCCAAATACTGATGTGTATGGCGTTCTTCTCATTCGGAGAGGGAGGGGCCTCAGCGGATAAATACGACGAAGGAGAGAGAGGAGGACCAGGACGAGGACCAAGAATTCGGCGGCCAGCAGGCCAACGATGTGATGGAATCTTCGGTACGAGGGTGCGAATGCTTGTGCGCTCTTCTAGGCTCGCGCGTGCGTGGCGGCCCCTGGAGGTCCCGAAGGGGAAGTGCCCTGGGCAAGTCAAGAGCAGGGATGCCAGAACTCCTGGCTGCCGCCTTCACGACGCTTAGAGTGGCCAAGCAAAAGCACCAAGGAACCGCCACGAATACCAACGGGGACTGCTGAACGGGTCTCATACAGCATCTGGACCTTTCCAGACTACTAGATGGTCTGCAACAGTGCTTGCTTGATTTAGACCCCAAGACCCATGAGAAACACATGAAACCATTACAGAGAACTCCAAAGTCTGAAATCCAAGAACGTTTCGAGGCCATCCCACGAACAATAAAGGATTCGTACTTGTACCTGCTCGTTTCCCCGTTGGGGCACGCCGTGACTCCCGCTCTGTGCGATAAATAGACTGAGGATGATAGTGCTGTGATGTTGCACCTGCATCCCGCGGCAGTTCGGATGGGAAATGGCAACGAAATATGTGTTTACGCAATGGCGATATGACTTGTCAGGACATTTCTAGGTCGACAAGGCTCTCAGCCGTCTGCTGATCAACACTGCCCACAGCCTCAACCCTCAACACATCATCTTCTGCAGTGCGCACGCTTTGCGTAGTCACAACTATACTCTCCTTTCATCTCTCCATCAGGTGTCCCCCGTCACCCTTCACCCCTGGCCTCCCTTCTCTTTCCCTCTCTGGTGGTACGATATTGTGTACACCACCCAGACAAACAAGCTGGTGCGGCACAAGACGGTGGAGCGGGGGGGGCTGTGCACAAAAAATGGCATCGCCTGGGGGTGGGTTTTTTGCACGCCACCCCCAACAAACAAACTGGGGAGGCACAAGGTTCGCGCGCGGGGGTGGTGGCCGTCAATCGGCCCCCGACTCTCACCCCTCATTCCTTCCCCACCCTGCTTCTTCGTCCCTCCCCCCCTGCCTGCGACAGCCCTCCCCTCCGACGAGTGGCACGGCGACCCGCAGGGCGTGAGGCCACTGCACCAGCGAGGGCAGCGACGCCGAGTAGAAGCCGTGCGCCAGGTGCAGCGGCCCGCAGTCGAAGACAACCAGCTCGGTCGCGACGATGCCCAGCAAGTACGCCGCGGACAGGGACGCGGACCTCGCGCCTCTCGGCATGCAGGAAGCGGGTCGGGAGGGAAACGGCCCCTGGACCCCCGGGGGGCTTCCCCCCAGGACCGGCCGCTCGTCCTGCGCTGAGGTCCGACGGTCCCCGGGACCCGCGGCGGGCCCCGGAGGCTCGGCAAGGGAAGAAGACCTCAGGACCCGCCTCCCTCAAGGGCCCCCCTTTCTGGGCAGCTGGAATGGGCACGGAGAGGATGGGCACGATGCCCAACAACAAATGTTGTCCCACATCGACAGCGGCCGCTGCTGGGCAGAGCCTTCCGTCTGAAATGAACAGCGTCCGCAGCGACGCCGACGGCGAACCCTGTGCAGTATGAAAGGACCTCTAGCCCGTTGGGAGGGGGCCTACATTAGGAGGACCAGAAACATCAGGGATAGGGTACCTTCTTTTCTGCAGATCAAACCAAACCGCCCAGATGTGTTATCCCTACTGCAAAGACGGGGACCTCAATGAGGCCGCGTTTTCACCATGTTGGTCGGGTTAGGGGTTCTTCTATCTTCGATGAAGAGCGCTGCTGCTGGTCTTCGTACCCAGTCTTCGACATAGAATCCGGAACAACTGCATAAACATAAACTTGTGGCGTTCCGCTCTGATTTCTTGGATCTGCGCTGAACCCCTTCCCTGACGCGCGGAGCGCGCGCCACGGGCGGCGCCGGAGGTGCCGCCGGGGGGGGGCCCAGCGCGGATCCAAGAAATCCGCGCGGAGCGCCAAAAGTTTCTGTTTATTTGGGCGCCCGAGTTATCCGGGGAAACTCGGGTCAGGGGTAACTCGGGTTTGGATTCCCGAAAAAGGAACCCGAGTTAGACCTGACCCGAGTTACCCCTGATGATGTGGGGCTCTGGACGACCGAATTATCCGGGGTAACTCGGGCCCGGGGTAACTCGGGTTCGGATTCCTCAAAGACGAACCCGAGTTAACCCTGACCCGAATTACCCCTGATGATTCGGGGCTATGGTTTATGCCGGTTCTTCCTTCGATTCGCACCCATTCCGAGCTCGTTTTCCTCCACGGCGCGCCTCGCAAGACGCCCCTGCTGCCGCCGGCACCCGCGGCAAGCTCGGCGCCTCCCCCGGGAGCTCGCGGGCTGGCTCGCCCGCCCTCGGCGAAGTGGCTCCTGACCAGGGCAACCCCTACAGACAAGCGGCGCCGTCGTCGTCGTCGTCGTCGTCATCCACATCGTCGTCGTCGTCATCCACGTCGTCGTTGTCGTCGTCGTCGCCGCCGTCGTCGTCGTCGTGGCCGCCGTCGTCGTCGTCGTCGTCGTCGTCGTCGTCGTCATCCTCGTCGTCGTCGTCGTCGTCATCCACGTCGTCGTTGTCGTCGTCGTCGCCGCCGCCGTCGTCGTCGTCGACGTTGTCGTCGTTATCCACGTCGTCGTCGTCGTCGTCGTCGTCGTCGTCGTCGTCGTCGTCGTCGTCGTCGTCGTCGTCATCCACGTCGTCGTCATCCACGTCGTCGTCGTCGTCGTCGTCGTCGTCGTCGTCGTCGTCGTCGTCGTCGTCATCCACGTCGTCGTTGTCGCCGTCGTCGGGGTCGGCGTCGGCGTCGGCGTCGGCGTCGGCGTGCGGGGCCTCCGGGCGCGCGGCGCCCGCGGCGAGGCGCAGCCGCGCCGCAGCAGCGGCGCCAGCACGGCGGGCCGCCCTGCCGGGAGCCCTGCGGCCGCCGCCGCACGCCACGCGCCGCGCGCGCAGGCGGCGGGGCCGGGCCTCGGCGGCCCCGCCGCGGCAGCCAGCGGCGCGGGCGGCGGGGCGGGGCGCCGCAGGGCGGCCCGCGCGGCGGCCGGGCGGCAGGGCATGTTCGCGGCTGCGGGCGGGGGCGGCGAGGGCAAGGAGGAGGAGGAGGAGGAAGAGGAGGAGGAGGGCGAGGAGGAGAAGGAGGAGGGCGAGGAGGAGGGCGAGGAGGAGAACGAGGAGGACAACGAGGAGGACAACGAGGAGCACAACGAGGAGGGGGGCGAGGGCGAGCGGGAGGACGCGGACGAGAGGAGAAGCGCTGTGAAGGACCGCGGGCGCGCCCGGCGGAAGGGGGGCGGCCGGAGCGCCGCCTGTGGGAGGCGGGGAGAGGGGGGAGAGGGGAAGTGAGGTGGGCAGCGATGGGGCGAGGGAGAGGGAGAGGGGATGGGGGTGGAGAGAGAGAGAGAGAGGAAGTGAAGTGAAGTGGGCATGGATGGGGGGCGAGGGAGAGGCAGAGGGAATGGGGGGAGGGGGACGCGGGCCAGAGGGCTGCTGTGGGGGATGGATGGGTAGGAGGGGGCGGCAGGGAATGTTCCTCTTAACCTTGCCCAGTGGGCAACGTTTAGCAAAGCCCTTATCCCCATGGGCGTGGCCTGGGTCCCTCTGGCCGATTTGCACCCTTTGATGGGGAGATACGCAGTTTCTCCGGGTGCCGAGGGGTATATCCCAAACTGGGGTGCTGAGGTGGTGGGGGTCTGGATGGGAATCGGGGTGGGGATGGAGGTCGGTGACACGATACGGATCTCAGCTTGCCCATGCCCCATTCTAAGTCCCATCGCAAGCAATACCAAATCGACCACACCTCGACATGACTATATACTCGCGAACAGACAGAATACGTGGCGATCGTCGAGTGCCGAAATGCAGCAACATGAATATGCGAACGGCAGCAGTAAGGTACGAATGATACCGAACAGATGATCGGGCAACCAATGATAAACGCTCAAGTTGTTGAAAGTGTGGCTTGGTCCCCTGCAAAGGCGCAACGCGAAAGCCTGAAGCGCACCGTTTGTTCCGTCTCCGCTTGCCGCCTATTCAGACACGCACTGCTTCGCAAAATGCCACCTGTTCAGACCGACACAGCAAGACAGTGCTGCAAAGCGGGAGGAGGGCTGCACAGCGAGACAAGTCAGATGCGCCCAAGCACCCCAGGCGCAACCTAACTGTCCAGACTTCCGACGGCCACGCACCCACTAGCCCCTCTGCTCAAGAGCTGGTAGAGGGAAGAGTGAGCGCCAATGAATGCCACCGACTCAGTCCTTGTTGTCTGCCGGCAAGCCCAACATCTTGATCGCCGCTTGTCCGTTCTGCCGCAGCAAGGGGTGGCAAAAGAGATCTAGAGATGGTGATCTTAGTAAACGTCGAAGTCTAACTATACACATGTACATATTTACATATGTACCTATGCATGCGCCTCTATATCTATGTTAGCCAGCGTAACCCCAAACAGTAATGGCTTGCAATATGAGCGGTGCAGTCTAGATGGCGTAATCAATGCGATGCAGTCTAGGTGGTGCAAAACATGCGGTGCACTCACTCAAATTACGTGGCGCCAAGCAACGCAAGGCAACGCAAAGCAACACAAAGCGACGCAAAACAAAGCAATGCAACACAATGCATAGCCATGCGGAGTTACGCTGCATAACTGAAGCAACGTATGCAAAGTGATGCATTGCAGAGTGATGCATTGCTTTGCACAGCTTATGTAAAGCAAGACAAAGGAATGCGAAGCAATGCTGAGCAACGCAAGCCGAGGAACCGAGAAACCAACGAACCAAGACCACAAAACTAAGAAACCAAAAGGGAACCCGGGCAACGCCTGGTAAGGAAGCAAAACGAATGCCCCCTGAGGAACCCCCTCGAAACGGGCCTCGCACCCACCAATTCTCTGCTAGGCAAACCCAAAATATGGAACAAGGAGCGGGAGCTGGTCAAAAAGTGACGTGAAAGCGCTTCGCTGCATGTGCGTCGCCACTGCGTGGAAAGGGTGGATATGCTCGTGCTAACACAAAGTACGAGGAAAGCTTACATGTGACGTTTGGGATCTCGCCCCTTCGAAATCTATGTCAAGGTCACCCTCTGTGTGTCTGTCTGGAGATACGAGTCTCTGGTCGACAGGCGATTGGTCAACATCGGAGGAAGCCACGCATTGAGCAACGCAGGCGCCACGCGCAGGAGAGGGGCATCACTCTCTCGTAGTGATCGGATGGCGCACACAACATGAGGCAAGCGATGCATGAAGCGTCCGCGTAAGCGACGGGGGGGCGGGGAAAGTGACACCTGGGGGGGGGGAGCGACAAAGAAGTCGAGCCTCGCAGCGTTCGGAGCCAGGGGGGGAGACGGAGCATCAGCACCGGCTCTTCTCTCGCATGCTCCCCAGTAATCTGTCGAGAGAGAAACAACATGGGCGGAGCAGCCTGCGTGGACTCCAGCAGCTTCATGGAAACTATGTACCAAAATGTTTCCAGCCAAGGCACTGTGTAAGGCGCACTGAAAATATTCCAAGACGGGACGATGCCCAAGTACAAGCCCCACAAGAAAAACACCACACCTTGGGCGGTGTGCAAAGCATTGCTGCTCCTCTCTATCAACACTATGCCCTCACCTTCCGCGGCCAGCCACAGGATGATTCCTTGAACAGCAAGATGGGGCATTGAAGACCAAGGATGACTTGCTAGTGTGTTCCTCCTTCTCCACCGCTCTCCTCCTCATCCTCCATCTCCTCCTCATTCGTCCAGCCTCCTCCTCCTCCTCCTCCTCCTCCCTCCTCCTCCTCCTCCTCCTCCTCCTCCTCCTCCTCCTCCTCCTCCCCCCTCCTGGAGAGAAGACCCGTATGGCGCGAGGAGAAGAGGAGTCTGGAGATTGAGCCTCGACTGTGAAGAGCCCTGGGCAGCGAGGAGCACCGTGCACAGCAGGAGCGTGCCAGCGGCTGCGAGGCCGCCGGCCCTCACCGGAGCTGATGGGCCCGTTTTCCACCACCACCACCACCACAAGTTGGAGGGGGGGGGAAGGAGGTGGAGGATGAGGAGGAGGAGGAGGAGGAGGAGTAGGAGGAGGAGAAGGAGGTTTGAAGAGGACCCCCCCGTCCAACTTATGGTGGTGGTGGTGGTGGTGGAAAACAATCCCATCAGGAGCGCTGGCCGCACAAAAGGTGAGCAGCACCCCCCCTTGGCCACGAGCTGGCGGCGCGCCCCAGGGCTCGCCATCGCTCGGACGTCCATCTCCCGTGCATCTTTGTTCGGTCTCGTGCGCGTGTTTTTTTTTTTGCTCGCGATGGTCCAGGATGGTCCTCGAGGGTCCTCGCCGAGAAAAAAATACACACGTCCGAGCGATGCCAGGAGGGGCTCGGGCGGAGGGATGGCCTGCCAGGGAGGCAGGACGCCTCCGCAGCGGGCCCGAGGCTTCCGAGAAGGCCTCTCCGGAGGCCGCCCGCAGGAGGCCGGACCCGAGGGGGGTCGGACGATCGCACAGCATGGCCGATGCATCGGCCATGCACGTTCGGCTCCGGATCGCACCGCATCGCCGACGCATCGGCGGTGCGGCGCGATCTCGCGATCCTCTCCCGCGATCCCCTCCCGGCGGCGAGCCCGGGGGGGGGGAACATTGAGAAGGAGAGGGCCTTCCCAGAAGGCTCGGAAGTCCCCCGGCCTGCTGAGAAGAGTTCTGAGCCTTCTCCGAAGACGCAGGCAACTTCTCGGAAGGCACGAGGGCTTCTGAGAAGTCCCGCCGCCTTCTGAGAGGGCCTTATCCTTCTCATTATCCCCACTCGCTCGCCGCCGATGATCGCGCCGCACCGCTGACGCATCGGCGATGCGGCGCGATCTTGCGATCCTCTCTGCTCTGGCCCCATTGGCCCACCCACCATCGCCCCGCCACATTCTGCACGCCGCCGAACGGATCCCATGCCTCCAGCGCCGCGAACCAAAATCACGGATGTGCGTGATCTCGCGAGTTCGGTCTTTGGCGAAGCGACGGCCGGACCCCAGGACCATGAACAAAATGAAGAGTCGAACGTCTCAACAGGTCCGCATCCCTCCTCCCTCCCTCCTTCCTCCTGCTCTGTTTGCTGTCCGACTTCTCGGCAGGGGGGAGGGGCAGGAGCCCGTCCGGGGGAAGGAGTCGAGAGCTCCAGTGACCGCGTCGCAGAAAGAAATTGCGACGCTGCCCACCGCCATGGAACACGCAGTACTGCCCCATGTCCGTGCATCACTGTTCCCGGAGCATGGGCTCCACGGCACCACGACTGGTGCCAACACAGCATACCACGGGAACGCTGCATAATCCGCCGGCCCCCGTGTGGGGCCACCAGGCTGTAGGACCGTGATTCGCAGTTTCCTGTACCAGTCGTAGGTTGTAGTTTCCAGTGTTACAGTTCTGCTTCTTGCTGGTTACTGTAACTAGTTGATTGACCGCGCGAGGGGGGGGGGAGGCCCAAACAATATTTTTAGCGTCTCCTGGGCGCGTTGTCTGAATTGCTGGGGGGGCTCGAAATCGACACCCCTCACGTAGATCCGCGGTGTCACGGTCCAAAAACACAAGAGATTTGCCACATTTCTGCAATTCGGTGCCACCCCTCACGCAGATCCGCGGGGTCAGAGTCCAAAAACACAGGGGATTTGCCACATTTCTGCAATTCGGCGCCACCCCTTATGCAGATCCGCGGGGTCAGGGTCCAAAAACACACGGGATTTGGCACATTTCTGAAATTCGGTGCCACCCTTCACGCACATCCATCGCAAGGCGTGGTAACCCAAACTGCGAGAACTCCCTCGGCCCTGTAATCGCAAGGTGTGGTAACCAAGCCCGTAAACCATACACGTCTTACCAATCGCCAGGTGTGGTAACACCTCTTGTGATCAGTTGGTTTTGCTGACTGCGAATCGGCTTCGCATGAAGTTTCGATACTGCTTCACGACAGCGCCAAGGCTCATGACTTAGCTCTTCCATGGCCCATTCTCCGAGAGAGGGGGCCGGCGGCAGGGGGCGAAGCCCTTACGGATATTACAACCGAGCACAACACAGCGCGAGACGAGCGCGAGCCGAGACCAGTGCGACGCGAGGCGCACGAGCCAAGAACGGTGCGCGACGCGCGGCTCGGCACTGCGCATCCCTTACCCGTCATCCGCACGCGTGTCTTCTTCACCGTGGAGTGTCGGGTCGGGCGAAAGGGGGGGATAGCAAAGGGGGGGTTTGAGAATCAGCTCACGTAGCTGATCTTCCCGGCGCCTCCCGGCGCCGGAGGCGGCCCTGTATCGAGGAATGGGCCCCTCGCGAGGCCGAAACCAGCTGCCTGCAGCAAATTTCGTAACCCCCCCTTTCCCAATCCCCCCCTTTCGCCCGGCCCGAGAGTGCCCTCGGTCTCGGGTGCCGTGACTGCGCTGAAGAGCCCGTGGCCCCCAAGCTCACGGACTCTGTCGGGCCCCCACGGGGCCCCCGTGCGCGTGGATTCGGAACTTGCACCTCTGGCATGCCCTCGGATGGCCACAAGGGCCCAGTGCCGGATGCAGCCCGCTTGGGGCCTGTGGGGCAGTCTTGGAGGTCCCTTGGGGCTACCCGGGAGGCCAACCTCACTTTACAACATGTTCGACGTGCACGGCGTCTGCTTTCTCGGATTCTGAGCTGTTCGGTCTTTGGAGCGTCCAAGCCGGCCCGGGACGGCCCCGAGATGGCCCCAAGGCGACCCTTGAGGCGACCAAACGGGGCCCATCAGGCCTCCGACACAGCCCCAGGAAAGGTCCAGTAGGGAAGGCTCAAACTGCCATTTGGAGTCGTCTACCCCGAGATGGCCCTCGAGAGCATCAGCAGGATTCCAAGAGGCGCCCACTACAAGAGACACCCAAGAGACCCCCATGAGGCCTCCAAGAGGCCTCCAAGACAAGAGGCCCCCAAGAGACCTCTCTGGTCCACGACCCAGGGACGGCGGTGGCATGAGCCAAATGCCACTAGAGAATAGTCCGTATCACAAACAACATCCAGAGAGGAAGAAACAAATACATCAACATAAACGTTCGAAGATCCACGCGGCGCTCCAGAAGCTCGTCTGGATGCCGCTGCTTCCTCCTCGAGTCCAAGTGAGATGCCCACGAAACCTCCCGTCCCCCTTCCCTCTCAATGCTTGCCATGACTTCGAGATGCCCGCAGACGATCCGCCGCTCGCACCCCAATACTGCGGGTCTGGTATCCCCGCGTTGTAGGGGAACGACGAGCACCAGGGTACCTCCCAATCACCAGAGAAGGCGAAGCAGGCGGAGACGAAGCACGAGGCACTCTGGACGTGATGCGGCCTCGGACGCCAACTGTATGTACATTCGAGCATGCCTGCGCGCTGAGAATCAGAGGTCCTCCTCCTCGTCCTTCTGCCCTCAGACTCTGTCGCATCGTATCCTGGGCGGCCCCACCTTTCGGCGGCAGCACTCGAAGCAACACTCATGTTCGTGTTCATCCGAAGAGAAGTGACAGGATAAAGACTGATGGGAGCAGGCAGACAAAAAGAGCAAGGCGAGAGCAAGGAGGACGAAGGGGAGGGAGAGAAACAACAGAAGGCAAAACGTACATGATGCATGAAACAATGAGGGCGGAGGGCGCAAGGCAGAGTGAGGAGAAAGAACATCAGAAGTAAGCAAAGAGGGAGGAAAGGTAGCCAGAATGAGGACGAATGGGGCGAAGGGCTAGGGAAGCGGGACGAGGCAGCAGACATGAGACAGCATCAGGTAGGCTGGGAGGAGGAGGGAAGGAGGGCAGCCTCAAGCCGCAAACGCCGGAGGTACAAGGGGGAAGGAGCTAGGAGAGAGGGAGGAGGACAGGATGAGGAAGGAGAGGGGACAGGGAGGGAAGGAGGAACTAATGAGGAAGGAGGAAGGGAGGAAGGAGGAAGGAGGAAGGGAGGAGGAAAGAATGAGGAAGGGGGGGAGGAGGAAAGGAGGAAGGAGAGGGGACAGGGATGGGGGATGGAGGAAGGAGAAGCGACGGAGGAGGCAGGACGTGGGTCGTGGTCCAGCCGCTCCCTGCTGCCGACGCTCGCCGCACGCCCTCGCGGCGGCACCTCGTAGCCGAGCTGGGTGCCGTAGTAGACGCCCATCGCCCCGATGGCCCTGCGGGCGCGGCACCGGGGGACCGGCAGGGCGTCAAGGAGCAGAGCGTGCCCTCTTGGGGGCCGCGTTCGCCTCCCTGGGGGGGGGGCCTTGGACACGGCCCGTGGACAGAAGCCAGGCCCATCAGGGGGCGAGAGCGAGGAGGACGGAGAGCAGAACCACGGAGGACGGGGTGGAGGGCGCGAGGACGCGGAGGAAGGACGTCGCGGGAGGAGGACGTAGGAGGAGGGAGGGAGGAGGGAGGAGGCAGGACAAGAGGCGTGGAGGACGAGGAGCAGGATGACGGATGACGTGCAGGAGGGAGGAGGAGAAGGAGGAGGAGGTGGAGGAGGAGGCGGAGGAGGGAGGAAGAGGAGGAGGAGGAGGAGGGAGAGGGCAGGAGGACTAGGGGGAAGAGACCCTTCGCCCCTGCCCCATCATGACCCACTCAAACACTGTTTCTTCGAAGGACACGCTTGGACCCTGAAAGCGGCTGCCCAAGTGATGCGACACGCCTCCTCCTCCTCCTCCTTCTCCTCCGCGTTCCTCCATCATCCACTTGCTCCACTTCCTCCTCCTCCTCCTCCTCCTCCTCCTCCATCATTGCCCCGTCTCTCCCCCTCCTGGGTCCCTCCTTGTACAACCTTCCACCATGCTTCCCCCTCTGGGCAAACCCTTCCCTATTTCTCTCTTCCAGGACGAAGCGTGGAAGGAAAAGGAGAAGAGAAAGAAAAGAGAAGGCTCTTGATTCCGCCTTGCCTCCCGCTCCGTTTCCCGCTCCGTCTCTCGTGTGGCCCTTCTCACAGTCCAAGGCCCTCCCTCCTGAACACCGCGGCGTTGAGCAGCTGCCCTATCCCTATCAAGACGGCCGCGACGCAGAGCTGCACCTCCGATCCCGCCCATCTCTCCACACCCTCAAGCCGACATTATCAACATGTCCCTGGGGGAGAAGGGGAGGAGGATTTCGAGGATCGAGGTTCAGGGGTTCTGTTTTTTCGTACATACATGCGTATACACACATAGATATACGATAGCCAGCCCGGACCCCAAGCACTGTGGTTCTAGAAACCTGCATGGTGTATTCCTCGTGGAGCAATCAATGTCGTGCAAGATTTGAGGTGCAATAGATGTGCTGCAACCTGTGTGGTGCCATCGATGTGGAGCACAATGCTTAGTGCAAACTGCCTCGTTCAATTTACATCGTGCCAAATTTGGTGTGCAAGCTATGGTGTGCAATATACGTGATGCAATCCAGGTTGTGCAATTATTGGGGTGCAAGTCTGGTGTACACTATATGTGGAACAGTGTATGTGGAACAACCTATGCTATGTACTATAAAGGGTATAATACATGTGCAATACGTTACGTGGTGCAAGCTATGATAAACACTCGATATGGTGAAAAGCAGGTGCTGCAATTTAGGTTGTGCAATCTACGTGGTGCAATTTACGTGGTACACTCTAGTGTACAAGATATGCGGTGCAGTCAACGTTGCGCAGTACATGTGGTGAACAAACGATGTGGTGCAATATATGTCGTGCAGGCTAGGTTGTGCACAATGTGTTATGCAACCATGCAACCTATGTTGTGCAGGCGGTGTGATGCAATCTATGTTGCGTACCCTGCGTGAGGCAACCTATGTGGTGCAAATCCCGAGGTGCAATTTATGTTGTGCAATTCACTTTGAATGTCTTGAAGCTGTCATCTCCACTGCAAGTGCAAACACCCCACCCTCCCACCCGCAACGTGGTCGCAAGACCTCTTAAGACCGTGACGGTAGGTACCAAATGGCACTTGGCAACGGCACCGACGCCGACGACGACAGCGACAACGACGACGCCGACGACGACAACGACACCGACGACGACTCCGATGACTTTTACGACGACGACAACGACGACGATGACGACGACACCGATGACGACGACGACGACGAGGTCGACGACAACGACGACGACGATGACGACGACGACGCCGACGACGACGACGACGCCGACGCCGACGACGTCGACAACGAAGACGACGACGACGACGTCGCCAACGAACACGACGACGACGAGTGAGGGAGGACGATGACGCCGACGCCGGCGACAACGACGAGGGAGGAGGGAGGACGGCGACGACGCGAACGTCGAAGAAGGAGGGAGGACGGCGACGCCGATGACGACAACGACGGGGGAGGAGGGAAGACGACGACGACGACGAAGACGACGGCGACGAAATAGTAGGGACGACGGCGAGACGCCGACGACTGACGACGACGACGACGACGACGACGACGACGACGACGAGGGAGGACGGAGGACGACCACGGCGACAACGACGACGGAAGCGACGACGACGCCAGAGAGGACGACGACGACGACGACGACGAGGAAAGACAAAGGACGACGACGGCGACGACGACGACGAGGGAGGAGAGAGGACGGCGACGACGACGACGAAGCAAGAGCGCGCGCGCACGCTTTTGTTCGAAAATCCGTGTAGCGAAACCTTGTGTTTTTATATTTTTCGGACACACGATTTTGAAACCCTTCCGAAACCAAAGGTTTTTCGGCATGCGCGCGCGACGACGCGCGCGTTTGCACTTCCTCCCATCTGTTGCAGAGGATTCTTGCGACGGCACGCGCGCAAGGGCGTCATGCGCGCGCGAAGCCCGTCGTTTGTTAGCACGTTCTGAAAAAATGAAAAACGTATTGTTTTCTGAAGAGTTCACAAGAGCGCGCGCGTAAGCTGTTTTAGAAACCCCGTGTTGCGAAATCATGTGCTGTCGTATGGTTTTTGGAAGCTCGATTTTGACATCCTTCCGAAACCGAAGGTCTTTAAAGGATTTCGGCGTGCGCGCGCGACGACGCGCGCGTGTGCACTTCGTGTCTGTTTGCAAGGGATTCTTGAAATTTTCGGATTTTTGATAGACGGGAGTGCGCGCATAGTAGTTGTTGCAGAGAATGGCTGGGGGAAAGATACCAGTTTGGCTGGGGTAGTATGAGTTCATATTCAGGATGGACGATGAGGCAGAACCATATGCAAATTCCAATACGAAGAGGGGAACCGTTAACTCCGGGGGGGGTAGTCTATATTCCTTTTTAGAAAGGAGAATCGACGTTGTGCAACCCATATGGGGCAACCAATGCGGCGGCGACGAATCGGCGACGGCGACAACATGTCCGCCATAGCGGCAGACACGTCCAGACGGCGGGCAGCAACGAGGCGACGACGGGGCGGCGATGACGACAACGTAGCCGCCAACCTGGCACAAGCTCAGACGACGGGCAGCACGCGCGCACGCCGTTCGAATGTCGAGATGCGGCGCGAATGACACGTTTGGCCGAATTTAACACATGAACGGAACTGGGGGGACACCGATGGTCCTTCAAGAACGTCGCTAGAGCACGAGCGCAATTGTTTGGGAAACCTGATGTTGCAAAACCATGTTGTTTTACATGTTTCCAGGTCACTCGAATTTGACATCCCTGCGAAGCCTACGGTTGTCAAGGGTTCCAGCATGCGCGCGCGACGACGCGCGCGCGTGCACTTCGTCCCATTTGCTGCAAGGGATTATTGCGGAAGCGTGCGCGCTAGGCATTCGAATGATCTCGTAATACGCGACACACAAACAATCAAGCAAACAAATAACCACACACACACACGCACACACAATAGCAAAGAACTGGGATCTGAGAGGCTCAGGGGCAGTGCGAAAGGTTCTGAAGGATTCCATCCCACACTCTGTCCCCACAGTCGCCCCCCATCGTCCCCATCACATTCCCTCCGTCCTGCCCCATTCCCCCTCCATCGCTGTTCCTCAATCCGTTTCACCTTTCCCCTCATTCGCCTTGCTCTTTCCCCCGCACGTTCGTCCCGTCCGCTCCATCCGTAATCCTGCTCCTTCGGGATCGCTCCGACGGGTGCGGCCACAATGCGGGCGCTGACGGCAAGATGGCGCCGGCCCAAGCCGCCGCAGT
>CAUYUJ010008535.1:80000-97500 GCA_963575745.1 Prorocentrum cordatum | reverse complement strand
TCTTTGGTGGGCCTGTAGGCAAGCCAAGACGCTTCGCCACTGCTCGAAAACGGCTCCACGAAGCACGAGATGTGCCGTGGCGGACGTGAAGCCCGTCAAGCTGTTTGGCGACCTGTGGCCAGTCGTGCGCATGGACGTGCCACTAGGGTTTGGTCGGGCACGTTCTCCTACATGCAGACGATGGAAGACAAATGAAAGTAGCCAAAAAAGACTCGAACACAGTCAGGGTCGAAACATCGTCACCGGCCTATTTTCAGTATGTTTGAATATTCATCCTGCAGAGGGACATGCCCGACTGAATTCCAGGGGCCGACAACAACGATGTTTAAAACGAAATGTCGCTTACAACGAACAACGAAACGAGGCCTAAAGTTCAAAACGGGTGTTTAAACGAAGCCGGTGCCAAGCGAAAACGAACGACGAACCAGGGCGTTCAAAACAACAACGAGCAACGAAACGAAACAGCAAAGAAAAACTACACAAAGAACGAAACGACTAACACAGCAAGGGTCCAAACCAAGTTGAACAGCGTCGTGGTCGTTCCTTGCTCAACAGCAGTGGCCCGCCCTGGGGCGTCGGCAGCCCCGCGACGGGGCCTGGCCTGATGGGCCTGTTTTCCACCACCACCACCACCACCACCACCGTGAGTTGGAGGGGGAGGGGGTCCTCCTCCTCCTCCTCCTCCACCTCCTGCTTCTCCTCATCGTCCTCCTCCTCCTCGTCCTCCACCTCCTTCCCCCTCCGACTTATGGAAGGAGGTGGAGGACGAGGAGGACGAGGAGAAGGAGGAGGTGGAGGAGGACCCCCTCCCCCTCCAACTCATGGTGGTGGTGGTGGAAGACACGCCCATCGTGGCCTCCGCCTCTTGGGAGCCCCCCGCGGTCCTGCGATCCCTGGTGAGCCGTTTTTTTATTCGGCGGGTGTTGCTAGAAGTGCCCCTGGCCCAAGGTGCCCCCAGCTTTTCGCTCCATTTTGGAGCCCCTGGGGCCCTCTGGGCCTCGTGAAAGGTGCTCTGGAGGCCGTCTGCGCCACTTCGAGAATGCTGAGGGTACCTTGGGCCAGGGGTACTTCTAGCAACACCCGAATTCGGCGCTTCGACAATGGGAGGAAGGGGGGGGGATAGGGGGGGGGTCTGGCTCCGGACCTCTGCTCAGTGCGACTGTTTGCAGCAGTGCGTCCATCATGGGGGAGGCTCCGCCTGCTCGAAACAGTCGCCCAAAACAGCCAAGATCTGCTTCAGTGGAGGGGGGAGGGGGGGTGCGAGGGCCCGCGCCGATAGGCAAAACAACGAATAAAAAACGACCACCTGCAGGATCTGTTCCCCCAGGCCTGTTTCGCTGTCTGTTTCACCCGCTCTGTTTTCTCGGACCTGTCTCTTCGGAGGCGGGCCGATCCAGCATCCAGCATCCCCGCCCCGCGCCGCTCCGCGACATCCTCTCTGGACGCCCAAGATGGGTACGAAGAAAATGGGTACGATGCCCAATAGCAAATGTGGTCAAAAACCGACAGCAGCCGCTGTTGGGCAGGCGGCTTTTGTCTCGAATGGACAACGGCCACGGCGAAGCCGACAGGATTCTGCTCCCAAACCCGGGTGAGTGCGCCCCTGGCCCTGCAGGATCCTGCAAGATCCAGCGCTCTGGCTGAACCCCGTTTGCACTGACCTCCGTCACTTGAGCCCCGAGAGAACATGTGACCCTCCACCAGCACAAACACCCCAAACCCTGAGCTCAGTCGAGGGTACCCTCCAACCCTGGGATCGGCGGCGAGCGGGGGGGGGGAAGCGAGAAAAGTGAAGGACCCCTCAGAAGGCGGCGGGACTCCTCAGGAGCCTTCGCACCTTCTCGAGAAGTCTTCTGTGCCTTCGGGGAAGGTTCAGACAACTTCTCAGAAGGCCGGGGGATTTCCGAGCCTTCCGACAACGCCCGCCCCTTCTCACCTCTCCCCCATCGACCGCCGCCGATCGGATGCACAAGAACATCCAACGCACGCACGAAGAACGTGAGGGTGCCCTCCCCGAACCGACCCCGCTCTTGCTGAGGGGCCCCAAACATGTACACTACCACCACCTCCCTCGCCCCCCCCTCTCCCAGGATGGAGGTGAGGAAGAGGCGGGTAGAGAAGGGAGGAATCGACGTGGTGGTGTATACATATCATTCGGGCCCGCACCTACACCTCGGTCAGACTGTGCCACGCACAAGCCACGAAAGAAGGGCAATCGGCCTGGGGGAGCCTCTCGGGTCCAGTCTCCGCCCCCTCTCGCGCACCCGGCACGCTGGGGTACGCGGCGCCTGGTGTGAGAGCCAGGGCGCGCATCGCGAGCGCTGGCGAAACTCCGCAGAGTGCTGAGTGCCTGCCCCGTACGCGTCACCTAGGCCCCGTGACGCATCCAGAGGCACGTCCAACGAAATCGCCGTTGGACTCCAGAGCGCGCGCGCGCGAGACGTGCCAGAGACAAAGCAGACCGAGCGGACGGCACGCCTCTCGCCGACGAATCTGTCGGCGCGCCCTGCCTGGACAGCGTGGAAGCATCCAAGACGCACTCTGAGAACGAGACCGCTGAGCTCCTCGCATCGCTGATGCCCTCTCTGGAAGCGGTCCGCGACGAGGAGACTGCACTGACTCTGCTCTCGAGTGAACATTGGGCACACGGCCTGCCGAGCCAGCGAACCGCCTCCCTCACCCCCCTTCCCACCTAAGCCCACTCTCCTTGCCCCCCTTCCTGGCATGTTTCCTGGCATGTGCAAGAACACACGCGCAGTGGTAGGTGCACAATACCAGTGTGCAAGCAGGCAGCCGCGATTACAGCTCGGATGGCAAGCAACCATCAAAAAATGCGAAGAGCCTTGATGACGATGCCCAGGTGGTTTGCTACCTGCCAATACACGCCCTCGTCATAATCCAGCAAGGCCTTGGCGTAATGCCAACAGAGGAACAATCGCGTTTCCCATCCACGCAATCTGCGATGGTGGCTCTCTCGAGCGTGACACGCGACGGCCGCAATCTGGAACCGGCAGTGCAGCCATGAGACGAGCGGCTGAGACGCACGGGCGCGAGCTGGGTGGTTGAAGGGAACAAGGCCGCGTGACCTCCCCGTCCATCCTCAGAGCGACCTGCGCCACATGCGTCGCGCCGCCCCCGGAACACGGCTCGGCAAAACCGAAGCGCACCTCCCCCTCCTCATCCACCATCGTTTCTGTTTTCCTTCCTCTTACTCGTCTTACTCCTCATGGTCCTCTTCCACTCCGAGCCTATCACTCCACCCCCATCTTTGGCCTGATCCCTTCTCCTCACCCTCCCTCCTGATTATCCTGGTTTCTCCTCCCTTCGTTTCTCCTCCCCCCCTCCTCCTCCTCCTTCCTCATCCTCCTCCTTACCTCTCTTCCTCCTGCCCCCCCTCCCGGAGACAGCCTCACCCACGCCGCGCAGAGAACTCCCCCGGAAGGGGAATGGGACCAGACCGTGGCCCGAGGATCCCAACGCGACAGCCCTGCAGCCAGCAGCGGCGGCACACCGGGGGAGGCGCAAGGCAGCGTGGCCCCAGGGGAAGCCCGGAGCAGCGCGTGGCGGCAGGACGACGTGGCCAGGCACGGGGCCACGACAGCCGGAGCGACACGGCTGCACGAGGAGCGGCCCGAAGGCCGGGCCCGGCGGGCGGCGAGGCCGCCAAAAGGGAGAGCGGGAGCGCCCCTGCCGCCCACCGTCGCGGCCAGCGCAGCCCAGCCCAAGAGCGGTGGCGGGGGCATCTCTGGCCAGGCAGGGCTGGGCAGCCAGTGGGGCCCGCTCGGCCCCCGCGCGAGCCGAAGGGCGCCAGCCCCGCCAGCGCCGTGGCGGGGCCCCTCCTCGCCCCTCAGCATCGCCGCCGCCACCGCCGCCGCCGTCGTCGTCGCCGCCGCCGCCGCAGCCGCCGCGTTCGTCGTCGTCGTCGCCGCCGCCGCCGTCGTCGTCGTCGAGAGCCCTTCGGGCGCGGCCCCGTGAGCCGACCCCCTCCGTGCCGAGCCCCTCGAGCGACGACCCCCCCAGACCCTCGGGGCCCGCCTCGGACCGCCTGCCCGCGTCCTGGGTGGAACCGAAGGGAGGTCCGTCCACCGAGAAGAGGCCACACTGGCCAGGCAAGAGGTGCTGATGTTCGATGGTGGGCCTTAGGCGGACAAGAGTGCACTGGCTATCACTGTCGGTGATCCATCCTGCATCTTGCGCCTTTCCTCTTCCAGATCATTTGCAGTGCATTCCATACTCGTCGAGAGGGGAGGTCGTCACGAGAGGGGTCGGTTTGCTGGTTAGGACGCGTCGGCCACGCCGCCCCTAACCCTAAGGTTGGGCGCGGATCCGCTGGCTGCCAGTCCCCAGGAGCCCAGCGCGCCCTCGTGTGCAGCAGCGCGATGCCGCCAGAAACGGCACAGCCTGGCCTGCTTGCACACCTGGACCGGCGGGGACTGGCTATGGCAAAAGTCTTGCCAGATCGAGTCCCCAGCGCACGCGTCTTCAATCCCAGCAACTGTTGGGCTCCGCCAACGGCTAGGAAGGGACGCGTGGATCATTTTTTCTCCCTCAAAATCAATGTGCAACGCCAGATCGCATTGAATGCGATTTTTCCATAAAAAAAAGAAAAGGCGCGCATAATCCACCAAGGGCGCCAGCAAGGGAAAGCAGCCCAAGGAATCTCGCAAAACTAGCGCCCGCGTTCCGCTTGAACTCCAACGGGAAAACAAACCAACAAATCATCAGCCAATACGACGTGCTACAAGTCAGCCCGCGGCCCGAGCCCACGGCAGGTCTGGGAGACCCAGGAGGGGCGCCAGCCGCTCCCGCCAGAGGTCGCAGCCGCTCTGGCAGGCGGCGCTTCTGACGGCAACCGACAGCGCAGCACAGGTTGCGACAGAGCCTGTCAGGCAACATGTGCGAAAGCGCAGTCGAAATCGATGGTAAGGATGGGTAACCTTCCCAAGGGTACCCACCGGTGCACCCTTCACTCATCGGTAAGGGTACCCAACCTGGGAACCTGGGTACCCTTGGGAAGGTGGTAAGGGTGGGTACCCTTGGGAAGGCAAGGATTGTAACCGCTCGGTGGTTACCAAGGGTAGACGTCGGTGAGGCAGCACTCACCTACCCAAGGGTCCCCAACCTTCCCAAGGGTACCCATCCTTGCCTCATCGGTGCATCCTTAACCAGTTCCGACGGCCAGCCTCTTCCGAAGAGCTTCGGCATGAACGTCATAAGGGCCGCGCCCGTTGCCCCGCAAGGTCACGGCGTCGGTCGGCGCCGCGAGGCACGTCAAGCCGAGTTCCAGGCGGGCTGCCCGCCGCGTCGCGCGGGCCCCGCCCCAGAGAGGAGCCTCCACATGTTGGCCCAAACTGCCACGTTCCTTTTCCCTCCTCCTCCTCCTCCTCCTTTCTCGTCCGTCCTCTCGCGCTCCTCCTCTCATCTTCTGCCCTGCGCCTGCCCTCTCGTCCCAGGTCCCTGCCCCCCCCCCGCCTTCAGGGGCCCGCGGCACAGGCGCTTGAACGAGTTGGGGTAGTGGTAGATGTAGCCGTAGAGAAACCGCTCTATCCCCAGCAGCACGAGGGCGACCAGCCAAAACATCGCCCCAGCAGCCTGCCGGGAGGCATCGCGTCGGCGCACCGAGGGGCGGGAGGGTGGCGGGAAGGCGTCGGGGAGAGGTGGGCGGGAGGAGGGGGCGGAGAACAGGAGCGCGGGAGGAAGAGACGGGCCGGGAGTGGAGGCGGAATCGTGAAGGGGAAAGACGATGACGATGATCATGATGATGATGCTGATGATGGTGTTGCTGCTGCTGCTGATGATGATGATGAATGATAGTGATGATTGTGACGATGATCATGATGATAATGATAATGATAATGATAATGATAATGATAATGATAATGATGCTGCTGATGATGATGATGATGATGATTTTGATGATGATGATGATGATGGTGGTGATGATGATGATGAATGATAGTGATGATGATGATGATGATGATGATGATGATGATGCTGATGCTGATGCTGATGCTGATGATGATGATGATGATGATGATGATGATGATGATGATGATGATGATGATGATGATGATGATGATGATGATGATGATGATGATGATGATGATGATGATGATGATGATGATGACGTCGGGGGGGGGTCGGGAAAGGACCGGACAGGGACGCAGGAGGACGGGGGAGGGAGGACGAGGGGCACGCGGAGGCGCCGCGGGTACGACGACGAGACGGGCACCTCCGCTCGCCCCCGCGTGGCGCGGCTGCCGGGAAAAGGGGGGGACGGGGGAGAGGTGTCGCGCGGAGGGCCCCGGGCGCGAGCCGAAACGGCTCGGGGGACGCGCGCCATACAGAAGAGGCCAGTCCACAACAAACCTTCCACAAGAAACCAAGCCCTGAGACCCCAGGGCGTCCAGTGATTCTTGATACGGGATCGACACGCCTTCCCCAGCAAAAAGATCGAAACCCATCAAACCCAGCGCACCCTGGAGGCAAGCTGGGTGTGTCTTGGTGTAGGTTCCATTGTACCCGCTGGCAGCGGAGAGGTCGAGCCCCGCAGCGGCTCGCCGGTGTGGTCGGAGCGGCTTTGCGCCTCTGGGCGCCGAGGCCCCAAGAGACCCTGGCGCTGCAAGTCTGCTCGCAAGCGGCGTTTTTCGACCCGTCTCGGGCCCCGAGGTCCTCCGAGATCGATCCGGCTCGAACAATGGCGCGCGTCAAAGACGGGGCCCGGGGCTCTGGCCGTGATATCTTTTGAGGCTGCACCATTTGTTGTCGCGTCGGAGCTCCGTGGACGACGAGGAGCTCCTGGAAGCCCCTCCAGGGGGGCCGTGCCTCACCTCCCCCACCCCAGGGCCCGGCACATAAGGGAAGCCCATGACAGCCCAAGAGGGCCCAAGGGAGGCTCCAGAAGGCCCCCAAGACAACCCCACAAGAGACCCCGTGGAGCCTCTGGACGGTCTACTCCTGCAGACGGGACACGCTCGGCCGTGCCCGTGAAAACCCGACGCAAGAAACGCGCTCCGCCGTGCCCAGGAGCGGCGCCGCCTTGTTCAGGAAGAGGTGCAGGGCGGCTCGAGGGCTCCTCGGGCGGGGTCTGGTGCGCCGAGGTCGGGGATCTGCTGACCCGGCTCAATGCAAACCCGGGCCAGTCAGCCTCTGCAGGATCCTGCAACATCCTGCAGGGTCCTGCACCTCAGCCCAGGTCAGGGCGCCCCTAGCTCTGCAGGATCCTGCACGCTCCGGCGCTCTGACGGACCCCCGCTTGCAGTGACCCCCGTCTCTTGAGCCCCGGCGAGGTCGGCGGCCTGCAGCGCCGGCCCCCCGCGCCCAGGAGCTCAGAGGGCGCACGTGCGCGGCAAGTGCGCGCGGCAGGTGCGCGACCGCGCGCGAGCGGCGCGGTGCGCCCCGAAGCCTGCGAGCACCGCAGGCGCAGTGCGCCCCGAAGTCTGCGAGCACCGCAGGCAAAGGCGCGCGGAGGCGTGTGTGCACGTCCCGCGCGCTGCGGGCACGGCACGGCAGAGGCATCGCTCTCTTGTCGCCTCCGCGGGGCTCCGCGTCCGACTGCCTGCCAGGACCACCCCAACCCAACCCGAAGACCCGAACTTCGGGTTGGGGGGGTACGTGCTTCAGATGTGTGTTTCCAGTGTTCCTCGACCCCCACCCCACGGGAAATGGAGGGCAGATCGGGACCCTCGGGTTGGGTCGGGGTGGCTTGGTTGGCGGTGTTGGGCTCATGCGCGGCCAGAAGCGCTGCAGTCGGCCCATATCCTGAGAACGCGCGGTAAGGGTGCAAGGGTCTCGGAAGGCCATTTCGAAGCTCTTCGAGCGCGGCGGGGCCATCGAAAGTGGCCAAGGATGGACCGAGGAGGCAAGGATGCAAGGGTACCCTTGGGAAGGTTGCCCGTCCTGACTATGCGGGATGCCTTCAGCATGGCAGGGGCATCGATCTTTTGACGCCTCCTCGGGACGCCCTGCCTCATGCGCGGCCAGCAGCACTGCCCCCTGCAGATGAGCTACGACGCGTGAGGTGGAGAAAGGAAGCCATGCACTTTACTATATATGACGAACCAACAACACACACACACACACACACCCATACCCACAGGGGGATCGGAGAGGGCTATGGGTGCGTATTGTCGGATGGGGGTCCCCGCTCGAACGGGAGCGTTCCCCAGGATCCGACAACCCGCACCTGTACCCATAGCCAGTCCTCCTCCCAACGACCTCCCTATGGGTATGGGTGTGTGTTGTTCGTTCGTCAATATACAGGTCCGCCTGCCCCCACACGCTCATCTCAGCGGCAAGCTCCGTGACGCCGTGGAGCGCTATGGAGGGCACCGGAGGCGACAGGAGGCCAGGCACCCGGGACCCGACCCCGTCGCCCAGGACCGGGCCCTCCGAGGCCAAGTGAGGCCCCCATGTGCAGCCACCGCTCGGGTGACGAAGGGAAGCGCCAGAGGGAATCGGGTACGCGATGCCATAGGGCACAGTGGTATGCGGCGCGAGGGGACAAGTTTCTGGCAGCATCCAGAAAAACTCATGATCATCCCGACCCGTCCCCCTCATCCTTCTCACCCTCGCCATCCTCGTCCTTACCTCCCTCCTCACCCTCCTCCTACTCGTGGTCCCCGATTGCGCGGCGGCATCCCAAAGAAAAACGAGTCTACAGGTCTGGTCTGGGAATCTGCTGCCGTGCCTCTGGACACACAGTGGGCGTCCCCTCAGGACCTTAGCCTAATACCTGGAGCCTCAATCCTCAGTCCTGTCGGGGATCTTTCGACCCGGGTCACTCCAGACCCGGGTCAGTCAGGCCTTGCAGAATCATGCAAGATCATGCAAGATCCTGCACCCAGAACCGGGTCAACGCGAAGGATCATGCAGGATCCTAGGGGGTCCTGCACCCAAACCCGGGTCAAAGCGACCCTGGCCCTGCAGGATCCTGCAAGATCGGACGCTCTGACGGACCCCGTTTGCATTGACCCCCGTCTCAAAGCTCCCGATCCTGAGGCTACGACTCCGAATTCTCCAATCTGCCGGGGCACCCCGCGTGCCCCCAGGGGCTCCGGGAAGGGCTCCCGCCTGAATTTTCTTCGGGACCACGAGGGCCCCAAGAGTGGCCAGAAGGGCCCCAAGAAGCCCCCTATGACGGTCCAAGAGGGCCCCGAGTCGCCGAGCGATCACTCCAAGACGCTCAAGATGGCCCCCAGACGGTCCAAGAGGCCTCCAATACGCCCACAGAGGCCTCCAGGAGGCCTCCCAAGAGGGCCCCAAGAGGCCAACATCATTGTTTTCTGTGATTGAGGTTTCTGGCCCACTCGTCTTTTCGGCTCACCGACGCTCCAAGACAGCCCACGAGGCCCCCAAGACCGCCCCTAGACAGCCCAAGAGGCCTCCAAGAGGGCCCCAAAATTGCCCAAGAGGGCCCCAAGATGGCCCAAGAGGCCTCCAAGAGGGCCCCACAGTGGCCCTAAGACGGCAACAAAGTGGGCCCAAGAGAGAGAACGCAATGCGAAAATCCTAGCCTTCCGCCCCAAGAAGCCCCCAGGAAGCCCCAAGAGGCGCCAAGGAGGCTCCGAGAGGCCCCCAAGAGGCCCCCAAGAGGCCCCACGAGGCCCCAAGATGCTTCCAAGAGGCCCAAAAGAGCCCCCCAACGGCCCTCAGAAGGCCTCCAAACAGCCCCCAAGAGGCCCCCGAGAGGCCTCCCACGAGATCCCAACGAACATCCCATGGGTGCCCACAACCCAAGGCACGGTGGCCGGATGGGTCGAGGGCCACCAGGTCCGCCGCCCCCTGTCGATTCATCGCAGGGGTGCCTGGCGTGCTAGACGATTTCGGTTTTGGTTTTGGCTCTTCTCCACAAGAACTCCCCCTGGGGCTTCGGCCCGTCCCGCCGGCCACAGGAAAGGAGCACAGTTCCTAAATGTTTGGCTCAAGATGGCCCAAGATGGCCTCCAAGATGGCCACGTTGGCCCAAGATGGCCTCCAAGATGGTCCAAGATGGCCTCCAAGTCCGCCCAAGATGGTCCAAGACGGCCTCCCAGACGGCACAAGAGAGTCCAAGACGGCCCAAGGCGGCCCAAGAGGCCCCCAAGAGGCCTCGAAGACGGCCCAAGAAGCCTCCAAGAGGTCCTCCAGGAGGGCCCGAAGACGCCAAAATCATTGATTTTCCTTGGGTGTTTGAAGGAGTTTGGCATTCGTTTCTTCTCGGCATTCCGACGACCCAAGACGGCCCAAGAGGCCCCCAAGATCGCCCCCACAGCGCCCAAGAGGCCTCCAAGATGACCTCAGGACTGCCCAAGAGGCCCCCAAGACGGCCCCAAGAGGGCACAAAGACAACATATGAAGCCTCCAAGACGCCCAAGATGGCCTCGAAGGCGGCCCTGGAGCACCCCAAGAGGGCCCCAAGTCGGCCCAGAAAGGCCCCCCAAGACAGCTTCCGACGGCGTCAGACGGGCCAGGAGCCCACCAAGATAGCCGAAGTTGGCTCGAAGCTGACCCAAGAATGCCGAAAAAGCCTCCAAGAGGGTCTCCAGGAAGGCCTGAAAAGGCAACAAACACTGAGTTTCCAGAGGTTTTCGAAGGATTTTGACATTTGCTTCGTTTCGGCTCTCCGACGGCACAAGACGGCCCAAGAGCCCCCAAAGATCGCCCAAAGATCGCCCAAGAGGCCTCCAAGATGGCCCCAGAACGGCCCAAGAGGCCCCCAAGACGGCCCCACGAGGCCCCCAAGACGGCCCAGGAGGCCTTTAAGACGCCCAAGATGGCTTCCAAGACGGCCCTGGAGCATTCCAAGAGGAAGTCGGCTCAGAGAGGCCCCCAAAACGGCTTCCGACGGCGTCGGACGGACCAGGGGCACACCAAAACGGCCGAAGATGATCCTAAGATGGCCCAAGACGGCCCAAGAGCCCTCCAGCCCTCCAAGAGGGCCTCCAGGAAGGCCCGAAAAGGCCAAACACCGTGATTTCCCATGAATGTTTGAAGGATGTTGACATTTGTTTCGTTTCGGCCTTCCGACGGCCCGAGACGGCCCACGAGGCCCCCAAAAACCACCCCAAGAGGCCTCCAAAGCGCTCAAGATGGCCTCCAAGACGGCCCAGGAGCCCTCCAAGACGTCCTCCGAGAAGGCCCGAAAGGGTTAAAATGGCCTCCAGACGGCCAAGATAATCTTCAAGATGCCCACGTGTTCCCCGAAGGCTTTCCAAACCGATTCGGGGAACACATGGTCCGATAGCTTGGCAGGTCTGGCCTCAACGTTCGGCCACATAGGCGCTTCTAAAAAGGCAGGGGACGGCGGTGATTCGCCGTAGGCGTCTTCGATATGTAGAATCAACGTTCTGCCCGATGGTCGGCTAAGCACCTAAACTACGCTAAACCTCCTAAACTACAGCAGAGCCTCCTAAGTAGGCTTTCTACAAGGTCTAGCCAGCCGCGAGCCTCCTGCATGTCCGCGAGAAGTCTGTGGAAGCCTGGGCGCGCGCATATTGATCCACACGGGCGAGAGGCGACGAGGTGATGCACGAACGACACCAGACAACATGATGGAGCAACTGAGACAAACACTTACGAACTCTCAAGGGTTCGCAAAGAGTGGATGCATGCTATGGCGGCAGTGCCTTCACGAACGATTCGGAGGAAGCATCTACTCCCACCAGCCCTCTGGCGTAGGTGGTACATAACGGATTCTCACACACCTCTTGCAAGACCCTTGCTTACCCCCTTTCGGAGCGGGCTTGCCCTTACCGCCCTCCCCCCCCATACCGCGATGCGTCAGGCGACAGTGTTGGGCCCAACATGGCTCCCAGATGGCCTCTGATGCCACGAGATGGCCTCCACAATGACACCAGATGGCTGAAGATTAATCCATCTGGGACCAGCCTCCGGGTGCTGAGGAGGTGGGGGGGTGGATACGACAAGCGATTGGCGCCAGATCCTGTCCGCAATCAGCCCACGATCTTGCTATCCGCCACCGAATCTCTTGCACGTTGAGGCGTGCGTGGACGAATGCCGAGGGCTGTCTGGTACTGTTTCCTGAGCTCTAAGAAGGGACCGCCCCCCTACTCGCAGACAGACTCAAGCATCCCCACCTTCGACGAGGCCGCTTCACTCGTGCCTGCATGAAGATGGCGCTCGTCCAGCATGACAAGTAATGCGTAAACCACAATTCCACGCGTGCCCGCTCGAGGATGGTGCACTTCCCGCGTGGTTGCCAAATCCTAGACCTCCCATCCCACACCCGCCAGCTCAAGGATCGCACAACTCCCGCATCCGTATGCCTTCAAGACGGCCCAAGATGCCTCCAAGAGGGCCCCGAAGTGCCACAAGGGGACCTCGAACAAGGTCCGAAGAAGCTAAAAGCATTGATCTCTCTTGGGTGTTTTAAGATTGTCGCAGTCTGGCCTTGCTTCGGGCTGTCGTCAGGTCAAGACGACCCAGGGTGCCTCCACGATGGTCCTAAGGCAACCCAAGAGGTTCCAAAAGTGGCCCGACAGAACCCCACGAAGGCCGAAGAGGCATCCAAAACGGCCCAAGAGGGCCTCCCGTGGGACCCAAGATGGCCTTAGAAAGCCCATCGACGACCCAAGGCGGCGCCTTCACGCCCCTGGACAACCACCATACGGACAAGAGGGTTCCCAAACTGGCCCAAGAAAGCCCCAAACCGACCTGGCAAGGCCCCAAGAAGGCCCAAGCAAGCCCCAAGACTGGCTCATAGAAGGCCAAAGCAGCTCCAAGACGGCCATAATCACCGAACTCGTCACCGTCATCATCATTAACATCGTCATCGCCGGCTCCGTCGCCATCGGCATCGTCATCGCCGCCGAAAATTTCAAAATCCACATCAGTTTCATCGTTACCATCATTACCATCATCACCATCATCAGCAACAATAGAACCATAAGCGTAAGCATCAACAGCAAAATCACATCACTGTCATCACCACCAACACCAACATCACCATCATCATCGTCGTCGTCATCATCATAACCGTCACCGTGCGCATCCCCATCACCGACACCACCACAAGCATCCACCGCATCATCATGACCAGCATGACGATCGTCATCAACATCGCCAACATAATCATCATGACCACCGTCATCCGCACTGTCGTCACACTTAGCATCACCAGGCGCAGCATAAACAACCGCGACAGCAGCGTCATCTTAATCCTGGACACCATCGGCACCGTCATCATAAGCATCATCAGCATCACCACTCTGAAAATAGATCCATATGCGCCACCACCACCAGCATCATCAGCAGCATCATCTGTATCATCATCATTACCATCCCCCGCGGCATCATCATCATCAATGCCATCATCCTCATCGTCGCCGTCGTCTTCTTCATCTGAAATATCATCACGCGCAGTTTCGTCACCGTCACCATCGCAAACGCCCTCCGCATCATCATGATCAGCTGCATCATCGTCACCATCATCGTCCGCATCAGCAGTATGACCAGCAGCATCAGCATCGTCACCTGCATCATCAGCAGCAGCATCATTAGCGGCATCATCATCATCTTCATCACAGGCAGCATCGGCATCGCCATCATCAGCATCATCAACATCATCGCTAACAATTTCATCATCATCATCATCACCACAAGCAGCACCATCATCAGCAACAGCAGCATCATGAGCACCATCATCAGCAACAGCAGCATCATCAGCATCAGCATCATCACCATCAGCATCACCATCGGCATCGTCACCGCAATCACCAACAGCATCAGCAGCATAATAACCATCAATCACACCATGATCAGCATCACGATCAACATCATCATCCTCATCAACACCAGCATCATCAGCAGATCCCGATTCAGCTTCAAAAGCATGCGGACAGCAAGTCAAGCTTGGGCGCGCGTCAGAAACTTACACCCGGGGGGGGGGGGGGGCAACCGCCACTTATGGGGGGAATTCCCCGCGACAGTCTGGAAAGGACGACTCTCCGCGCCTTGGATGGAGGGCCCCCATCAAGCAAAGATGGACACGATAGGCCCCGCACCTTCAAAGTTGCGTGGCTGCCACACTTCCCACAGCAGAGCACTCCGCGCATGACCTTGAGCGCGGGCCCAGCTGCACATCTACAGTACAGGGTGTGGGGCAAGAGACCGGAAGAGAGGGCAGAGGACCCAAGGCAAGGGCCTGGGCAGAAAGCGGAGGCGCACCCAGACAAGTGGAATCCCCGAACACACGTGCGACACTCGATGCACGAACCATACCTGACTGGGCCATGCCCAACCGCACGAAGCCTGTCCATCCTCACCCTGCATGAGGGAAGGGCAGGCGGGAGGGGCGCGGGGCGGCCTATTCGATCGGCAACACGTCGGGGGTTGGCCTGGACGACCTTCGTATGGGCAGTCGGGAGTCGGTCAAGGACCGCGAACGCAACGCGATCAACAAAGTTAGTCAATTCAATATGCTCAGAAGTGGCCCCGCCTTCATGCGCAGCCCACCCAGCAACATCATCGGCGCGCCAATTCAAGAAATGATCATCGCAATCGGTCGCATGCTGCGCACGCTGGCTTCAGTCCACATAATGTCGACCCGACCAGGGCCCCGATCATCGAGCGCAGCCCAGATCCGAACCCGAAGATCAATCAGACTCCTAGTAGGTAGCACCTGAGCCCGCGGCTGACGAGAAGCCTTCACCAACGGGAGGTAATCAGGACATCAAGTGCCATCATCAGTAGTATGAGAAACCAACATCAAAAAGGCGTACCACTCGGCACAGGGGCAAGACTGCTCACGGGTGGGAGAAGTACCACACAACACAATGTTCAAGCGCATAGCAGGGCCCCGAGCCATCCCATGACGAGCCATAGCCCATCCATATCTACCTAGCCTGATTATCAATAGCGTGGCCCTCCTGAACCATCGCGGCCCCATTTACCACCACGAACTTCAGGGGAATCACTATGAAGGCCCACGCGAGTTCACGAGGAGGAGGAATATGCCCACAACTAGCATCGATACTCGGGTGCCCTCGTGCGTAGAAGGCACTGTGAATGTCTGCTTGCCCAGTTTCACTCGCCAGGAACTCACTGCCACGCACGGCGGGATCGCACAGGTGGGAATTAGCTGGGAAAAACAACGTCGCGTGCGAAGGGGGTTCAATAGCACCACCACACCTGAAACACTTTCCATCCGCGCAATACCCTGCGTCAAGCAATATGCTCTCACGCCAGCAACCCCCAACCACGATAGTGGCTAGAAGCGCTGCGCCAACATAATCTTCATCATGAAGCAGTTTGTTGTGCTTCCGTCGATTCTTTGTTTAGAAAAAAACTCCACCGTCGAGGACTCGCCTGCAGTAATGCTGGGACGCAGTGGCCCAAGCAACAGCAGAACACCTCTCGCGAACACGTGGCTGGGGGTGATATCGGAAAGCAGGTTCATTCTTTCTGAGAGGCGTTCTGCCTTCAACGATCCAAATATCAACGTCCCGTGGTCGCCATCACCATTGCCCGCTGCCGCGCGAGGGGAGGGAGGTGGAGAGGAGGCCCCAGCAGGTGAAGGGGGGGGGGCACGACCCAAGCACGCGCCAAAGCCAAAGGGGCTCGAGGAGGAGGAGGAGGAGGAGGAGAAGGAGTAGAAGGATGAGAGCCAGGAGGAGGAGGAGGAGGAGGGAGGAGGAGGAGGGAGGAGAGGGAGGGGAGAGCAGGAGGAGGACGAGGAGGAGGAGGAGGAGGAGGAGGAGGAGAGTCAGGAGGAGGAGGAGAAGGGGGAGGAGGAGGAGGAGGAGGGAGAGGAGGAGGAGGGGAGGAGGAGGGGAGGAGGAGGAGGAGGAGGGAAAAGGAGGAGGAGGAGCTGGAGGAGGAGGAGGAGGAGGACGACGACGAAGAGGAGGAGGACGAGGGAGGAGGAGCTGGAGGAGGAGGCGAGGAGGAGGAGGAGGGGAGGAGGGAGGAGGAGGAGGAGGAGGAGGAGGAGGAGGAGGAGGAGGAGGAGGAAGGAGGAGGAGGAGGAGGAGGAGGAGGAGGAGGAGGAGGAGGAGGAGGAGGAGGAGGAGGAGGAGGGGGGGAGAAGGAGGAGGAGGAGAAGGAGGAGGAGGAGAAATTGAGGAGAAGGAGGAGAACGGGGAGGAGGAGAAGGGGGAGGAGGAGGAGGAGGAGGAAATTGAGGAGAAGGAGGAGAACGGGGGAGGAGGGAGAGGGGGAGGAGGAGGAGGGGAGGAGGAGGAGGAGGAGGAGGAGGAGGAGGAGGAGGAGGAGGAGGAGGAGGAGGAGGAGGAGGAGCTGGAGGAGGAGGAGAAGGACGAGGAGGAGGATGAGGAGGAGGAGGAGGAGGAGGAGGAGCTGGAGGAGCTGAAGGAGCTGGGCAAGGAGGAGGAGGAGGGGGGAGGAGGAGGAGGAGGAGGAGGAGGAGGAGGAGAGTCAGGAGGAGGAGGAGGAGGAGAGTCAGGAGGAGGAGGAGAGAGAGGAGGAGGAGGAGGAGGAGGAGGTGGAGGAGGAGGAGGAGGAGGAGGAGGAGGAGGAGGAGGAGGAGGAGGAGGAAGGGGAGGGGGAGGATGAGGAGAAGCGGAACGGAACGGAACGGAAGGGAACCGAACGGAACGGAAGGACCCGCGGGGGAGTGCACAGGGGGAGGGGCGAGGGGGGAGGGGGAGGGAGGAGGAGGAGAGGGGAAGGAGGAGGGCTAGGATGAGGAGGAGGACGAGGAGGAGGCGATGGAAGGCGCCAAGATCCAAAATCAATAGTTGTGGGGGTGATGGAAGGGTGCCTAGCCGCTGGCGACTCAGGAGGACTCCGCGACGTACGTGGCCCCGCGCGCACGGCAGCTGCGGCGAGCGTCAGGATGCCAATAACCTCGCAAGGAGGGCCCCCCCAGGCCCTTGGCGCCTCGAACAACGCGCGCCAGCTAGATCCCACAATGCTTCGTTCTCTGGAGGCCGGATGACAGTCTGGCACCCAGGACAAGATCAAAAGCTCGAGTAGCCAGCGACTCGAAGACCACCAATCATCATCATCATCATCATCATCATCATCATCATCAGCATCATCATCATCATCATCATCATCATCATCATCATCATCATCATCATCATCATCATCATCATCGTCATCATCATCATCATCATCATCATCAACAGCAGCAGCAGCATGATCACCATCATCATCATCAGCAGCAGCAGCGTCTGCATCAGCATCAGCATCATCAGCATCATCAGCATCAGTATCATCATCATCAGCACCATCATCATCAGCCTCATCACTATCATCGTCAGCAGCAGCAGCCGTATCACCATCATCAGCATCATCAGCACCAGCATCATCAACATCATCATCAGCATCATCGCCACCATCGTCACCATCATTAGCATCATCAACATCATCATCTTCAGTCACCATCATCATCATCATCATCATCAGCAGCAGCAGCATCCGTATCAACATCGTCCTCCTCATCTGCAGCTTCAGCAGCATCAGCGTCGTCAGCGTACTCATCATCAACATCATCATCGACATCATCGACATCATCGGCATCATCGACATCGTCATC
>CAUYUJ010008535.1:52500-72500 GCA_963575745.1 Prorocentrum cordatum | reverse complement strand
GCCTCCAAAACGGCCAAGATGGCCTCCAAGACGGCTAAGATAGCCTCAAGACGCCTCCAAGACGGCCCAAGATGCACCCAAGGCGGCCTAAGATAGCCTCGAGATGGCCCAAGACAGCCTAAGAGGCCCCCAGGAGGCCTACAAGACGGCCCAAGACGGCCCAAGAGGCCTCTAAGAGGTCCTCCAGGAGGGCCCGAAGAGGCCAACATCACTGATGTTCCATAGGTTTTTGAAGGATTTTGGCATGTGCTTCTTCTCGACATTCCGACGACTCAAGACGGCCCAAGAGGCCCCCAAGATCGCCCCAAGATCGCCTACGAGGCCTCCAAGATGGCCCCATGACTGCCCAAGAGGCCCCCAAGACGGCCCCAAGAGGGCCCAAGAGGCCTCCAAGACGGCCAAGATGGTCCCCAAGACGGCTACGATGGCCCAAAGGTGCCTCCACGACGGCCCAAGATGCACACAAGACGGCCTAAGATGGCCTCAAGATGGCCCAAAACGGCCCAAGAGGCTGCCAAGAGGACTCCAAGACGACCCAAGGGGCCTCCAAGAGGTCCTCCAGGAAGGCCCGAAGAGGCCAAAATCATTGATTGCCCCTAGGTTCTTGAAGGATTGTGGCAGTTGCGCCTTTGCGGCTTTCCGACGGCCCACGACGGCCCCCGAGGTAGCCCAAAGATCGCCCAAGAGGCATCCGAGATGGCCCCATGGCGGCCCAGGAGGCCCCCAAGACGGCCCCAAGAGGGCCCCGAGACGGGCCAAGAGGCCCCCAAGACGCCCAAGATGGCCTCTAAGACGGCCCAGAAGCGCCCCAAGAGGGCTCCAAGTCGGCCCAGAGAGGCCCCTTAGACGGCCCGACGGCGTCAGACGTGCCAGGAACCCACCAAGATGGCCGAAGTTGGCTCGAAGCTCGCCCAAGACGGCCCAAGAGGCCTCCAAGAGGCCTCCAGGAAGGCCAGAAAATGCCAAAACACGTATTGTCCTTAGGTTGTTGATGGATGTTGACGGTTGCTTCGTGTCGGCCTTCCGACGGCCCGAGACGGCCCAAGAGCCCCCGAAGATCGGCCAAAGATCGCCCAAGAGGCCTCCAAGATGGCCCTAGAACGGCCCAAGAGGCCCCCAAGACGGCTCCAAGAGGCCCCCAAGATGTCCCAGGAGGCCCCCAAGACGCCCAAGATGGCCTCCAAGACGGCCCGAAGTCGGCCCAGCGAGAGCCCTCAAACAGCTTCCGACGGCGTCAGACGGGCCAGTGGCCCACCAATACGGCCGAAGGTGGCCTTAAGGTGGCCCAAGAAGCCTCCACGAGGGCCTCCAGGAAGGCCCGAAAAGGCTGGAGCACCCCCAAGTCAGCCCAGAAAGGCCCAAACGGCTTCCGACGGCGTCGGACGGGCCAGGAACCCATCAAGATGGCCAAAGATGGCTCGAAGCTCGCCAAAGACGGCCCAAGAGGTCTCCAAGAGGGCCTCCAGGAATGCCAGAAAAGCAGAAAACTGTGATTTTCCATAGGTGTTCGAAGGATGTTGACGTTTGCTTCGTGTCGGAAACCGACGGCCCGAGACGGCCCAAGAGCCTCTAAAGATCGCCCAAGGATCGCCCAAGAGGCCTCCAAGATGGCCCCAAAACGGCCCAAGAGGCCCCAAATACTGCCCCAAGATGCCTCCAAGACGGCTCAGGAGGCTTTGAAGACGCCCAAGATGGCCTCCAAGACGGCCCTGGAGCGTTCCAAGAGGGCCCCAAGTCGGCACAGAGAGGCCCCCCAAACGGCTTCCGACGGCGTCGGACGGGCCAGGGGCGCACCAAGACGACCGAAGGTGGAACTAAGATGGCCTTAGACGGCCCAAGAGGCCTCCAAGAGGGCCTCCACGAAGGCCCGAAAAGGCCAAAATCATTGATTTCCCATGAGCTGTTGAAGGATTGGGGCATTTGCTTTCTGTCGGCCTTCTGACGGCCCGAGACTGCCCAAGTGCCCCCAAAGATCGCCCAAGAGGCCAAAGATGGCCCCAAGAGGCCCCCAAGACGGCCAAAGAGGCCTCCAAGACGCTCAAGATGGCCTCCAAGACAGCCCAAGAGCCCTCCAAGACGTCCTCCAAGACGGCCCGAACGGGTCAAAATGGCGTTCAGGCGGCCAAGATGACCTTCAAGATGCCCACGTGTTTCCCGAAGGCTTTCCAAACCGATTCGGGGAACACATGGTCCGATAGCTTGGCAAGTCTGGCCTCAACGTTCGGCCACATAGGCGCTTCCACAAAGGCAGAGGGCGGCGGTGATTCGCCGTGGGCGTCTTCGATCCGCCGCCCCCTGTTGATTCATCACAAGGGTGCCCGGCGTGCTGAATGCTTTCGCTGTTGATTGTGGCTCTTTTTCCAAAAGAATCCCCCTGGGGCTTCGGGCGATCCCGCCGGCCACCGGAAGGGCGCGCAACAGGTGGTTCCAAAGGGTTTTCGGCTCCAGACGGCTCCAAGATGGCCTCCAAGATGCCCAAGATGGCCCAAGATGGCCTCCAAGTTCGCCCAAGATGGTCCACGATGACCTCGAAGACGGCCCAAGAGAGTCCAGGATGCCTCCGAGTTCGCACAAGAAGCACCTAAGACGGCCCAAGACGGCCCCAAAGGCCCCAAGACGGCCCAAGAGGCCAACAAGACACCCAAGATAGCCTCCAAGACGGCCAAGATGGCCTCCAAGATGCCTAGAAGACGCCCAAGATGGCCGTCAAGACGGCTAAGATGGCCCGAAGATGCACCCAAGACGGCCCAAGCTGGCCTCAAGATGGCCTAAGACGGCCCTGTAGACCCGCAAGAGGCCTCCAAGACGGCCCAAGAGCCCTCCAAGACTTCTTCCAGGAAGGCCCGAAAGGGCCAAAATCATTGGATTGCCTTAGGTGTTTCAAGGATTGTGGCTTTTGCTCCATTTCAGCTCTCCGACGGCCCAAGACGGCCCAAGCGGCCCCCAACATCGACCCAAGAGCGCCCAAGAGGCCTCCAAGATGGCCCCATGACGGCCCAAGAGGTCCCCATGACCGCCCCAAGAAGGCCCCAAGACGGCCCAAGACGCCCCGAAGACGCCCAAGACAGCCTCCAAGACGGCCAATATGGCCTCCAAGATGCCTCCAAGACGGCCAAGAAGGCCTCCAAGACAGCGAAGATGGCCAAAACATGCACCCAAGACGGCCCCAGGTGGCCTGAAGATGGCCTTCGACTTCCAGAAAGGCCCGCCAGAGTCCTCCAAGACGACCCAAGACCCCTCCAAGACGTCCTCCAGGAGGCCCGAAAGCTCAGAAACCACCTGGTCCGATAGCTCGCCCGACTCGGTGTTCCCCGAAGGCTTTCGAAACCCACTCGGGGAACGTGGCCCGATAGCTTGGCCGAGCTCAAACCCAACTTTCGGCCACGAATGTGGTTCCAAAAAGGCAGGGGGCGGCGGTGATTCGCCGTAGGCGTCTTCGATCCGCCGCCTCCCTTTGGCTTGCCACAGGGGTGCCCGACTTGCTGAACTTCTTACGACTTTGTTGTGTTTCTTCCCACACACACACAACAAAAAAAAGCTCTCCCCTGGGGCTTCGGCCCGTCCCCCCGGCCATCCGGAAGGGACCGAAAAGGAGCACATCGTGCACAACACATCTCCAAGACGGCTCAAGATGGCCTCCGAGAGGACAAGATGGCTCCCAAGTTCGCCCAAGAAGGTCCAAGATGGCCTCCGAGACATCCCAAGAGGATCCGAGATACCTCCAAGCCCGCCCAAGATACCGCCAAGACGCCCCAGCTGGCTCCAGGATGGCCCAAGACGCTACGAGACGCCCCCAAGAGACCTCCAAGACGGCCCAATATGTCTCCAAGAGGCCCTCCAGAAAGGCCCCAAAGGCCAAAATCACTGATTCTTCTTAGGTGTTTGAAGGGTTTGGGAAATTGCTTGTTGCTCGGCCTCACAACGGCCCCGAGACGGCCCAAGAGCCCGCAAAGATTGCCCCAAGATCGCCGGCCCCCAAGGTGGTCCCAGAACGGCCCAAGAGGTCCCCAAGGCGGCCCCAAGAGGGACCTAAGACAGCCCAAGAGGCCTCCAAGACGCCCAAGACCGCCCCAAGAGGGCCCCAAGTCGGCCCAGAGAGGCCGCCAAAACGGCTTCCGACGGCTTCCGACGGGCCAGGGGGGCCATCAAGACGGCCCGAGATGGCTCTAAGATTTACCAAGGCGGCACAAGAGGCCCCCAAGATGCCTCCAAGACGGCCCAAGAGGCCCCCAAGAGGGCGTCCAGGAAGGCCCGAAGAGGACAAAATCGGTTATTTCCCTCAGGTATTTGAACGATGTTGGCAGTTGCGTCTGTTCGGCCTTCCGACGGCCCGAGACGGCCCAAGAGCTCCCAAAGATCGCCCCAAGATCGCCCAAGAGGCCTCCAAGATGGTCCCAGAACGGCCCAAAAGGCCCCCAAGACGGCCCCAAGGAGCCCCAAGACATCCCAAGAGGCCTGTAAGACGCCATAGATGGCCTCCAAAGCAGCCCTGGAGCACCCCAAGAGGATCCTGAGACAGCCCAGAGAGAGACCCCCCCAAACGGCTTCCGACGGCGTCAGACGGGCCTGGAGCCCACCAAGACGGCCCAAGATGGCTCTAAGATTTCCCAAGGCAGCCCCTGAGGCCCCCAAGAGGTCACCAAGACGGCCCACCCAATAGGGCGTCCAGGAAGGCCCGAAGAGACCAAAATCATTGATTTCCCATTGGTGTTTGGATGATTTGGGCATGTGCTTATTTTCGGCCTTCCGACAGCCGGAGACTGCCCAAGAGCCCCCAAGAGGCCCCGAAACGGCACCAAGACGGCCCCAGAGGCCTCCAAGACGCCCAAAATGGCCTCTAAGACGGCCCTGGTGCACGCCACAAGACGGCTTCCGACGGCGTCAGACGGGCCAGGAATGCCCTAAGACTGTCAAAGAGGCCTCCGAGAAGGCCTAAGGCCCAAGGCCCAAGGAGGCCTCGAAGATGCCTCCAAGAGGCAAATCGAATAAGCACACGCCAACATAATCCAAAATAGTCGAAGTGCCCCCAGACCATGGTTTGGCTATGTTCTATGCTTGACTGGTCCTCCTAGGCAGAGGGGCACGCCCGACCTAAGCCCAGCAGGCAACAGCCCGCGGGCACTCCTGGCCCCCGACGTGGCTGCCGTCAGGGCGCCCACCTCCGCCGAGGAGCACGGCCGGACGCGCCACCACCGCCATGGCGCGCACCTGCGCCGCGAGCCGCTCGGGGTGGTGCCACGCGCCAATGTCCCAGCGCGCGACCAGGTCCGCGTCGGTCTTCCAGGCGCCAAACCTCGGAGGAGGAAGAGGAACCCGTGCCTCTAGCCTTGGCCCCTCGTTCCCCTTTCTGGGCCTTCTGGGAGGCCCTCGTCGCCACCGCTGGATTCGCCTCGAAATCCTGGTCAGAACGCACTCCAGGAGAGGTCCGGGGAGTGGCGGTATCGGTACCTCTTCGGTCCCCCCAGAACCGGAACGGCGCGGTCGAGGGGAACTCCTCCTCGCCGTAGACGGCCAGGCCCTGGATGAGGGCTCCGTCGACCACGGCCTTCACGAGCTCGGCGGTGTCCGCGTGGGTCGAGTGGTAGACCAGGCGCAGCTCCCTGGGGCCCTCGTAGGTCTGCGCGCGGAAGCTCTCGACCGTGGTCTGCAGCCAGCCCAGGGTGCTCGGGCTGTCGGGCACCAGGGTGACGCACACGACCTTCGGGATCCTGCCCTGCCACTGCGCATCCCTCTCGCGGCGCAGCTGCCTCGGCGACACGGCGGCCACGCCGCCGCGCCCGCCCCAGAGCAGGGGCACGCCCCAGGACTCGCCGGCGAGGCTGGCCCAGCCGCCCTCCGGGAACGTCAGCGGGGGCGGCCCGGCCGAGCCCCGCAGGGAGGAGGGCGAGGCCTGCGCAGGGGCGGGCGGCGAGGCGGCGCCCCCGCCGCGCAGCGGGGAGGGCGCCGCCGCCGCGGCAGCCGCGGGCGGCGCGCGCAGCAGCTCGACGCAGGCGGCGTAGGGGCGGCGCGACGGGTCCGTGCAGAGCTCGCGGCCGATCTCGAGGGCCCGGTCCGCCGAGTGGCGGTCCCACTCCTCGGGGGGGGGCGGATCACATTTGCGGGGGCGTGGCCGCGAGGTCTGCGCCGGCCCCGCCGGGGCTCCGCCCGCGAGCGGCGAGCGGGCCCACATCTCCACGCCCTGGCGGTCTGGACTCCGGGGCGCGAGGTGCCGCGGATGCGCGGCCGCATGGGCAGGCTACGCGCGGGGTCATCGGCCTCAGAGCTGACCCTGGACCTGCCCCCCAGACCGCGCGCCAGCCACGATCTGGAGGCGGATCCAACTGCGGCGCCGAGGAACTCGGGACCCCCAGGAAACGTCCGAGCATCTCCTGCAGGCAATCAACATCTTACCCATACGCCTGCTCCAGTCAAACCCGCTCATGGGCTGGGGAGGGTAGCGCGGACAACATATCGGGGCCTCTGGAGAATAGGGAACAGGATCTCCTTCCATACCCCCATCCAACCCGCCGCTCAGAGGAAAGAACCTCTGTGGGTGATAGACACACGAACCCCGACCTTGGAGCGCAGGTGTGCAGGACTTGCGAGAAAGAAAAGGGTCAGCAGTCCATGCCCCAATCCGTCCCGCCGCTCAGAGGAGAACCTCTGGGGTTAAAACCTGCTAAAGACACGAACCCCCCCCTTGGAGCGCAGGTGGGCAGGAGTTACGACCTGAGTCCTCAGGATTAAATCATCTACGACGCCATCGGCGAATCACCGCCGCCCCTTTTGGAAACGCCCGTGCGGCCAAACGTGCGGCCGAAGTCTGTCCGATCTATTTGACTATGTGTTGCCCCAGCCGTTGTGCAACCTCTCGGGGGAACACCGGACAGAGGAAGAGAAATGAGGAGGAGAGGGAGGCGAAGGAGAAGAAGGCAAATTGAGCGGGCTTCTTGGGGGCCTATCGGGCCGTCTTGAGGCGACCTTGTGAGCTGAGTTCGGCTTCCTGAAGATCCTTCTGAGGCATGTTGAGGACCCTCATGGGTGCCTCTTGGCCTATGGAGGCCGTCTTAGGCCCTGCCTGGCCAGTCGTGGGCCCTTCTTTTGGCGCTCGAGGGCCGTCTGTCTTGGAGGTCTCTGGGGCCGTCGGCCCGCCTTGCGCCTCCTGAGCCGTCGTGGGCCCTCTTGGGCCGTCTTGCGGGCCTCTTGGGGGCCGCTTGGGCCGCCGTGGGGCGATCTCGGGGGCATATGGGCCCATCTTGGAGCGTCGGATGCCCGAGAAGGCGAGAGCGCAAACAGTCTTTACAAACCTACAGGAGATCAGCAGTGATTTCGGCCTCCTGGAGGTCCCCCCTGGAGGTCCCCCCCGGGGCTCTCTTGGGGACCTCTTGGGGGCCTCTTGGAGGCGTCTCGGAGGCCTTCTTGGGCCCTCCCTGGGCGGTCACGAGTCCCTCTTTGGGCGCTCTACGGCTGCCTTGGAAGCCTCTGGGGCCGTCTTGGGGCCGCCCTGCGAGCCTCTCGGGCTGTCTTGGAACTCTTCTCGAGCCGTCTTGCGGGCCTCTTGGCGGCCTCTTGGGCCGTCTCCAGGCGATCTTGGAGGCGCCGAAATCGGTGGAAAACCTAAAAGGGATCAGCTTTCAGCCTCCTGGAGGTCCTCTTGGAGCTCTCTTAGGGTCGTCTGGAGGACGTCTTGGAAGATCTTGGGGCCTTCCTGGGCCTCTTCGAAGCTCGCCCAGAGCCACAACTGCAATGTGTGACTGTCCCCTACCGTTAGGTCGGGCATGTCCTCCTACAGGCGGACTTCGGAGGAAAATCAAAAATAATCGAAGAACGCTCAAAACGAATCGAACATAACAGAAAAATCGTCCCCATATTATGTTTTAAACTATTTTTGGATATTCCTCCTGTAAAGGGACATGTCCGACTTAACCCTAGCGTCTTGCGCCGCCTTCGGCCGTCTGCGGCCGTCTTTCGGCCGTCTTCCGCCGGCTCCTTCTGACCTTCCGCCAGCGATTGGGGCCAGATCCGAAGGTCCCCCCCCAAGCCCTCCAGGGGGACCCTAAACGGAAACCCCGACGCGGGGTCGGAGAAGAGAACCCAAAAGCCTCCTAAAGCTTCCTTCGAACGCTTCGAAGCTCCAAAAGTTCCAAAAAGGTGGAGGATGTTGACCCGAACGACGCTGAACCCACTAAGCCCCTGGACCTCTCCCAGGGCGCGTTCTGACCTGGACGTCGAGGCGACTCCAGACCCCAGCCCTGGCCACGAGCGGCGGGACGCGGCACCGGCACCTCTCTCCTCCAGCTGGGCCTCTGCGGCGGCACGGCGAGCGAACGCCGAACGCCGACCCTGCCCCCCTAAAACAGGGCTATAGCATCGGGATACATCGCCCCATCCTCCTCCTCCTCCTCCTCCTCCTCCTCCTCCTCCTCCTCCTCCTCAGAGCGTTCCGCAGCGCTCTCCGAGCGTTCCGGAACGCTCTCAGAGCGGCCGCGGCGCCCAACACATCCTCCAGACCCGCCGATTCTCAGAGATTTCGATTTAATTATCCCGATCCGATTTTGTCCCGATCTTCGCGTCGTTTGACCCCCCTCCCCGTGGGCCCTGGAAACGACAGGGCCTCTTGTTGTGCCGGATCCGTTCTGCCTTGTGGTTGCTCCGGTTCCGGCGCCTTTTTCTTTCAGCTCCGTCGCCGTTTGTGTTGCCGGCTCCGGTTCTGGCTCCACTTCCGGAGCCGTTGTGTTCGCCGTCTCCGGTTGCGCTTCTGTTTGTTTTACCCCTTCCACTTTCAGGAGACGCTGCTTGGGAAACAATGATCAGGGGCGCGCAAGCATGGATTAGCCATCCATGGAATTGGCGCGCGGTCGCCAAATCCATGGATCGGGGGAGGTGCCTTCCCCAAAATGCGGCCAATGCCGCCTCGCTCGGCGGCGGAAATCCGCGATTTATCATGGAAACGGGACCCGTCGCTAATCCACGCCCCCTTGATCCATGTTTGCGACCGCCTGAGTTTCCGAGGCCCACGAAGCCCTCGTCCCCCCGGGAGCTCCCGGAGCTGGGCGTCGAGCCCAGGGTCGCGCGCGCCCGCTGGCTGCTGCGAGCCAGTCGCCGCCGCGGCCGGCGCCGCCGCCGCCGCCGCCGGCCCTGCCGCGGCGGGCGCGGCCACCGCCACCGCGGCCGCCGTCGCCGCCGCCGCCGCCCGTCGTCGTCGTCGTCGTCGTCGTCGTCGTCGTCGTCGTCGTCGTCGTCGTCGTCGTCGTTGTCGTCGTCGTCGTCGTCGTCGTCGTCCTCGTCGTCGTCGTGTTCGTCGTCGTCGTGCTGCCCGCCGTGGTGCTCGGCGCAGGCGGCGTAGCCGCGGCGGGCGGGGTCGGCGCAGAGCTGGTCCAGCAGGTGGTCGATCTCTCCGCGGGCGTGCTCGTCCCACTCGTGGTGCCTCGCGTGGAGCTCGTGCGCGTGCTCGTCCAGCCGCGCGCGCGAGGCGGCCCCCGCCTCGCGCGCGCCCGCGCACGCGGGGTAGTGGCTGCGGGCGGGGTCCGAGCACAGCTGCGTCTTGAGGGACGCCATCTCCTCCTGCAAGGGTCGCTCACGGCGACAGCGCGACTGCCCATCGCTCGGACGTCCACTCCCCGTGCATTGCTCGGTTGTGTGCGTGTTGTTCTCTGGTTCGCAGGATGCTCCGAGGTGCTCCTCGATGGCCCCGCCGAGAGAACGTGCGCAAGTCCGAGCGATGCTGGGGCGGCCGAGGACCAGCCGAGGCCGGCAGCGAAACCGAGACCAGTCCGAAACCGAGAGGCCGGAAGGGGGCTCAGCACTACGTTGCTCCCATCGACTTAAGGACCACATCCCAGAAATAATCTCGAGCACCCAGAAGAGTATCGAAACAATGTCGAACGAGTCTCGCCTCCCAGGGCCCGACACGCGAAAACCCTCAAGCCTCGGCACTTTCTTGGTGCTCGAAACTCTTTCTGAAGATCAAGGCTACGGAGGGTTGGAACATCATAAGCCCACAAGGGCGCAGCAGCGCGGCAACGAGACAACATCCGACCGAGCCGACCGAACCGACCGGCCGAACGCAACCGACCGCGACGCAGCCGAGCCGATCGCACCGCCCGAATCGCGGACACCCCTGTCCTGGGCGTGGTGGTCCCAGGCCTCGTCAGGAGAACCAAAAATCGAATCGACAAGTCGGATCGGAAGTCGACATGAATCGGATCGGCGGAAATCGGCAGCCGAGTCGGAAAAAGTCGAATCGGCGGAAATCGGCAGGCTAGTGTGCGTCCAATAAGAAATCGGAACCGAAATCCGAATCCCAAATGGAATCGAATCGGAATCGGAATCCATCGAAATCGAATCGAATCGAATCGGAGGAATCGAAACGAGCCCTGCCTCGTGGTCGTCGTGGAGCTTGTGCATGCGCTCGTCCAGCTCCGCGTGGGCCTCCGCGGGCGTCGCGGGGGGGGAGGGAAGGAGGAGACGGGGGGGAAAGGGCTGGGAGCGGGAGGGAGGGTGGGGAGGTTTGGAATGGGAACGAGGACGGCGGGCCAGAGTCGGGGGAGGAGGGCGAGGACGAGGGCGAGGGAGGGAGAGGGAGAAAGGGAGGGAGGAGGGAGGAGGGGGGAGAGGGAGGAGGGAGGAGGGAGGAGGGAGGAGGGGCGAGGGTGAGGGAGAAAGGGAAGAGGGAGGAGGGGGGAGAGGGAGGAGGGCCCTCCCTGGCGCGCGGAGCGCGCCAGGGGCGGCGCCGGAAGCGCCGCCAGGGGGTCCAGCGCCGATCCGAGAAATCCGCGCGGACCTCTGAGTTGTTATGTTTATGTCACTTTTTGTTCCCCTAGCAACGGTCCGCTCGTTCGTCCGTTCGCAAGCCCTGCCGCACGACACGTCAGCTAGGCAGAGGATAAAGATGCTGGCCGCGCAGGAGGAGCGGCAAGCGTACCCGCCGCAGACATGGAGTCAGGTTGCCCCCGTACTCCGAATCCCTTATTCATCGACCCCCCCATCGGGATTTGGAAGATTTGCTTGGGCAACGGCCCGTCGCGAAAAAAAAAGAGTCATGGATCTGCGGTCCTGGGGCAACGATTCCTTATATATATATATATATATATGTATATATATATATATATGGCCGCGCTTCCGAAGCAACGGCCCATGGCAAACAAGAACTGCGGATCCGCTCTACGAGCTCGCCCATCACCCAGTCAGTCTCCCGACCAGCCGGCAAGACGGCCAATCAGCACCTCTGCCAACCAACTAGCCGGCCAACCGCCAACCGTCCATCCAGCGAGCTGCCGGCCTGCCAACCAAACGGCCAATCAACCGGCCAACCAGATCGAGCAGGCCACCGGGATGGGGGAGGACAGCGGCAGAGGGCGGAGCCCTTCAGTGAACCTCCACGACGCCAACGACGACGGCAACGAAGACGGCGGCGACGGCGGCGGTCGTCATGCCATGCCTCGAACATCGAGCCTCGAGCCTCCACTGCCCTCGGACCTCGGAGCTCCATGCCTCGGCGGCGCGCGGCGGGCGCCGCCTCCGCGGGCGTCGCGCCGTGCAGGTGCGCGCAGGCGGCGTAGCCCTGTCTGGAGGGGTCCGCGCAGAGCCGCTCTCGGAGCTCGCGCAGCTGGTCCTCGCCGCCGCCGCCGCCGCAGCCGCCGTCGTGGGCGGCGGCAGGGGGCCTTCTCAGAAGGCAACTGCACAGCACCGTGCCATGCCCTACAGGGCGAGGCAGGGAGGGTCTAGACGCCATCGAAGGGGCCCAAGATGGCCAGGCATGATGGTGTTGTGTGCGCGCCGTCTGCAGAGAGCGTCGGACGTCGTCGTCGCTGACGCTATCGCCGTCACAGTGGCCATCGTCGCCGCCGTTGTCGTGTTCGCCGTGGCCGTCGTCGCCGTCGTCGCCCTCCTCTTCCTCCTCCTTCCCTGCCTCCTCCTCCCCCCTGCTCCTGCTCGTCGTGCTCCCTCACCCGCCGGGGCAACGCGATTGGCGATCGACCAGCCGGGGGCCGCGGTCCTTCGCGGCGTGGTCCCACTCCTCGGCCGCCGGGGGTGGGGGGGACAGGCGGCGGAGACACTCACGGAGCCGTGTGCCGCCGGATTCCCACCTGCAGGGCCACACGGGGCATCGGCGCTCCTCGGCCTCACGAGCCGCATGGACTCCAGAGGCCACGTCGGCCCCATGCACCCTGGCCGTAGAGGCCACCACGAGAGCTTCCCTGGCCGCGCTGCCCTGCTCGCCTTGCCTTGGGCTGCCAAGCCACTGCCTCGCGCTGAACTGCTCCAGCACACTTCTGCAAAGTCATGGGGAGTAGGGAGTGAGAAGGACGAGGGGTAGCAATAGGAAGGCAGAGGAGCGTCTTCGGGTCCGCCGCCCCCTTTGGGATCAAGAAGCGTGTGAGATACCCCCCACCTAGACCCTCCCCAGCACCAGGCCAATTATTATGCCTTTGATGGGGCTAACCCGACTCCCACTAGCACGGATTCCCTGCCAGAAGGGGCCAGTGGATGTGGCGTCGTCAGCCTGCCGTTTCTGGAGGGCATGGAACGCACAGCTCGTCGACTGAGCGCTGCCCCGTCAGGTGCACGAGACGTCCCAACAACACGCCGGAGATAACACCCGAGTCTCCAAGCGTTCCAGGAGCAAACGAGCTCGTTGGGATCAAGTGTGGCAAAATGTCAGACGTGCCGATATTCGCCCTGCGACGGCAGCGGCGCGCCCGCGATGCAGCCCAGCTGGTTCCTCGTGGCGGGCCTGCAGGCTGTGCATCTGGTCCACAAACTCGGATTCGTGCTTCGCTATGTCTCCGGCGCTGCTCGCGTGCGGACGCGGCACATCCTGCCACTCGGGGCACGCGCGGCGGCAGTGACACTTGGAAGCACCAGAGCACCTGACTAGACGACAGCGGCAATGACAAAAGAAACAACACACCGACAGCGGCAACGATCTCCGCTATGATGGTCTCAACCACGACCACAATGAAGAAAACTATCACGCACTCTGCTCACGAGGTATCTAACACATCTAACATACACGTGCACACGCGCACGCAGAAGTACTCACTCACGCAAGAACGATGTCCACCCACCTGGACCACGACATTCGTGTGGCTCTAAAGCTCGCCCAAATCGGTCGGAGACGAGACATCCTCTGGACCATGGGTCATAATAATGCGGGAAAACGGGTGAGCTACGTCCTTCCGAGTGCAAGAAGCGAGCTGGGCGATTGCAGCCGTTACGTGGCCACAAAAACATCGGTCAAGAACATGACCTCCTGGACCGAAAGCTCAAGGCCTCATTGAAGTGCCCGACCCGAAGAACACTCGAAGGTTCCCAAACACGAGAGACGTTAGAATACCCCAAGCCAGATTGTTCTGTCAAGCGCATGTCAGCTACATATGCAGTACGCGCTTTTCTTCGCACCCTAGACACTGACCCAGGATCTCCCCCCGATGACAACACCTCTGGCAGCAGCGACTGCAACATCAGTCCGCAACGAGAGTAGCATGAAACTGAGCAACAACGATGGAGCCAACGATGAAACTGTCTGGCGCAAGCGCAAGGACAATGGCAAGAAGCACTGCAGCGACAACATCTTCATCGGCGGCATTGTTGCGAGGCTGTAGTTTCTACATATCCAATGCATGGAAAGGTCTTCGAGGAAGGACCCCAGAGGGCGGTCTGTTTTGGGCCCAGGAGCCCTGAATACATCCATATCTCCAGATCCACCGCCCACCGAGGGGTCCAGGAAGATCGGTTCCCCAGGCGGTACAGAATGGGAATGACGTGTTCTTTCGGGCAAAAAGTTGCCGTCAGCGCTGGCCCGAATGAGCAGGAGAACTGGCTTCCGGGGGAGCGCGAGAGGCGAGTGCCCGCCGACGGGCCAGAGCTGAAGCCTTCCCTTCGATTGATGAGGCTCAGGCGTACGAGCAGGCAACAGCTTCACAGATGGATGGCGGGTCGCTTCCAAAATGTGGCTCGCGCCTCAGCGCCGCGCACATTCGTTTTAACCAGTTGCAAGAGCTTCACGGATTGAGGCCAGGTCGTTGTCAACATGTGGATCTTCCCCTGGCGCCGCGCACATTAGTTCTGTGACTTTGCAAGGGTTTCATGGACTCAGGGCGGTTCGCTTTTTGATTGTGGCTCTCGCATTAGCGCCGCGTACATGCTATGTTAAAATGCGAAAGGGCTTCACCGAGTGAGGGAGGTTCCTTTTCAAAATGTGGCTAACGCCTTATCCCTCGCGCACATTCGTTCAACAAAATGCCAGAGTTTCAATGCTTCCCAAAGTTAACGTACCAGAAATGGTGTGTGGAACGATTCATGCTTGTCAGGGCGCAGCCGTTACGTTGATTCGCGGTGTTGCAGTCCGAGGAATGGCGTTCTAGTACGATTCAGGATCGCCAAGACGAAACAATCAGGTTGACTTGTGGCGCTGGAGTCATGAGAATGGTGTTCTGGCACGCTTCAGGATCTTCAAACGGTTGTCTCCCAACAGGGTTCTTCCCCCAGTGGAAATGAATCCTTGCAGAGGCCTATGAAGAGGGAGCTTGGAGGCAGGGTGCATTCCAACATCGATGATGAGTCTTGGGTTTACACTGATCCTCGTACATCTCCTCCTCCTCCTCCTCCTCCTCTCCCCTCCTCCTCGTTCTCCTCCTCTGCCCTAAGTGCGTTCCCGCGCGCGCGGGAGTGCCATCGAGGGAACGAGCGCGCGCGGAGGAGGAGGAGGAGGAGGAGCAGGAGGAGGAGGAGGGGGAGGAGAAGGAGGAGGAGGAGGGGGAGGAGGGGAGGAGGGAGGGATCGAGGAAGGAGGCGGAGGGAGGAGGGAGGACAGGAGGAAGGAGGGGGAGGAGGGCGGGAGGGAGGGGGGGAGGGACAAGGAGTGAAGGAGGGAACGAGATAATAAGGAGAGCGGAGTGCAAGGAAGGTGATGTCCATTGATGTATTGCACACGTGTTGGGGCAACCCTTCCGTACCCTTTTGCATGCACATCGTCAACAGTCAATCAGGCCAAAAGAAGTCCCGCCAGGGAAGAAACGTCAATCCGACACTGACAACAAATGCAACGATCTGATTTCATCGTGGACACGTGAAAATGGTTCAGGCATCCGTGAAGCTGGCGCGTGGGGCCAGATCCACGGATCGAGGAACGTACGCCCCGGAAACGTGAGGCCAATGCTGTCTCCGATTCGGCGACGGAGCGCGCCGATTACCGCACGGAAACGGGGCCCATCGCGATTCCACGCGCCACGATCCATGATTGCGCTCCCTTTCGGGTCGGGCGAAAGGGGGGGATAGCAAAGGGGGGGGGTTGAGAATCAGCTCACGTAGCTGATTTTCCCGGCGCCTCCCGGCGCCGGAGGCGGGCGGCCATGTATCGAGGAATGGGCACCTCGGTGAGGCCGAAACCAGCTGCATGCAGCAAATATCGTAACCCCCCCTTTCCCAATCCCCCCCTTTCGCCCGGCCCGATCCTTGTGTCCATCGTCCGGCTCGACCCGGCTACACGCAAGAGGTGACCCTGGGCAAGAGCGACCTTTAGCGAGCGGAGCAAGGGGGGGCCGACGGTGGCCGAATCCGAGCGCGCAAGCAGCCCCCCCATCGCATCGCGTCGCGCGATGCGATCGGGGGCGCCCCGGTGAGCCCGCACCAAAGGGCACTCCGGCAAAAGGTCACACTTACACGTCGGTCGGAAGAAGTAGATAAAAGCATGAAGTAGGAAGGCGGATTAAGTTGTTTGGGTCCAGACCCCCCCAGAGAATAACAAAACACAGCAAAAGCGTGTCGATTCTTGAAGTAGGAAGGCGCTTGAAGTTGATTGGGATCTGGGGCTCCAAAAATACCTACTTTCAACGACCGGCGTGTACATGTAGTCGATGGATGGTCCCAACTTGGTCGGAGCATGCCACCCCCCGTCCTTGCAGATGCTGTAGCCCTGGCGGGCGGGGTCCGAACACAGCTCGCGCTTCAGGCCCGCCATGCGGTCTCGGGCCGCCGCGTCCCACTCGATGTGCTTCGCCCGCAGCGCGCGCACCTGACGTTCCTCCTGCGGCGGCGCAGATCGTCGCCGTCGTTGCCGACGTTGTCAACGTTGTCGATGTCGTCGTCGTCGTCCCCGTCCCCATTGCCGTCGTCGTGCTCCTCCTCCTCCTCCTCATCATCATCCTCGTCCTCCTCCAGATCATCCTCCGACTGCTCCAACTTCGCCTCCTGCTCCCCCTCCTCGTCCTCCACCTCCTCCTCCTCCATATCGTCCTCCTTCGTCTCCTCATCCACCTCCTCCTCCATCTCCTCCTCATTCGTCTCCTCCGCATGTCCAAACAAAATCAGAATGAACGGTTCAGTTCAGATGGTACCCCGGCATGGTTCAGAATGTTCAAACGGTTGCCCTCCAGAGGGACACTCCCCTCAATCGAAATGCATCTTTCCAGAAGCCTATAGAGGAGAAGCGTGGAGCGACATCGTTGATGAATATTGGGTTTGCACTGGTCGTCCTTCTCCTCCTCCTCCTCATCATCATCATCATCACCACCACCGCCACCATCATCATCATCATCGTCATCATCATCATCAGCATCATCAGCATTGTCATCATCATCACCGACATCATCATCATCATCACCATCACCATCAGCATCCTCATCGTCGTCGTCATCATCATCAGCATCAGCATCAGCATCATCATCAGCATCATCAGCATCATCATCATTAGCATCATCGCCATCGACATCATCATCAGCAGCAGGATTATCATCATGGTCATCGTCATCATCGGCATCATCATCATCGGCATCAGCATCATCATCATCAGCATCCTCGTCGGCGTCCCGATCCTCATCATCATCAGTCAGCAGCAGCAGCAGCGATACCATCATCATCATCATCATCCTCCTCCTCATCCTCATGCTCATCAGCATCAGTATCATCATCAGCATCATCAGCATCCCCATCATCATCATCACTACCATCATCAACATCACCACACCCACCATCATCATCATCATCATCATCATCATCATCATCATCATCATCATCATCATCATCATCATCGTCATCGTCATCGTCATCACCATCATCATCGTCAGCAGCAGCTTCCTCATCTCCTGAGTCTTATCCTCGGTGTCATCAGCTTCATCGTCAGCATCAGCATTTTCATCCTCATTATCATCGGCACCACCACCACCATCATCACAACCACCCCCCCCATCATCAGCAACAGCATCATCATAATCAGCATCAGAATCCTTATCATCGTGGTCGCAGTCGACACTACTACCACCACCACCAGCATCGTCGTCGTAATCATCATCGTCATCAGCAATAGCATCAGCATCATCATGGCAATATCAGCAGCATCTACACGGTCAACACCATCATCAGCGGTAGAAGCAGCAGGAAACCTCTCCAGCACCATCACAGTCACCATCGTCATAGCCATCGACATCCTCGCCGTCGGCATCGCCATCGTCATCGCCATCACCAGCATCAGCATCATCATCATCATCATCACCGTGATCAGCATCATCATCACACTCATCATCATAATCAGCAGCATGATCACCAACATGATCCACGTGCCCATCTGCATCCTCATCATCAGCAACTCATCATACTCATCATCAGCATCATCAGCATCACCACCACCACCATCATCATGGTCATCATCACCAGCATCATCATCACCGGTAGCAGCAGCATAATCAGCATCAGCAGCATTATCAGCAGTATCATCATCAGCAGCAGCATCATCATCACCATCACCATCGTCATCAACATCATCATCAACATCATTCGCATCATCATCAACATCAGCATCAGCACCGGCATCAGCAACCGCATCAGCATGATCATCAGCATCAGTCAGCACCTGAATAATCCATCATCATCAGCATCAACATGAGCAGCCGCAGCATCATCCATCATCATGAGCATCAGCGTCAGTTTTCTCAGCGTCATCATCAGCAGCATCATCATCAGAATCATCATCAGTATCAGCATCACCATTCTCACCATCATCGTCATCAGCATCTTCATCCTCATCAGCAGCATAGTCGTCATCATCATCATGATCGTCATCAACGGCGTCATTATCATCGTCAGCATCAGCATCCTCATCAGCATCATCATCAGCAGTGTCATCATCAGCAGCATTAGCATCAACATCAGCAGCAGCATCATCATCCGCATCATCATACCCATCAGCATCGGCATCAGCATCGGCATCAGCATCAGCAGCAGTAGCATCATTATCAGCATCATCATAACCATCTGCTTCATGATCAGCATCTTCAGCATCAGCATCATCGTCATCATCAGCATCATCACCATCAGCATCAACATCATCATCATCATGATCATCATGATCACCATCATAACCATCATTTCCATGGGACTCATTATCATCATTGGCACCACCATCACGAGCATCACCATCAGCAGCATCATCATCAGCATCAGCATCATCATGATGATCAACAGCATCATCATTATTATGAGTTCCTCCTTCACCATCATCAACAACATCAGCACCGGCATCCTAATCAGCATCCTCATCACCATCAGCATCACAAACATCTCCAGTATGATCATCAGCAGCATCATCAGCAGCAACATCATCGACATCATCAGCATCAACATCACCATTATCATACTCATCATCATCATCATCAGCATCAGCATCATCTTCATCATCGTCATCATGAGAAGCTGCAGCATCATCAGCATCATCAGCAGCTTGAATTTCATAGCCATAATCATCAACGTCATCCGCATCAACATCACCAGCCACATCCTCCTTATCATCACCATAAGCATCATCATCATCGTCATCACAATCAGCAGCAGCAACGACAGCATCAGCATCAGCATCGTTATCATCAGTAGCATTATAAGCATCAACATCATCCGCATCAACATAACCATCAGCATCAACATCCGCATCCTCAGCATCATCAGCAACAGCATCATCATTATCATCAGCATCCCCATCATCGTCATCATCAGCAGCGGCATCATCATCAGCATCAGCATCATCATCAGTATCATCAGTATCATCACCATCATCATGATCTTTATCGGCATCTGCATCATTAGCATCAACATCAGCATCCTCATCCTGAACCTCATCCTCATTGTCATCATCAACATCATTAGCATCTTCATCACCATCGTCATCATCAACATCATCAGCATCCATATCATCGTCCTCGTCCTCATCATCACCAGCATCAACATCATCAGCAGCAGCAGCATCAGCTCCAGCATCAGCATCATCAGCAGCGCCATCAGAATCACCAGCTGTAGCAGCATCAGCAGCAGCAGCAGCATCAGCATCAGCATCAGCATCATCATCATCATCATCATCATCACCATCATCATCATGTTCATCAACATCAGCATCAACATCATCATCATCATCAACATCACCATCGTCACCCTGATCCTCATCATCAGCATCACCATTACCAGGATCCTCAACGTCTTCATCCTCATCATCAGCGACATCCTTATCATCATCAGTTTCAGCATCATCCTCTTCAGCATGAGCATCATCAGCAGCATCATCATCGCTGGTCTCATCAGCATCATCAGCATCATCATCAGTTGCAGAATCGGCATCATCATCAGCATCAGCAGCATCATCAACAGCATCAGCATCATCAGTATCCAAAGCATCATCATCATCACCATCAACAACATAGTGATCAGCATCATTCGCATCCTCAGCATCATCATCGTCATCGTCATCATCGTCATCGCCAACAACATCATCAACATCAACATCACCAGTATCAGCCTCATCATCACCGGCATCATGATCAGCATCTTCATCAGCATCATCAACAGCAGCATCATCATCAGCATCAGCATCAGCATCATGATCAGTTTCATGGTCGTCATCATCATCATCATCAGCAAACACAGCAGCAACATCATCCACATCTCCATCATCATCGTCAGCATCATGGGCAGCAGAGGCATCAGCATCTTCATCATCAGCATCAGCAGCGTCATCATCATCGTCAGTATCATCAGCA
>CAUYUJ010008535.1:0-47500 GCA_963575745.1 Prorocentrum cordatum | reverse complement strand
ATGATTAGCATCAGCACCAGTACCATCAACATCATCATCACCACTCCCAAACAAGCTCTAGGGCCTGAGGGGTGATGAGAAGGAGGGAAGGGGGAGAGGGAGAACGGGAGGTTGGATGGGGAAGTACATGAAGGGGGGAAACTGTTGCTGTCCCTCCCGGGGGGGGGAGGGGGAAGGGGGCGGCAAGGGCAAGGAAGCGGATGCCCCCAGACCTCGTGCAGCACAAGCTTGCAGGCGGCGAGGTGGTGGTGCGCGGGATCGCGGCACCACTCCTGCAAAACGGGTGGTGGTGGGACGCTTGGACGATAGAGGTGACGAGGGAGGAGTGCAGGATATCGATTAGTGAGGCAAGACGGGGGGGAAGAGGGCGAGGGGGGGAGGGACAAAGAAGGAGAAGGGATGTGGGAGGAGGGCGAGGAGGGAGGAGGGTTGAGGGGGAGGCGGGCGCACTGGGACCAAGGCGGGGGAAACGGGTGGATGAGGGGGGCGAGGGAGGGGTCGACGAAGGAGGGGACAGGGGCGAAGGATGAGAAAACCGACCCGCTGGAAGAGGGAGGGGTCAAGGGTCGGGGAGGGGATAGTGGGACTGCCCCCCCGGGAGAAGATGCTGTGCCCTGTCTAGAATAAGAAAGATTCCACAGAAGGGTCCTGAAGATTGCGCAGACTTCTGCTAGTAGAGAGTTCGCTCCCGGAGTGAAACTCTATCACAGAACCAGGGCGGGACGCCGAAGTGACCCGCGTCCCGACAAACAGGAACTCGTGCCCGCGACGACGGCGACGACGGCGAGGACGTCGACGACACCAAGGATAAAAAGGAAGGCGGCGACGGCGACGGCGTCGACACGGGCGACGGCGACGACGGCGACTACGACGGCGGCGCACACAGCAACGGCGGCGGCGGCGGCGGCAGCAACGACGATGGGCTCCTCCCTCGCGCCAGCGACAGCGCCCTCCGCGGAGCCGGACCCCGCAGCCGCGGGCTGCCACGCGGGCTCCAGCAGCTTCTGGCAGGTCGGGAGGTCCCTGCGGGCCGGGTCGCGGCAGATGTCGCGCATGAGCCTCCAGAGGGGCGCGGGCGGGGAGCGGAGGGGGAGGAGGGAGCTGGGAGCGGTCCGCCACCTCTGCAGCCTCCCCTTCCCTCCGCCTCCCCTTCCCTCCGCCTTGTCCTGCGAGGCCCCGTGGAGGCCTCCAGAAGCCCCTGGAGACCTCTGGGGACTCTGGGGCCGACTTCCCTCTGCTCTGAAGGGGCCCTGGGACACGCAAATACATAGACACCCATCCCAGCATCCCACATGTTGTCTCATGATTTCTGGGTGTTCGTCTTCCCCCCCACTTCCCATATTTTCCTACATTTCCCTGGGAGTCGACGATTCAATGTGTATGTGTGTTATTCATCTCCTGATACCCCTCCACAAAGATGAAGGAGGACCGAGCAGGATGGGCACCAGGACTGGTGGAGGGGGCGAGAGGGAGGGAGTGCGAGTGAGGGGGCGGGTTTTTCAGGACCAGAATCGAATCGATAAATCGGATCGGCGAACGAAACGGAGCGGATCGGTGGAAATCGGCAGCCGAGCTGGGAAAGGTCGAATCTTCGGAAATCTGCAGGCTAGTATGGAACCCAAAGCCGAATAGAATCCGAATCGGAATCCCAAGTCGGGTAGAATCCGAATCAGAAACCATTGAAGTCGAATCGAATCGAATCGAATCGGAGGAATCGAAACGAGCCGTTTCTCCGTGGCGCGAACGGGATAGGAGGTAGGACCGATGTTCGCTCAAAGTCTGGTCCCTGGGCCTCTCGAGAGCACCATACCGACTGGCCTCTCGACCTGCATCTGGCCCTGGTCACGGGAAGGCCACCACGAATCCTCTATCGGCTCGTCCAGTGTTCATTTCATCCGTTTCGCTTCGTCCGATTCGTTCGTTTCGTTTCGTTTCAAGCGCTTCGTTTCGTATGGTTTCGATTCCTCAGGTGTTCAAATCAACTGGTTGCCCCTTCGTTTGGTTTCGATCCGTACGGTTTCAGGTCGACCGCTTGTCGATTCATCCGCTGTCATGTCGTCTGTTTCCCACTCGCTCAGTTCGTCCAGCTCTGACGAGCCTGGCGTCGATTCATCCAAGTTCAGTTCGTCCAACTCGGTGTCGTATGCACAGGGAGCGCCGGTCGGACGGAAAGGTAGCGGACGAAACGAAACTTAGCCGAAACGACAGCGGACGGAACGAAGCGCCGACAAACTGAGAAGCGGACAACACCACAGCGGGCAAAGCGAAACGCAGATGAAGCAAGAGCGGACGACGCGAACGGCCACCCACCCCGAGAACTTACACGCGTTCGCCAGGAATCGGCTCCCGGGCCCCTCCCGGACGCAGTGGCCACGAAAGGCCACCCTTCCATCGGGACCGAGCGCAGAGGACGCCCGAGAGGACCCTGGCCTCTTCCGAAGCCGGGCGCGAAGCGCGATATAGAGGCAGAGCAACGCAAGCACTCTGGATTTGGCAGGGTCGACCTGCGAGACCCCACGCTCCATCCTCCATCCTCCATCCTCGATCCTCCGATCCTCGATCCTCGATTCGGTGGTGCAAAGATGAAGTCCCGATGGATGGGGCCCTAAGGACGAGGCGCCTGCAACAACGTAAAGTTACCCTTGGACCCCTTCCTGCCCTTAGGACCCCACCCCCCAGGACCCCATCTTTGAACCGCCGATCAATCGATCCTCGATCATGCCCCCCCCCCTCGGGGATGTTCTGACCCGGGTCAATCCAGACCCGGGTCAGCCAGGCCTTGCAGGATCCTGCAAGATAATGCACCCAAACCAGGGCCAATGAGCAGGATCCTGCAGAATCCTGCACCCAAACCCGGGTCAATGCGGCTCTGGCCCTGCGGGATCCTGCAAGATCGGGCGCTCTGGCTGACCCCCCGTGGAGGAGGAGGAGTATGAGGAGGAGGAGGAGGAGGAGGAGGAGGAGGAGGAGGAGGAGGAGTGCCTCGGAGACAAGGAGGAGGACGAGGAGGAGGAGGAGAGGAGGTGGAGGAGAGGAGGAGGAGGAGGAGGAGGAGAGGAGGAGGAGGAGAGGAGGACCCCCGCAGAGAAGTCGGGGGGTCGGCGGGCCCGCCGCCCCCGGCGGCCCAGCGGGTCTCTCCGAGGACGCTCTTCCCCGGGGGGTCTGGAGGCCCCCGACGTGGCTCCCCACTTGGATCGCCGCGGTGGTCGCCAAGGTTTGGACGCCCGACATGGGTACCGAAAAAATGGGTACGATGCCCAACAACAAATGTTGTCCCAAGCCAACAGCGGCCGCTGTTGGGCGGGCGGCCTCCTGTCTCGAATGGACACAGGCCGCGGCGGCGTGGACAGCGAGCCCTGTTCAAAATGAACAGGATCCGCTGTTGGGTATTGTACCCATTCTTTCATGGCCCATGTCGGGCGTGAAAATATGTCATGTTGACAAAGAGATGTCCCAGACCCCCGCCATCACGGCACCTCGCCTGGCTAGGCTCCCGTGCATGTTCAGCCAGAAACACATGCACAATGTCGACTAGTAGCAGCAGGGGGGGTCAGAAGTGGGTGCCAAGGTGGGTTGTATCCAGCCCGAAGGCCAGACGAAACCCACTTTTGCATCCACTCCTGACCCCCCCATCCCCTTGGCAACCACCGCGGCGATCCAAGCAGAGCCCGCCAGAGAGCGAACGAGCGACCGCATTCGTCCCCGTGAGGCGGCGCCTCCCAGACCCCCTCGCTTTGTGAAAAAAACACGCAGGAATTTGTTGTTTCGTGATATTCGGCCTCGAGGGGCCCTCGCTGGGCCTCGGGACCGTCAGAAACCGACTCAGGATGACAAACCGGTCCCGGGGAAGGGGTCCAGACCTCTGAGGTCGACGTTGTGAACAAAAATCACGGGGGTCTGTGACGTGCGAACACGGCCAGCGATACTGTTGCGAAATGGCGCGACAGCAACGACGGAGCCCAAACAAAGGGCCCCCAAGAAACGTCCAAGAGCCCTCATCCTCATCCCCATTGCTCTCCTCCTCCTCCTCCTCCAGCGGCGGGGTCTGACCATAATTTTCAAGCACAGCCCGTCGAGGCGACGAGGGCTCCCAAATAAGCTCAAATAGGTTGACACACAGTAACAACTTCGATCCTCATGGCTGGAACAACGGGGGGTAGAGAAGGGCAGCAGATCTACTACACGTAGCTAGTTTCCCCGCCGCCTCCCAGCATCGGAGACGACCGTGCATCGAAGGAACATGCCCAGCGGTGTGGCCTGTCTGCATCTCAGATGTACGCAACATGTTCCACAATCTGCACTGGAAGCCACTCAACAAGAAACCTTCCACAAAAAAACAACCCTGAGACCCCAGGACGTCCATTGATGTTTGGTGTTGGAACGTCACGATTGCCATAGCAACTTCATCGAAACCTCAGAAACCCATGGGGACCCTGAAGGCAAGCAGGGTGCTTCTTGGCATGGGCCGCCACTGCACCCATCCTGGAGGACAACAGATGCCGATGCTGCTTCTCCGCGGACCTCTCTCAGAGCCCGCCCAGGCAAAGATCTCGAGGCAAACCCCACCGAGACGACGAGGCACGGGCATCACCCTCCTCCGCGACGAGAGCACGCTGGTGCAGCTGTGCCGGCATCGGGCTGACGTTTCGTCTGCGGCGGGGCCCGTCTGAGCCAGACTGCCTCTTACGAGGGAAGCAGTGCCCCAGCACATCAGGTCGGGCATCAGGTCGGGCACGAAAAACAAAACAAATAGTCCAAAGCTACCCAAAAATATTAGAACATGGTAGACAAGTGGCCTCCATTCTATTTGGTGACTTTTGTTCCCCAGACTATGTTTGTTCCCCGTGTTCACTATGTCTGACTATTTTTGCCTACTGTTTGGAATTGGTTTACCCATGTAGAGAGACATGCCCGACATAAAGTTACAGTGGACAAAGAGCAGGCCCCAACCCGCCCTGCCTCAGCCTGGGTTTCCAGGTCTGTGATGCGGGGATGTTCGGGGGGGACTGGCTCCGAGGGGTAGACGTCGAGCTTGAATTGCCCATCGATCGGCGAACAAAAGGGAGGAAGAAGAAGAGGAAGAAGAAGAAACGGCATCATCATAAACTTTCGATGGTCCGCGCGGATTCCTTGGATCTGCGCTGGACCCCCTCCCTGGCGCGCGGAGCGCCAGGCGGCGCCAGAGGCGCGGACCACCCAGCGCGGATCCAAGACAATCCGCACGGAGCGCCAAAAGTGTATGTTTATGGTCCGCGCCAAAGTTATGTTTATGGCATTTTCTCTTCTTCGACTAAGGCCCCCGATGGCGAATCCGCACGCTCCTGCGGTCGGGTGGGCCATCGGGCCCCCATCGGCGATCGATGTGCCACCGGGGGGCCATGCATTCCCCACTGAACCTATTCTTAGGTCGGGCATGTCCTCCTACAGGAAGAGTTTGGAAGAAACATGAAACAGTGTCAGACAGCAATCAAACATAATCACACAAAAAAGAGCACGACACATCTTCACCAGACAATGCTTTACTATTCCTGAATATTCCACCTGTGGAGGGACATGCCCCAAATAAACCTGTCCTCCCCCCCAGCGCTGCCTCTGACTTCCACAAGGGGCCTGCGAGGACGCTGGACAGCAGGGGGGACACTGGTGGGGCCCTTGGGCGCGGCGGCGGCGCTCGGGCTGCTCGCCACGACGCGCCGCCCTCCCCCCCCCCGGCCATTCCCTGACGTGCTCTGACTGTGCCGATGTTCGCGGAGCAAGGACCGAACGCCCCGGCATTCCTGTAGCGGGCCCACCACGAGATGCTCATTGGAGCCCGAGAAGGCTCGAAGGAAAAGGACCATGATCTTCGATGTGTTGAAATAGGGGCTCGAAGAATGACAAAAACATAAGGGGGGGGTACAAGAGGAACAAGGACGACAAAAACGCAAGGCTGGCAAACAAGATTGAATAAGGGTGTCGGATCGGCGCCAGACCTCCCTCCCTGGCGCGTGGAGCGCGCCAGGGGCGGCGCCGGAGGCGCCGCCAGGGGGGTCCAGCGCGGATCCGAGAAATCCGCGCGGACCTCCGAGGCTTTCTGTTCACGTCGCTCTTCGCTCCCCCTAGAAAGCCAAGACGGTCGCTGCCGGAGAGGCGCCCGGCACACCTCGTGCGGACCGCAGGGTGGGCCCTCAGGCAGGCTGGGAGCGCCTCGCCACCGCTCGCCTGGGGCGCGGCGGCGGCGGCGCTCCCGGCTGCCTGCCACGACGTGCCGCCCCCGCCGCCAAGAGCACGCCGATTTTTCTTACGTGCTCGGACTGCTCGACCTGAATCTGCTGGATGAAAGAGGAAACTGTTCTTTTCTTGCGTGCTTTCCCTGACTTGCTTTTTCCTGCTTTCTTTTCTTACGTGCTTCTTACGTCCTGTCCGACCTTTCTTTTTCCTGACTTTTCTTACGTGCTCAGACTGTCCGAGGAAGCATAACATCAGCATAAACTGTTGGGCGCTACGCGCGGATTTCGGGGGGGATGGGGGGGTTGTTCGGGGGGGGGCTGGCTCCGAGGGAGAGACGTCGGGCTGGAATCGCCGATAGATCGGTGAAAAGGGGAAGAAGAAACGGCATAAACATAAACTTTGGACGGTCCGCGCCAAAGTTATGTTTATGGCATTTTCTCTTCTTCGACAAAGGCCCCCGATGGCGAATCCGCACGCTCCTGCGGTCGGGTGGGCCATCGGGCCCCCATCGGCGATCGATGTGCCACCGGGGGGCCATGCATTCCCCCCTGAACCTATCCTTAGATCGGGCATGGCCGCGCGGAGCGCCAAAAGTTTACAGTGGGGGCCCGACCACAAGAAACCTTCCACAAGAAGCCCGACCCTGAGACGCTAGGACGCCCATTGATTCTCGGTGTGGGAACCCCACGCCTGCCTTCGCAAAACCATCGCAACCCAAACAGGCCCAGCGCACGCTGGAGGCAGACAGGGTGTTTCTGCATGTCTACGCGTTGTGCTGTTTCGGCACGAGCCCTGACGGCAGGGGGCAAACCAACCTACCTCGCTTTTGACCACCCTCGCTTCCAAGAGCTACCAAGCGATGCCAAACTACGGCACGCACTGGTCAGGCCGCTTGACGGGGAGGCGCGTGGTATGACTTGGTTTTGCCTGGAAGCGAAAGCGGGTTGGGGGGGGTGAGGGTTCCACACGTGATTTTTCTATGTTTCCCGCCCCCCCCCACTGGAAATCGAGGGTAAATCTGAGCCTTCAGGTTGGGTTGGGGTGGTTTGGTGGGTGGTGACCGACGGGCCTGTCGATGCGCGCCCAGCTCTGCGAGTGCGCCTCGCGCTGCGGGCCCGCCTCCGCGGACCCCTCCGGCGGCGGCGCGGCGGCCTCTGCTCGGGGGGGGGCTCGATGTGTGCGCCCTGCCGGCTGCTCGGCCAGGGAACTCGAGGACGAGGACGAGGGCGAGGACGAAGGGCGAGGACGAGAAGAAGAAGGAAGCAGGAACACAGGAGGAGGAGGAGGAGGAGGAGGAGGACGAGGAGAAGAAGAAAAAGGAATGGTAGGAGGCCCCAGTTTCCCAACCGCTAGGATGCTGAAGCATCGTTACACCGAGTTCCGTCGCCGAGATCATTGCCTCTGTGGCCGACCGAAAGACGTGGTGCGCACGTCGGGCCCATCCGGGGGTCGAGGAGGGGCGTCCCGCGAAGGGACCCTTCAGGGCCCGAAAAGGGCACCGTTCTCCCTCCAGTTTGAAGTCGGGCCTGTCCCCCTACAGAGAGGTTTTCGACGACGAGTAAAAAATACCCGAAAATATGTTTTTCGTCGTCCGCGTCCTCGTCCTCGTCCCCGTCCTCGTCGTTCCTACTCCTCTTCCTCTTCCCCCTTACGACTTTGTCGGGTGGCCCGATTCTCGACACTCACAACAAGAAGCCAGGGCTGGAGAACCGAATGCACGTATGAAAGGGCGTTGGGTTGTCGAGCCGTCTGGCCACATGCTGTGCAAGAAATCCTGGGCACAAACATTCTCGATACTTGTCCCCCCTCTTCCACCTCCTCCTCCTCCTCCTCGTCCCCCTCCTTCCTCGCTCTTCCTCCTCATCCAACTCTCCCCCTTTTCCACAACTACGGCATGGTAATCGTGCTTCCCCCGCGCCTTCAAGTATGCGCATCGGAACCCCACGACCTCCCTCTCTACATCTCTCTCTCTCTCTCTCTCTCGCTGTGTTCTCTCTCTCTCTCTCTCACTTTGTCTCTCTCTCTCTCTCTCATTCTTTCTGTATATAAGTATGCATATATGTGTTGTTCCTCCCTCTCTTGTTCTTCTTTCTCGTTTTCGCTCCCCCTCGCTCTCTTTCTCTCTCTCTCTCTCCCTATATCTCTCTTTCTTTCTCTTCCTCTTCTTTTCTCACTATATCGCTCGCTCTTTTTTCTCTCTCTCTCTCTCTCTGTTTGTGTTTTCCTCGCGGAATACTCCACTGGTTGGCCTTGTAAACGTAGGTTTTTCGTCGGAGCGCCTTCTCTCCTTCAACACGGTGTTCCCGCTGGAACAAGCCCCCCTGCGCCAAGGCCCATAGACGGCCCAGGACGGCGCAAGAGAAACCCGAACAACCCCAAGAGGGCCTCCAAATAGACCCACTACGGAGTTACAAAGCAACCTCGACGGTCCGATATGACCCATGTGGCCCAGTGGCGGCCCCACGACGGCGGCAAGGAACACCCCGGACGAAGGCCAAAATACGGCCAAAAAAAAACCCCAAGACGGCCGACGAGTGGCACAAAGGACCGCTAAGACTGCCCCACGGGAGGCCAAGAAAAGACGCAGGAATGGCGGGCTGACGCGCGCGAGAACCCCCGAAACGGCACCGAAAACTGCGCAATTCATACATATAAAAATACCAGCATGCCCCGTTGCGGGGCCACCAGACTGTAGACCGAAGCGCGCTGCTCCCTGCGCGAGCAGGATGCACGACCAAGACAGCTGGTCCGCAAATACCCATCCCCTGCGGAATGGCGTCTGCGCGGGGCACTCGGCCGCAGGGCACTCCACAAAGACGCGCGCGCTCTGAGGGCCACGCACCGAAAGGTGAGAGAAGGGGACAAGTCCGGGTGCCCCAACCAACCTGGCCCGAGACATCCCCCACCCACCCCCTCTTACGACACATGGGCGGCGGAAGCAAACAGAAGATGCGAAATACCTGCACGGGCAGACCACGCAGCGACAGCGCTCCGAGAGAGACCGCGGGGGAGAAGCGTCAAGATGTGCACCAATGGGAAAAAAAAAAAAAAACAATATGACACTTGCACACGACGTAAAAATATTATCCCAATGCGACCCGACCTAGGAGTTGGAGCATCTACATTTACATCAACACCTGCAGCTATACCTACATCAACATCAACAGCGAGACTCACATCTACATATATATATATATATATATATATATCTACACCTACATCTACACCGACATATACATCTACATCTACACCGACATCCACATCTACACCTACACCTACATCTACATACACACCTACACCTACATTTACATCTACATCTACAATTTCGCATTGGTTGCGCTGTTGCGTTGCATTGCCTTTGCTTTTGCTCTTGCCTTTGATGTTGCCGTTGCCTTTGCTTTTGATGTTGCTTTTGCTGTTGCAGTTGCGTTTTGTTGCGTTTGCTTTTGTTTGATGTTGGTTTTGCTTTGCCTGCGCACAGACACACACACGCGTGTGCTCGCATTCGCTCACCGGATGTGCTTGATAATGCTCCGTATCCGGTCTACACCACACGACTTGGCATCGAGCAGTGCTATGCCTTGCTATGCTATGCGATGCTGTGCTGTGTTGTGCTATGCTATGCTGCGCAGTGCTATACTAGGCAACGCGATGCTATGCTACGCTATGCTATGCTGCGCTAAGCTATGCTGTGCTATGCGATGATATGCTAGTGTATGTTGTGGTTGGCAACATTATGCTATGATATGCTATGGTTGACTATGATATGCTATGCTACGTTGTGCTAATGCTGCGCTGCGCTATGCTGCGCTGCGCTGCGCTGCGCTGCGCTAAGCTGTGCTAAGCTAAGCTAAGCTAAGCTAGGCTAGGCTACGCTACGCTAAGCTAAGCTAAGCTAAGCCAATCTGAGCTAAGCAAGCTGAAAATAAGCAAGGCTAGACTAAGCTAAGTTAAGCTAAGCCAAGCTAAGCTAAGCTAAGCTAAGCTAATGTAAGCTAAGCTAAGCTAGTCCAAGCTCAGGTAAGCTGTGCTAAGCTAAGCTAAGCTAAGCTAAGCTAAGCTAAAGTAAGCTACGATATGCTACGCTAAGCTAAGCTAAGCTAGGCTAGGCTAGGCGAGGCTAAGCTAAGCTAAGCTAAGCTAAGCTCAGCAACGCGAAACTACGCTAAGATGAGATAAGCGAAGCTAAGCTAAGCTAAGCGAAGCGAAGCTAAGCTAAGCTAGGCTAGGCAGAGCTAAGCTAAGCTAAGCTACTACGATGAGATAAGCTAAGCTAAGCTAAGATAAGCCCAGCTCAGCTAAGCTAAGCTAAGCTAAGCTGGGTGAACCCAAGGGGCGCGACTGGGCGAACCGCGGGGCGGGGGCTGGGGGGGACCGCCCGGGGCGCTTTGCACTGCCCGGCCCCTTTAAGCTAAGAGAGTAAGAACCCTCTAGGCAAAGCCTGGGTGAGGAATTATGGACACAGGTTGGATTGCCCGCTGCGGAGCGCGCTGCAGCGCGGGATGTGCACCTGGCGGGAGCGACCGAGAATGAAAGCAGGATGCTGAGAGCGGGCGAGAGCTCGAGCACGTCGACGCGCGTCTCTCGACGTGCACCTGCGGGGGGGGGGGGGCAGGACAAACGATGCGAGCTCAACAGCCGCTGGATTCCTCGAGGCTCAACTGCCCTTTAAGAGCGGGAGCACCACGCGAGTTCAACCACTGGATTCCTCGAGGCCCAAGTGCCCTCGGGAACGGGGGCGCCGACAGCGCCGCCGGGCCCCCCACCCCCCCGACGCGAGACCGCACGAGAGATGGGAAGCAGAGGAAGGAAGGAGATGGGGGGGAAGTTTTGCCCCCGCCCAAGAGTGGCCGCTCGCAACGATCAGGGGCGCGCTGGCCCCGCCCAAAATGGGTTGGTTGTTCTTATCGACGAGGGCTGGGCCCTGGCCACCTCGAGCGCGTCCTTGTAGGCTCTGTGGTGAGAGGCGCCAGTTAGCGGGGCTGCGACCCCCACGCAAAGGTTCCTCATGTGCAACGAGAAGAAACAAAAAGAAAGGAAGAGAACGGACCCAACTCCAGGGAGACGCGGGGAGGCGAATTCCCGCGACCGCCAGAGGCCGCGGGACCAGGAGAGAGGAGAAAGGGGAAAGACAGGGAAGACCCCCCCCCCCCAAGAGGGACATCCACGCCCACGCGGCGCAAGAGAACGAGGACCGGGCCTGCGCGGAACTGACGCGGGGCCCACCGCGAGGACTCAACCTGCAGTCGCGGGCGCTGCGAGCTCTGCGAGGAAGAATGACCTGCGCGCGACTGTGACAACGTTCAACCACAAAACAAATCATAAGGTCACGGGTCAGCAACGGGCACCTATAGGCCCCCGCCATCGACGTCTCGGAACCGTCCGCGCGCGCAAAGTAGACTCGGCCCCTGCTCGCCCGGCGCGACGCGCGCCGCACGACTTGCGCGCGGCCCAAACGGACGAGGAAGTCCACGGCCCGTGCCCTTGTCAGCATCTCTGATTCACGAATTCCTTTTCGAGCCTGGGAGAGGTGACAAGTGCCGAACGCCTGGGCGCTGGTCGCCCCCGCCAGCTCGGGGCTACTCCACTCGATTAGGGGAACGGAACGCCAGTCCTGCACGCGGCCCGGCGCCGCCCACGCCCCGGCCAATCGGGTTTCGACAGCGGCGAAGTCGCAATCCGCAATCAGGATCACCAGCCTGCGGACCTGGGCCCGCGCATCACGCAACTCTGCCAAGCGTTGACATTCCGCAAACGATCGCGGAAAATATTGCCGCAAGCAACACACGCGCGCTCAGACGCGCCAAAACGTGAAACGAAAACCGTTCGGCGCGACACACATTCCAGCAATCGCTCCAAAATGAATGCGCGCACGGTGACATCATACGCAAGCGGGGGCGCGAGGAGAAAGAAGACAAGGCACATGGATAGCGGCAGAGAAGCAGTGGATAGATGGAGATAGCAAAGGACAACAGAAAGCGAGAGGAGGAGGGCGTCGACGTGCATCTGCGGAGAGGCGGCGAACGCAACCTCCCCCCCGACGAAAGACGACGTGAGAGAATGGCAGAAAGAACCTTGAGAACGCGAGACAGATCGAGAGACACTTCAAACCCGAACTCAACTGACATCAATATCTAAATTGCGATAACAACTGATCAGCTAGGTACAGGAAACCGTACACCGCGAGCAACTCCAGGCCTCAAAAATGCACGATGATCATCAACACATGCGTAAAAAATGAGATGTCGGCATCAACAGAGGAGACATGGGGCTGACGATTTGCATAGGATGTACACAGGCGCCTCCCCACGAAAATAAAATAGACGGTATCAAATTCGATAAGATTGTTGGCAGGCGACCTGACCGGGTGCTTTGCATGCCCTGAATGCCAAACGATAACAAACGATAATAATAATAAATTGCCAGCGTGAATGCAAAATAAACTATACTGATAACGGGCCGTCCCGTCATCTGAAGCTATTGCGCCGTCCTTCGACTGGCGCCGCACAACTCAAAATGGGCAAGGAGATCCGTCACAACACCTGCAGCAATTGCGCCGTCCATCGCGTGGCGCAGCACAGGCATAACTCAGAATGAGCAGAAACGTGACAGTGGTCACAGATCACATAGGGGATGAATGAACGAGCAAGATAGCCAGTCAGCATATACCCGCCCCCTGTGGAATGGCGCCTGCACAGGGCACTTGGCCGCAGGACACTCCACAGAGACGCGTGCGCCTTCAGGGTCACGCACAGAAAGGAAAGAGAAGAAGACAACTCCGGGTGTCCCCGCCGGCCTGGCCTGAGGCATTTTCCACACCCTGCACCAGTTGCAGTTGTAAGTATCCGATGTCACAGTCCAGCGTTCTGCCTCCTACTATAAATCTTCACGTCCCCGAGGCCATTGAACCTCCCGTGCCGAGGTCAAGTGGGCTCCAAGGCTCCCGAAGATGGTTCCAAGACGGCCCAAGAGAGCCCCAAGAGCGTTCCAAGAGGCCTCCCGAGAGAGCCCCGAGAGGCCAAAATCGTCGAGTTTACGAAAAAGTTGTTGAAGGAAGTTGGCCTTCTCGCATTTTCGGGTTTCCGACGCTCCAGGACAGCTCAAGCTCCCAAGAACGCCCCAAGACAGCCCAAGAGGCCTCCAAGAGGGCCCCAAGACGGCCCAAGCGGGCTCAAGAGGCCGCCAAGAGACCCCAAGAGGCCTCAAAAGGCGCCCAAGAAGCCTCCAAGAGGCCCAAAAGATACCCCACGAGGCCCCAACAGGCCCCCAAGAGGCCCCCAAACCGCCTCCAAGAGGCCCCCGAGCGGCTCCCCACGACCCCCCCAGATATACAAGAGGCCTCAGACCCACAACCCAGGCACGGTGGCGGGATGGGCCGAAGGCCACTAGGATGACGCCAACGTATCAATATGCGCTGATGATTCCTATCCGCCCCAGCATGATGTTCCCAGATGCGCCAAGGCACTGCAGCGCCGAGGCGCACAGACGCGACCCTGATATGTATATATATATATATATCATAATGATAGAGAGGGGACCGGCGGCAGGGGCAAAACCCTTACGGACATGTATGTATGCGCGTATGTATGTATGTATGTATGTATGTATGTATGCATGCATGCATGCATGCATGCATGCATGTATGTATGTATGTATGTATGTATGCATGTATGTATGTATGTATGTATGTATGCATGCATGCATGTATGTATGTATGTATGTATGTATGTATGTATGTATGTATGTATGTATGTATGTATGTATGTATGTATGTATGTATGTATGTATATATGCATGTATAAATGTATGTGCGTATGTATGTATGTATGCATGCAGGCATGCATGTATTTGAAGGCCAAATCCTGCAAGTGCCTGTCTGGGATAAAGGACTTGTCGGCCACTCCATTCGGCGGGTAGATGAGGATTCAACCCATTGTCAGATGTGGCGCAAGCGCACCTGGGCGGTCGCGAAGGAATTGCGGTAGAACGGACACTTCAGGTAGAGGTGTTCGGGTTTGCGTAGCCTTTGGGAGATATGTGCGCCGCCAGAATATATCCAGATCCACTGCCCCAGGGTCGTGCCCCAGGGTATCGGGGAGCTGCGGATATGGACATCAGCCCGCCCAAGCGGGCGGGCAGACATCAACCACGTCCACCTCTCCTCGAGATCTCGGGCAGTGCCCCGAAGCGGTGGATATGGACCTGCTCGGGCGGTGGAAGAGATGGGCGCGGCCGCTCTGGACGCGGGCGCGGCGCGTCGGAAGCAGATTGTGATATGCGACGTGAGGCGTCACGCCGCCAGCCGCTCCCCAGGAGGGCCCGCGCTTGCCTTACGTTGGACATGTCCTCCTACAAACTACAAGCGGATTTCGGGAGAACGATGCATACATGTGTATATATATATATATATACATACATGCATGCATACATCTATAAAAAAAAACAAAGAAAACAACATCGTCACCAGACTATTCTTTTACTGTTCTCGAATACTCCTCCTGTAGAGGGAACGTGCCCGACTTGACGCTTGCCGCCCGAGGCGCCCTCGCCGACGCCAGCCTGCCCAGCGCACCCGCTCTGGCCGCGCGGACCGGAAAAGGCGGCGCGCCGCCCCCGCTCCGGGACCCGCTCCAGGACCCGCCCTGTTCACATTGACTACCTACCAAACCACCCCAACCCAACCCGAAGACCCGAATTTCGCCCGAATTTCGGGTTGGGGGGGGGGTACGGGTTCCATGTGTTTTTCCAATGTTCCCCGACCCCCCCCCAACTGGAAATGGAGAGCAAATCGGGGCCTTCGGGTTGGGTTGGGGTGGTTTGGTCGGTGGTGACACATACTATAGGCGGCGAGCCCGTGGGGGGAAAAGCGAAGGGGCGGGCCGTCTCAGCAGGCTCGGAAGTCCCCAGGCCTTCCGAGGAGCTCCCCAGGCCTTCCCCGAAGACGCAGGACAATGCACAGCAGGCGCGGGGGCTTCTGAGACGTCCCGCCGCCCTCTGAGAAGGCCTTCTCCTCCTCACTTCCCCCCCCGGGCGCGCCGCCGAGTTCAATTTTCGGGTCGTAACTCGGGTCTCCAGCGGCCGTTCGGGACGATCCGGGCACCCCTGGAATGCCCTCGGCGAGGCGCAGCCGCTGGAACGCATCCCGAGGCCGGAAGACCGCCAAGAAACTACGAAACACCCAAAAACCTAGAACCTCGAAGTTCGGGTTTTTTCGAAAACCGAAAACGCCTTCTCACTTCCCCGCCTCGCCGCCAACAGAAGCCGGATGCCATCCACGCGAAGCATCCGCGCCGGCCGCGTCGGTCGCGCCAGAACGGCTGGCCGCTTGGCCTCGCGAGCCTGCGCGCGCCCGTGCGCGGCCGCAGCAGCGTGCCGGCCCTGCAGCGAGCAGGCATCGCCATCGCCGCCGCAGGGGTCTTCTGCAGGCCAGGTGGCGGGTGGACGGGAGGGACCACGGCGCGAGGCGTGGAATCGACAACTCACCGCGAACACAAACGTGCACCACACAGATTGCACCTCGTGAAGTGCACCGCGTATGGTACCACAGGTATCGCACCACATGGCCTGCACCACGTATATTGCACAACATCGGTTGCACAACCTAGATTTCACTACGTAGATTGTACCACGTGGATTGCACAGCATAGATTGCACAACATGTATTACACAACACATATTGTACAACGTAGCTTGCACCAGGTAGATTGCACCGCAGATACTGCTTCACCTAATTTGCTCAAAATACAATGCTAGAAACACACTGCTTGGGGTCCACGCTGGATACCTGGATAACGTACATATATGTATACACAGAAAAAGAAAGAGATTGAAAAGGAGAGAGAGGGAGAGAGACAGACAGAAAGTGAACGAGAGAAAGAGACAAAAAAATAGACAAGAGAGAGAGAGAGAAGAGTGCGAGAGAGGGAGACGGACAACCAGAGGAGGGGAAGCTGAGGAGGAGGAGGAGGAGGAACGAGAGCGGAAGATCCCACAAGCCCTCTGGGCGTAGGTGGTTTAACGAATTGTGTCTTCTCTCTGCCAAAATCCTTCTTTCCACAGTTCGGGGGAGGGGTTCATTACTGTTTCCTATGAAGGAACATCCCCTCCCCCAGGCAACCAGCAGCCAACCCGGACCAATGAGCCCACCACCCGCCCCAATTATTTGTAGAAAACACTACCTAATCCGTTTGCCTCACAATCTGGCGTATGCGCGGGCGCCCCGCGACTACTTTGAATTCATGTTTGACCGGGACGGCGGGGGTGCCGGCATACTGCTTGCTGCGCGCAGGCCAACCATCCCTTTCAAAAAACCCGAGAATGCTCTTTGGCTCCAAATCTGGAGCATGCGCAGTGCCATGTTTTCTCTGAGCTCTCATCTGTTTCACGACTCCTCAAGATGTCACAATCAGTCCATCGGTATCGGTGCTGTGCGCTCCCTAGAAGAGCCGCCCTTCTCGCAGAATGCTCGGCACTTCGCTTCAGGGGGGTTCAAGATCCTGAACTCCTTGGGGCCAGGCTGGCAGCACGTGGCACAGTTGGCGCACGCGGAGCGTGTGCCGCACCTGCCACACTCGGGCATGCAGGGCGCCTGGTGCACCTGGACACGTGGCGCGCATGGCTTGCGTGGAGTTCCTGAGCGATCAGGTGACATTCGGGTGTTACTTATGTCTTGGGAGGGCGGGTGGGAGTGAGCTAAACGGCCTGCTATCTAGGAGGGTGGCTTGACCCCTCCCACGGCCCCCTCCCCTTGACCTGGGAAGGGGGGAGGGACGGAGCGGTCAGAGCGCCCAAGATGGCTCCAAGAGAGCCTCAGACCCCAAAACGGCATGCAAGATGGCTCAAGATAGCGCAAGATTGCTCAAGATAGCTTCCGGCATTACTCCATGAGGCCCCAAGACAACCCCAAAAGACGGCTTCAAGGCCCTCCGAGCCGCCAAAGGAAGCCTCCAAGAAGCCAAAACCCTCCAAACACCAAGGGAAACTCAAGAGGAGCCCAAGAGGCCCCCAGAGGGCCCCAAGAGCGCCCAAGAGCGCACCACGAGCCGCCCAAGAGGGCCCCGAGAAGCTATGTGTGAGCCTCCGAGGGGGGGGGGGGGGGGGGGCTAAACTGACCCCCCCCTTTTAAACCGTGGGCCCCAAGGTCACCCCAAGAGGCCTCCAGGACGTCCACGTTGCAGGGTCTTTGCAGGGACTTTGCAGGGTTCACCCCCTGCAAAGACCATGCAAAGACCCTGCAAAGAGAGTCCCTCTTTTGCTGGTTGTGGAGCCTTGACCACCTCTGTTCAAAAAGAGGGGGGGTTACGACATGCAGGTCCCCCCCTTGAAAGCTCAAAGCTCGTGCAGCGTTCCTTCTCCTCCTCCTCCTCCTCCTCCTCCTCCTCCTTCGCCTCCTCCTCATCCTCCTCCTCCTCCAGTTTCCTCTTGCCTCACCCACCCATTCATCCTCCTCCCCCGCCTGCGCATCAGGCTCCTCCAGAAACGGCAAGACATGCCATGCAGGTCCAACACATCATCCCAGAAGAACCGAAGAAAGCCGGGGGAGCAGGGAAACTTGTGTTATACTGATTCAACAACTGCTCCCACCGTCGCTGCGCCCCTGATACGCTTCCACGGCGGCCCGTTCCACTGCATGCTTCTACGCTGCCCTCATTCTCGCCGCTCCCCTGGCGATTGCTTCTGGACGATCTGGTGGGGGTACGTACAGTGGGGGCCCGACCACAAGAGACCTTCCACAGGAAACCCAACCCTGAGACCCCAGGACGTCCATGGAACTGTGGTGTGGGAACGTCGCGCTTTCCATCGCAAAACCATCGAAACCCAAGACACCCAGGGCACCCTGGAGGCAAGCAGGGTGCTTCTTGGCATGGGCCCCCCCTGTACGTAAGCGAGGCGCCAAGAATGGGAACGGGGAAACCAACGGGGGCGGGCGGTGCAGCGGCAGGGGGCAGGGGAGACGATGAGACTGCTCCGCGGTGGCAGCGGGAGGAGGCGGGCATGGGCACGGCGGCGACAGGAGTGAGGAGCACCTGCTGTGCGCACCGATCCTGGCCGACCTCCTCCTGAGCCCGGGATCGGCGCGCACGGCATAATTACAGTCGAGGTGGATGGGAGAGAACACGCGAGAGGACACGGCACCCGTTCCGAGGGCCACGCTGCCAGAAAAATGTAGGAGGCACGGGTGGCGAAGCACAGGGCAGGGCACCCTTGATTTGGCAGGGTCGGCCCTACCAACCAGCCTCGACTGTACGCCCTCCCTGGCCTTGCCAGGGAGGTACGGCCATGCACTGGCCCCCTGGGGCCAGGACTCGAGCAGGGACCGACCGTCCTGGCATCCCTTTAGGCCTACCACAAAACATGTTTGTAGAACCCAGAAACTCTCGCAAAAAAAGCTCTTGGAACATGATGAACCCGACGTGTCAAAAAAAACAGTCTCAACCAGAAAAATGCTGTAAGAATATCTCGTGCAGACCACAAAAGGTTCTTAGAACACTCCCTGGTGGGCCTCTGGGCAAGCAGGCCAGGGCGCTTCGCCACTGCTCGACAGGACGGGCCAGGAGGAGGCTCTGTGTGCGTGCGTTCCCAGACGTGCGACGTCCCGATTTTTTCAGCACAGCGTCCCTGGAAGTCCCGACCCTTTCCCCGGGACCGGTTTCTCATGCCGAGTCCTTTCCTGACGCCCCCGGGGCCCGGCGAGGACCCCCCGAGGCCGAAAACCAGCAAAATCCTCCCGCCCTGATTTTTGGTTTCTAAACGACGCGATCAGCGTCTGGGCTGCCCTCGCCGCCAGGTCGACTACACGCAAGAGTGACCCTGGGTAAGAGTGACCTTTGGTGCGCGGCTTTTTGGGGGCCGCGGGGGGGGGGGGGGGGACCACAAACGAGCGCGCGAGTCGCAACTACGAAGGGGCCCCAGGACACACAAATAAATACACACACACAATCAAAACGATCCCCTATATTCTCGCGTATTTTCTGGGTTTTGGTCCTCACCCCCACTTCCCATATTTCCCATATGTTCTAGGGAATCGACGATGAATTGTGTCTGTGTGCTTTTTCTCCTCCTGAGTTTGGGCTGCCCTCGCCGCCAGAGGGCGCGGGCCTTCAGGTGCTCCCGGCAGGCCGGGCTCTCCACGAACGGCCGGCAGGCCGCCCGGCCGCGCCGCGCCGGCTCCGCGCAGAGCTCGCAGCCCAGCTCGTCGACCTGGCGGCCGGCGGCCCGCGGCGCCCCCCGCCCGGAGCAGGGGCCGGCCTTCCCGGCAGCCCTGTCGGCCTGCCACGACTAGGGAGCCCACAAAGGACGTACGCGCCCAGCTATGTACATGAACACGGCCCCTCGATCCGCGAGACTGGCCGCGTGATACGAAAATTCGGGCAATGCGTACTCTCGAAACCAGCGCGGATTCACGTACGTGTACGTCCTTCTCTCGCTCCTGAACGACAGGCTCCTGGAACCCAGAAGTGTTCGAAGAGCAGAAACGGTGCTCTTGGAGCAGAAGCCCGGTGGGTTCAGAGAGGACGGCCCTGGCCAGAAGTGGTCTGAGAACCTGGCGTGGAAAGCACGAAAGGCTCCTAGAGAACACTGTTTGAGAGGCCTATGTAGGCCTATAGCAGGCGAGCCAGGGCGCTTCGCCACTGCTCGACCTCCTGCCTCTCGCTCCTCCCTCTCGGTGTGCCGCCGCGCGCGCCCGAGTGGCCCCGAGTGGCCCCCGAGATGCCCCGAGAAGCCCCCAGCTGGCCCCCGAGATGCCCCCGTCGTGGAGCCGCAGAGGGGAGTGCCCCCAGGGGCCGGGACCACGTGCCGCAGCCTCCGGCCGTCCTCCCCCCTCGCTCAACCCCCTCCTCGCCACTCCTAGTTATCCCCCCCCACCCTGGCTCCTCCCTCCTCCTCCTGCTCCTCCTCGTTCAGCCTCTCTCCTCCCTTCTGCACACTGCTCCTCCCTTCTTGCGGAGGAGATGGAACCCAGAATCTCGCGGCGGATCGAACCGCGGCCCCGACAGCACCCCCAGGATACTAGAAATGGCCGGGGACGTGAAGAAACTTCGATTCGCGATCCTTGACCCTCATCATCACTCCCTCCCTCCTCCCTTCATCCCTGAAAAGCTTCCCAGGGATGGGCCCCTTGACACAGAAGGACCCCATGATCCATGGGTAGCCAGGGGGGGCTGGGAGGGATGATTCTCACCCGCGCTTCTGCGACTAACCTTCTTCGCGCCCCGCTCCCCTTATCCGATATCCTCTGCCTCTCGCGTTCTCGTTCGCTCTCTCTCTCTCTCTCTCTCTCTCTGACTCTCTGTTTATGTTTCTTTCCCTTTCTCTCTTTCTGTCTCTCTCTCTCTCTCTCTCCTTCTTTCGCGTGCTCTCAGATTTCGTCTCCTCCTCCTCTTCCTCTTTTCCTCCTCTTACCTCGTCTCTTCTTCCTCCTCTTCCTTCGTCTCCTCCTCCTCCTCTTCCTCCTCCTCCTCCTCCTCCTCCTCCTCCTCCATCGTCACATCCGGGTCCCACTTCGTGGGACCCAACATGTAATTTTGAGGTCAGGGGGATAACATCGACACTTCACCCCCAAATTATCGGCCACGCAGCCGGGACAGACGCAACACCACAGATCAGAGCCGCGCACGCTTGGATTCTAGCTTTCAACACCTCCCCCCCAAAGTTAGCGGCCACGCAACTGGGACAGACGCAACACCACAAACCAGAACCGCGCACGCTTGGATTCTAGCTTGAACCGCCACCCAGGGGCGGACAAATCCTGCCACCCGGCAGGGCGCGCGCGTTGGTTATACCTTGTTGCGTCCCCCCGGGGTGGACCAAGCAAACAGCCGGGTCCCACTTCGCGGGACCCAACATGTCGTTGTGAGGTCAGGGGGGATAGCATCGACACCTCGTAACGGCCACGCAGCCGTGGCAGACGCAACACGTATCAGAACCGCACACGCACGGATTATAGCTTGAACCGACGCCCAGGGGCGGACAAATCATGCCCCCCGCCGGCAAAGCGCGCGCGTTTTGGTTCTAGTTTGTTGCGTCCCCCTGAGATGGACCAAGCACACATCCAGGCCCCACTTCGTTGGACCCAACATGTCATTGTGAGGTCAGAAGGAATAGCATCGACGCCCCACCCCCAAGATATCGGCCACGCAGTCGGGACAGTCTCACGATCCTGCTTCACGTTTGAGCTGTCTCAGGGTAAGGTGATTCATTCCGAACCTCCTTATCGACCAAAACAGCGCGGAAAAGAGTCACACTTTGCTGCGGCCACTTTGGACTCACTTTTGGGTGTACGGGCGTATCCGTGAATCCATGGCGCACCGCGCCCCAGAGTAGGGACGCACCTTTTGCTCACTCGAAAGATCACACATCGTCAGCACGGGCACTTCGTCGAAGCAGAAGTACTTTGGAACGCCGTTCCAGTTGCTCCAGGGGCCGATTTTGGAACGCCTTTCCCAAATCCTCCCGAGGGCCCTAAAGGGAAATTCGGGCATCCTTTGCTCCAGCGACGATGTTTGGAACGCCGTTCCAAAACCCGCTTTAGGGTCTGAAAGGCAGATTTGGGAGTATCGGCCCATCTGCTTTCGTTTTCTACGCCGAGAAACTACCACAGTCTTGACGTGGAGCACGACCATCCTGTCACCCCCCGGGTGGCCTGAAATACCATTGGAGTACGATGAGCAGGAATAGGGCGAGGTTGAGAAGTCACCCTCCCCTCCTCATCCGCCCCTGTGCCCCTCACCCTCCGCATCCTCCAGGCCCACCCTTCTCTCTGCACTCCTTCTGTGAAAGATGTACATTTGCATTCCTTACGCGGGGGCGTTACAAGTAGAATCTTTGTGCGGCTACAAGAATTATAGATGCCCGATGTGCGCAAAGGAACACAAAACAAAAACAATGGAAAAAAACAAGTACCAAGGATTAAACCGCAATCCACAAATTACTCCACAATTCCACCGCTCTATCGCCCCCTCCCTCCTCGTTCCACCCCCGCTCCCCCCCCCCGCGCCCACCCCCCACACCGTTCACTCCTCTCCTCCTCCTCCTCCTCCTCATCTTCCTCCTCCTCCTACTCCTCCTTTTCCTCCTCCTCCTCCTCCTCCTCCTCCTCCTCCTCCTCCTCATCATCATCATCATCATCATCCCCACCCTCCTGTTCACCCTCCTCCTCCTGCTCCTCGTCCTCATCCCCCTCCTCCTCCTCCTCCTCCTCCTCCTCCCCGTCCTCCTCGTGCCTCCCTCCTCCTCCCCCTCAGAGGGAGGGCAGGAGGAGGGAGCAGGGAAGGCGACGAAGAGGAGGGGATGAGGAATGAGGAGCGAGGAGCCAGGAGGACTACACCCTGCTGAGGAGGGGAGAGAATGAGAGAGAGAGAGTCCGAAAACCCTAAAGGCACATAGAAAAGGACATGTGTCATTGCGGTGCGGCTCGGCATAGGCTGCACACCGCGGGCCAGCGACAGGGCCACCTTTAAGAAAACACCTCTTTCCCAACTCCTGAGGTTCACACTCGTTCAGATCAAAAGCCTGGAGGAGAGGCAGAGATGGGCGGCACTGGAAAACTGGGGGGTTTCTCGGAGCCATGGGCACACTCGGCTGGGACGCCAACCCGACTTCCAGGAAACGAGGGCCGAAAACCCCGACCGCCCAGGCCCCTGGAGTTCTCGCAGGCCTAGCTTGCCCGCCTTCCTGCCAGCTCCTTTCCTGGAAAGGGCCGACTCCGCGCGCAAATCACGAAGACCCCGGGACCTGTCGAAAAGAAAGGAACGGGGGAAACCCATCCTCCTTTACGGGGAGTTGAAAACAAACCAAGACCACCCGCCGTCCACGACCCGGTCTTGCCATTGGCGCCCCCGAAACAGCTCTCCATCGAAGCGCCGGTTGACGGGTCGGGGCCCAGGCTCGGTTCACTGGGCGGGGGGCCTTCGGCCACCACTGCGGCGTCGCGAGCACGGGCCCCGGCCACCCGTGCCTCGCGGTCCGTGGACACAGCCAGGGAAACCCGAGAGAGACCCTGGGCCCCAACATTGACGCGCTCACGCTGCTCATTATACTATACCTCGGCGCGCGCGATAAACCTCAGGAGTTCACAAACTAAGACAAGGCAGCCCCCGGCAAACGGCACATTGTCTGAGTCGTGCTGGACCAGGCATGCCCCGAGCTCGCCTTGCCTATCCGCGCCATGATTCCCTGCGCGCTCGAATTCAGGCAGAAGGACTTCTCGCGCATCACTCATGGTCGAGCTGGGGCCCCCTTGACAAAGACAAAAAGCCATCGAGCCTCCCCCCCCCCCCGGTGCCCAAGACAGCTTCCAAAGATAAGCCCTGGGGCTCGAGATCTATGTTGGCAACAGTCAAACGCGCCTTTCCAGTCAGCGCAACGGGCAAAATCTCCGGCGCGCAGCTTCGAGACGGTAACAACGACATAAGCCTCGACGCCCCGCACAACCTGATCGGGCAAGGTGGCCGGCGGCCCGGAACCATGTCATGTGGCGACGCGCCTGCAACTCCCATCGAAGACGGCGACGCCCCACGCAGCAACGCGGAGCGAGGGGAGCAGGCCATCAGGGCGAGAGGCATCGCAGAAACATATGACCGCAGGGCAGCATCAATGGCCCCGCAAGGCCTCCATCCACGCCGAACTCCGCTGTTTCACCCGATGGGTTCCGGGGCAGAAGCTGGCAAGGGTCGAGCAAGATTCCACGGGCAATGCGTTCCTGATGTCGGATTCTGAACGCGGCCACGCGCATCGCCCCTCTCTCCGAAGGAGCTGGCCGAAGGAGCTGGGCCATGTTGGCGCAATCAGTGCTGGCACGAGTGGGGCCCCGTGAGGAGTCCGCGAAGAGTCCGCTGCCGTCGAACCCCCCACCACCGCCCGCTCCATGTCATTCCCGCCCATATCGATCTTCAGCTGCAGCACCTCACAAAACCGCCAAAGTTTCGATGCCATGACCTGCCGTCCTGAAGATGACGCATGCAGGGCTTGATCGCGTCTGCTGAGACCTGCTCCGAGGTATCTCGCGGCCACGCCCTCGCGAGCGCACGTCGACGCCAATGCGAGCAAGCATCCCACGGGAACCTACCGTCGGCCAGGACAGCCGCCGCTCTGAGACTCTTGAACCTTCTGTCAGGGAGGCCCCAGACATTGGCCCCCCAGAGGGCCTCGGCCGCAACTCCTGCGCGACCCACCCCCAGCGAGGGCCCCATCCTCGCAGAATCTTGGCAATTCGGCAGCTTCGGCCTGAGCCCCAAAAACAAAGCGCAATGACTCGACGCCCCCCTCCAGGACCCATCCGTCGCCCCGCCCCCAAAGTCGCGGCGGGCCACCGCCCCGAAGAAGAAAAGGAAACAACAAAAAAAAAGGAAGGCTGCAACTAGAGAAAGGCCAGAGACGGAGCGGACGCGAGCGAACCTAGCGCATCCCATTCGACGGGGGCCCCCGTGGCCCGGAGGGCCCCGGGAGGCAAGATGGCGCGCGGGCGGCAACTCCGAGTGCGCAGCGGCCTGCCCATCCACCGACTGGCACAACATGTCACGCATGACACACTTGAGCGTCGAAGCACGACAGGTCACAACAACTCCCCCTGAATCCGAAACGAGCAGCAGTCGAGCGAGCGAGGTGGCCCCCGAGCAACCAGGAATGACCGTGCCATTCGAGGCGACGGTTCTCCAGGTCGCCACCTGCCAGGAAACCCTGCGAGGCGATCAATGAAAAGCGCAAGTAAGCTTCACTGAAAAGCCAAGAGAAAAGCGCCACCTGCTCTGCTGCCGAAGACAAACCGGCACGGCCCACATGCTCGATGCGAGCCCGGGCCCCGGAGCTTCTCGAGACACAGATGCCATGGCAACGCGCTTGCAGGCGCTCTCACTGCAGGCCGCGGAAAAGCTCATGGCGCAGCGGGCGTGACTCATCTCTCCCGCGTGGCGCAGCGGGCATGTCTGATGCGACTCGCATCAGCAGCCCAATCGGCCTCGCACACCCAATTGTCGTCGCGGGAAACACCGCCATGACAGACCAGAGAGGACCGACAGTGAGGCCCCGTTCCCAAGCCGTGAGAATGCCAGCGAAGGCATGGACTGGGACAGCATAGAGCTGTCTTGAAAGCTGGGGGCGAAAGAGAGCCCCATCCGAGCCCGTGCCAGGGGGGGGCCGCCAGTCTGCAAGACCTGCTCAGACGCCATCGGCGGCGCGCTCTCTTCGCGCAACCAGGCGCTCGGAAGCGCCCCGGCAGCGCGGCTACCTTTGCGCCGGGCCGACAACCGCACTTACGATGTCTGCTGGAGAGCTGCATCGCCAACGAGGGGCAGCGAGTCCCCCTCTCTATTTTCATCGGGCATGACGAGGCGAGAGAATCGCCGATAAGCCCGTGAAACACCATTAAGCAATGCGCCCACCAGATAACAAAGACGACTGAGCCCAAAACTCCCATGCCCGCCGCCCCATCGGCCGTCTCCTGAGCAATCCGCCGGTGCACTTCAGCCCGCGGCCAGTCAACGCGTTCCGAGGCGTGGCCCCTCGAGCGCGCCGTCGCGAAGAGCGGCGGTCGAGAGCGAGCGATGCCCATCCTGAGCTGACCACGCACGCGCGCCCTCGCAAAGTGGCCCCCCCTGACTGGTGGTCCGCACGATGCAGGGCACCGCCAGGCGCCGCGCCGGCAGCCAGTTCTGCCCGACGATCGAGCACCTCCGTTCGAGGCCCAGCCCCCCAGCACGCCTGCGAGGAACCTTATGCACTCGGCAACCAGAGGACCGTCTTGCGAACAGCTTCGCAGGCGCGATCGACTGCAAGATCGCAGAATAAGCCTCCGCCGCGTCCGACTACTGTGCTACTGTTGTCATGGGGCTAGTTTCCTCGATCCGGTCTGGCGCCGCAAACGCGAGCTTGTCGTCGTTCGCCTTGTGAAAGCGACCCCCTCTTCCACGCATTGGCAGCTCCTGATAGCCCTTCGAGCAGCAGTCGCACCGCTGCGCGGGGCCCGACAAGCGCCTCTGGCCATGACTGGCAGGCGCCATTGTAAAAATCCCAACGGCGACTGGCAACACAAAAGTCGCGGCAACTGTCGCGGCACACCCCTGCAATGATACCCCAGTCACCCGAAATCAACCCACTCAAAGAGGCCATGAACTCGGAATTATCCCCCGTCAGCCTGGTCCGCGCCCGGCCGTAGATGGGGGCTAGCATCAGCTGGCCCTGATCAGACACAGCAGATCGACGCGCGCGCATGCGCACTCCAGAATGGACATGGCCACCATCATGGAAGCCTAACCGAAGCGACGCGAGAATCACCGCGCAGCCCGAGGTCACATTCCCCGCGTGGCCCGCGGATGCTGCCGCCGAAGAAAAGAGCGCAGCCTGCGGAACATTCGCGCGATCGCGGCCCGACAGACTGCACCTTCGCCAAGCAAGTCTTTCGAGCAAAAGACGATGTCCAGCGCCGCGCCGCGGGACGCGGCCCTTTCAAGGGCCCCCCACCCCACCCCGCCGCGCAACTGAACGCGGCCCTCTGAAGCTCGCCCCGGCAGCCTGATCCGAAACGCCTCCCCTTTCACACGCCGCGTCCAGCGTCTGCGGGGACGCAGAGCACGCCGCCGCCGACGACGAAAACAAGTGTGAAGGACGCGCCCCCGCCGCAGGCTCAGCCCTGGCCCCGCCGGGGAAATGCTGGCCCCGATCGCCCAGCCGAGATGCCCAGCTGAGTGCGAGGCGGCTCGCCCTGCGCCGTCGTCGGGGCCAGCGGCCCTCCGCTAGCGCGAGCGTTGCAGGCCCATCTCTGCCCTGGCCCGGCAGCGCCCCCAGGACAGGGGACGGCCGAAATCGTTGCCCAGCAGATGCCCGGCGAAAAATGCCCCCCGACGCCGACGCGGCAGCGCGTTGACCGGCGGCAGCCAGCTCGACATGGGCCTCTGCAAGACAGCTGCGACTTGCTCTTCAGTAGCCCTGGCTCTAACGTCTGTTCCTGCCAACGGGGCTTCTGTTCCTGCCAACGGGGCTTTGGAAATCGGGCCCCTGCGGCGATGGATCCTGATGATGGTGGTGATGATAATGACGATGGTGATGGCATTGATGATGATGAGGAGGTGGAGGAGGATGATTGTGACGATGGTGTGGATGGTGATGGTAGTGTTGGTGTTGGTGATGAAGATGATGATGATGGTGATGATGATGATTGTGATGATCATGATGAGCTCGTCAGCATCAGTACCACCACCTTCCTCATCGTCATCATCGTCGTCATCGGGGGAAGAGGGGAGGGTGATCAGGAAGAGCATGGAAGGGGAGGAGGTCCACTGGTGGGAGAGCATGGTGAGATGCTGTTTCGAGGTCCACTGGCTTTGGGCGCCAGCGCCCGTCAGCGGGGCCACTCCGAATTGGGGGGTTCGCCATCCCCTCCTGGTCGACGACGACGACGACGACGACGACGACGACGGCGACGACGGCGACGACGACGACTGCCGGTCCCAAATCGGTTCAAAATCGGTCCCCAGACCCTTGCCAGGGTGCATTCGGATCAGTTTCCCGTCGGGGATCGACTTCTGGGGGCCCCTGAGTCCGAAGCCGGCCTCCAGAAACCGAAGTCGAGGAACAATCTCCTGAATCGATGATCGCTGGCACTGGTGTCCGTTTGCAATCTTTTGCAGGCCGGGCCACGTCGTGCCCGTAGCCTCGGCGGGGCGTGCGTCGAGAGCTCCGAATCCCCCATAGGTGCATACGGGAGCTGGTAATCCCCAGTCGTCGTCGTCGTCGTCGTCGTCGTCGTCGTCGTCGTCGTCGTCGTCGTCGTCGTCGTCGTCGTCGTCGTCGTCGTCGTCGTCGTCGTCGTCGTCGTCGTCGTCGTCGTCGTCGTCGTCGTCGTCGTCGTCGTCGTCGTCGTCGTCGTCGGCGTCGGCGTCGGCGTCGGGTCGGCGTCGGCGGCGTCGGCGTCGGCGTCGGTCGGTCGGCGTCGGCGTCGGCGTCGGCGTCGGCGTCGGCGCGTCGGCGTCGGTCGGCGTCGGCGCGTTCGGCGTCGTCGGCGTCGGCGTCGGCGTCGGCGTCGGCGTCGGCGTCGGCGTCGGCGTCGGCGTCGGCGTCGGCGTCGGCGTCGGCGTCGGCGTCGGCGTCGGCGTCGGCGTCGGCGTCGGCGTCGGCGTCGTCCTCGTCGTCGTCGACGGCGTCGTCGTCGTAGCCGTCGCCGCTGCCATCCACGTCGCCGTCGCCGTCGCCGTGCCCGCTGCCGCCGTCGCCGCCGTCGTCGTCGTCGCAGTCGGTGCCGCAGTCGCCGCCGCCGCCGTCGTCGTCGCCGTCGCCGCCACCATCGTCGCCCTCGCTGCCGTCGTCGCCGCCCGCCGCCGCTGCCGCCGCCGCCGTCGTCGCCGCCGCCGTCGCCGCCGTCGCCTTCGTCGTCGCCGCCGTCGCCTTCGTCGTCGCCGCCGCCGTCGTCGCCGCCGCCCCCGTACCCCGCCCGCCGCCGCCTTTCCCGCCGCCGCCAGGGCCTGCGGGCCCCAGCCTCTGGGTCCCCGGACCCTTTCGGGGTCCAAGTGCAAAAGTTTTTCGAGCCGCGTCCGACCGCGGCGACGAGGGGGGGCCCAGGGCCAGGAAGCCTCGAACCTCGATCCGCGAGAGTCGAACTTCGAACCTCGGCGTGCATCCCGTTTTCAAAATCAACGAAATCCGCGCAAAATCGGTCCCCAGAACCTCCCTGGGGTGCCTCCGACGCAGTGTTTTGGTCCCGGATCGATTTTGCGACCGTCCCAGGGCCGAAAGCTTCCTCGAACCTCGATGCCCGCTGTCTTCCCCGCCCGTTGGCTCGCGGTGCCCCGGCACCGCATTGCCCCCACGGCAACCCTCCGTGCGGGCCGAGCGCCCGAGCGTCGTGTCGCCCTCTGGGGGTGGCACGACGCTCGGGCGTCGTCGTCGTCATCGTCGTCGTCGTCGTCGTCGTCGTCGTCGCCGCCGCCGTCGTCGTCGTCGTCGTCGTCGTCGTCGTCGTCGCGTCGAGCGGGCCAGCGGGGCGACGAGGCCTCGTCGCACCGCGAACAAGAGGTTCGGCCGTTTTCGGCCTCCGGGGGCCCTCAGAGGGCCCCAGGGCCGTGACCCAAAAACGACTTGGAAGGAAGAGCGCCTCGCCGCGCCGCGAACGAAAATCATGACGGGAGGTTTTCAGCCGCTTTCGGATTCCGAAGGCTCCTTACAGGGCCTTGGGACCGTCAGTAGAAACGGCTGTGACGGAAACCCCCTCCCCCGCGGGCTCCTGGGAGGAGGTGGCCGGGGGTGGCGGCAACGCGACCCCTGAGGATCCGAGACGGCCCGCGAGAACCCCAAAGTGGCTCGGGCTCGGGAATGGATGCTCAGGACGGACGAGGAGGGAAGCGGGGCGGAGGATAAGGAGGACAAGAGGGGAGGAAGGAGCAGAAGGTGGAGGAAGAGAAGGAGCGGGAGATTGAAGAAAGCGGGGAGGAAAGGGAGGATGAGGAGGAGCAGGGATCTTCTTCGAGGAGGCGGCGTCGAGCAGGAGGAGGAGGAGGAGGAGGAGGAGGAGGAGGAGGGAGGGAGGAGGACGGGAATATATAGAACGGTTAAGAGGAGGAGGAGGAGGAGGAGGACGAGGAGGAGGAGGAGGACAAAGACGACGACTACGAGGGGGGACCCAAAGCTGACGGTTGATGATGATGATGATGGTGACGATGCGGACGATGATGACGATGACGACGGCGACGACGACGATGATGATGATGGTGATGATGATGTCCACGTGCCCAGCTAAATTTAAAGCGGGTGCAAAGTGCGCGTACTTCTGACATATCTTCAAAAACTGATGTATAATAGGCTCCGGCTTACATGTGTACATATACACACATATGTACAAACGTATTTCTATGCATGTACACATACATATACGTACGTAAAAACGTGGGCAGACCCGTCCGTTCAAGTACACACATACACATACACGCACTGCCATGGACAAAGTCTGCCAACCCGCGCGCGCACGCACACATATGTGTAACCATACCACAACACTCATACAGTAGGTTCGCGTCGTGTCGACCGGCGGCGACCCCGCCGCCGGCGTTCAACGTTGAGCGCCGCCGGCAGCCCAGAATCGCTCGACGTTGAACGATCTGTCGTTGGGGGAACCGCCGATCGTTCAAGGTTGAACGATCCACGCGGTGTCGGCAACCAACGCCGGGGTCGACACGACGCGGACATGACGTATACATCTAAGTGTGTGCGCACACACATTCGCACATTCATTCACGCATACATTCGAAAACACATATTCATTCACATGCATCCACATGCGCTTACACGCATACAACTATGCATACTTGTATGTATATGCGAGTGTAGGCATTCACACAAACACACGCTTGCACACATAAACCAAACAGAGTCTTATATACATCCGTATCCATAAGTGCCGCACGGCCGAGAAGGCTCAGCATGTTTTACATAGGCGAGTGGGCGAACCCACTCCCATATGTGAAACATATCAGAAATCCAGCCGCGGAGGCTTTCTGTACTGCTCACATAGGCGAGTGGGCCGGCCTACTCCCCTATGTGAACCATACCAGGAATCCTCCTGCGGAGGCTGTCTGTACTGGTCACATAAGCGAGCGGGCCAGCCCACTCCCCCATGTGAGCCATGCCGGAAATCCGGCCGCGGAGGTTTTCCGGTTCTGGTTACATTGGCGAGTGGGCTGGCCCCCCCCCTATGTGAACCATACCAGAAATCCGGCCGCGCAGGCTTTCTGTTTTTGTCACATAGGCTGGTGGGCCGGCCCACTCCCTTATGTGATCCGTACCAGAGCTCCGTGCACGAAAGGTGTGCGCGTGCGAGGATGAACGATCGCGCGCGAGCTGCAGCTCGGCGGTCGCACCTCCTCCTCCTCCTCCTTCCCCGTTTCTCCCCCTCCTCCACCTCATCATCTTTCCGCCCTCTCCTCCTTCTCATCAGCACCCCCACTCACCCCCTCGTCATTTTAGGAAACGCCAACCAAGAAACTACAAATAACGCATAATCTAAATAAGAAAACGTGCAATCAGAAGGAAATCTGGTCATCAAATTACAACGTTGCTCAAAAGAACAAGCCATTCTCAAAACAACATACCGTACACCGTTGTGCAAGCAAACCACAAAAATGCAACCACATGCATGTATGAAACAAAACGTTGATCATGAAACCGCAACGTGGTGCAAAACAACAACATAAAAGTAACATCTGATCATACATTTATAACTTGGTGCAAAAAACTCAAAAACAATATTATATCATGAATATACAACGTGGTGCAAAAAACAAACAAAACAACAATATGTTCATGCATATACAACGCGGCGCAACAAACTCACAAAAACAAAGTCCCGATCATGAAAGCATAACGTGGCGCAACATCTACAATGAAAACGCATGTTTCTAATTCATATTAACCAGTGTTAACGCAAATTCAACATTTAGCATACTGTAGTGAGTGTCTATGTTAAATCAACTTAAACCAAGGTAAAGTTTAACTTGGGCGAGGTGTTTCGCATAACGTGAGCTTAACTTGAATTAGCCAAGCAAGACAAACTTATATCACAAGCCATAAACGTGTACAAGCAAGGTAATTCGTGTTAAACAAATGTTATAAGCTGTATGTGATGCTATACGTGTTTAGGTCGATGTTGCAAGTGTAACTGTTTGTCGCTGTTATTAAGATGTTATAAGAAGTGATGTGCGGCTTATACATGATTGTGTAGAGGTTATAACTATGTATATCTAGCTAACTCCAGTTTAAACCAAAGTTCATCTAAGTACGCGAACCATACCGGAAAGCTAGCCGCGGCAAGATTTTTTTGATATGGCTTACATAGGGGAGTGGGCCGGCCCACTCCCCTATGTAAACCATGAGCGCGCACGCCCGTTGTACGATTCTCGCACAATGTAAACTGGGAGTGCGCGCTCATGGTTTACATAGGGGAGTGGCCGGCCCACTCCCCTATGTAAACCATGAGCGCGCACCCCCACCTTACATCAACTTCGAGGAAGATGGTGGTTGATGTAAACGTGGGTGTGCGCGCTCATGGTTTACATAGGGGAGTGGGGCCGGCAACTCCACTATGTAACCCATTGAGCGCGCACTTTCAGTTTACATGTGCGAGAATCGTACAACGGGCGTGCGCGCTCATGTTTTACATAGGGGAGAGTGGGCTCACAGCCCACTCCCCATATGTAAAACCATACCAAATATTTGCCGCGGCAAGATTTCTAGTATGGTTACATAGGGGAGTGGGCCGGCCCACTCCCCTATGTAAACCATATGAGAAATTTTGCCGCGTCAAGATTGCTGGTATGGTTTACACAGGGGAGTGGGCCGGCCCACTCCCGTATGTAAACCATATCAGCAATCTTGACGCGGCAAGCTTCCTGACATGGTTCACATACTTAGATGAATTTTGGTTTACACTTGAGTTAGCTAGATATACATAATCATAACCTCTACACAAACATGTATAAGCCGCACATCCACTCTTATAACATCTTAATAACAGCGACTACCAAATATAACGTAGACCCAATCACTTGCAACATCAACATAAGCACGTATAACATCACACAAAGTTTTGATTTGTTTAGCATGACTTACCCTGCTTGTAAACGTTTATGGCTTGTGATATAAGTTTATCTTGCTTTGTCAATTCAAGTTAAGTTCATGTTAAGCGAAAAACCTCGCTCGAGTTAAACTTTACCTTGGTTTACTTTGTTTTAACATAAACCTTTACTAGAGCATGCTAAATGTTGAATTTGCGCTAACATTGGTTAACACGAATTAGAAAACATGCGTTTTCATTGTGGATGCTGCACCACATTGTGGATGCTGCACCGCGTTACTTTTTCATGATCGGGATTTTGTTTTTGTGAGTTTCGTTTGCGCAGCGTTGTATATGCATGAACATATTTTGTTGTTTTGTTATTTTGCACCACGCTGCATATTCATGATCTGATTTTTTGAGTTTTTTGCACCAAGTTATACATGCATGATCAGATTTTTTTTTTTTTTTTTTTTTAAAAAAAAAAATGTTGTTGCTTTGCACCACGCTGCGGCTTCACGACCAGAGTTTTGTTTCATACATGCATGTGGTTGCATTTTGGTTGTTTGTTTGCACAACGTTGTACGGTATGTTGTTTTTGAGAATGGCTTGGTTTTTTTTTTGAGCAGCGCTGTAGTTTCATGACCAGGGTTTCTTTCGGATTGCAGGTTTTCTTATTTCGATTATGTGTTATTTGTAGTTTCTTGGTTGGCGTTTCCAAAAATGACGAGGGGGTGAGTGGGGGCGCTGATGAGAAGGAGGAAGGGCGGAAAGATGATTAGGTGGAAGAGGAGGGGGAGAAACGGGGAAGGAGGAGGAGGAGGAGGAGGAGGTGCGACCGCCGAGCTGCAGCTCGCGCGCGATCGTTCATCCTCGCACGCGCACCCCTTTCGTGCACGGAGCTCTGGTATGGATCACATAGTGGAGTGGGCCGGCCCACTCGCCTATATGACAAATACAGAAAGCCTCCGCGGCCGGATTTCTGGCATGGTTCACATAGGGGGGGCCAGCCCACTCGCCAATGTAACCAGAACAGGAGAACCTCCGCGGCCGGATTTCCGGCATGGCTCACATGGGGGAGTGGGCTGGCCCGCTCGCTTATGTGACCAGTACAGACAGCCTCAACAGGAGGATTCCTGGTATGGTTCACATAGGGGAGTGGGCCGGCCCTCTCGCCTATGTGAGCGGTACAGAAAGCCTCCGCGGCTGGATTTCTGATATGTTTCACATGTGGGAGTGGTTTCGCCCACTCGCCTATGTAGAACACATGCTGAACCTTCTCGGCCGTGCGGTACTTATGGATACGGATGTATCTAAGCCTCTGTTCGGTTTATGTGTGAAAGCGGGTGTTTGTGTGAATGCCTACACTCGCATATACATACAAGTATGCATGGTTTTATGCGTGTAAGCGCATGTGGATGCATGTGAATGAATATGTATTTTCGAGTGTATGTGTGAATGAATGTGCGAATGTGTGTGCGCACACACTTAGATGTAGAAGGCAGGTCCGCGTCGCGTCGACCCCGGCGTTGGTTGCCGACACCGCGTGGATCGTTCAACCTTGAACGATCGGCGGTTCCCCCAACGACAGAACTTTCGACGTCGAGCGATTCTGGGCCGCCGCCGGCGCTCAACGTTGAACGCCGGCGGCGGGGTCGCCGCCGGTCGACACGACGCGAACCTACCGTATGAGTGTTGTGGTATGCTTACACATATGTGTGCATATGATTGTGCGCGCGCGGATTGGCAGACTTTGTCCATGGCAGTGCATGTATATGTATGCGTGTACTTGAACGGACGGGCCTGCCCACGTTTTACGTACGTATATGTGTATATACATGCATAGAAATACGTTTGTACATCTGTGTATATGTACACATGTAAGCCGGAGCCTAGTATACATCAACTTTGAAGATATGTCAGCAATACGCGCACTTTGCACCCGCTATAAATTTAGCTGGGCACGCGGACATCATCACCATTATCATCATCATCGTCGTCGTCGCCGTCGTCATCGTCATCATCGTCCGCATCGTCACCATCATCATCATCATCATCATCCCTCCCTCCTCCTCCTCTTCCTCCTCCTCCTCCTGCTCGACGCCACCTCCTCGAAGAAGATCCCTGCTCCTCCTCATCCTCCCTTTCCTCCCCGCTTCAATCTCCCGCTCCTTCTCTTCCTCCACCCTCTCCTCCCTCCCCTCTTGTCCTCCTCATCCTCCGCCACGCTTCCCTCGCCCGTCCTGAGCATCCACTCCCGAGCCCGAGCCACTTTGGGGTTCTCGTGGGCCGTCTCGGATCCTCAGGGGTCGCGTTGCCGCCACCCCCGGCCACCCCCTCCCAGGAGCCCGCGGGGGAGGGGGTTTCCGTCCCAGCCGGTTCTGCTGACGGTCCCAAGGCCAGGTAAGGAGCCTTCGGAATCCGAAAGCGGCTGAAAACCTCCCGTCATGATTTTCGTTCGCGGCGCGGCGAGGTGCTCTTCCTTCCAAGTCGTTTTTGGGTCACGGCCCTGGGGCCCTCTGAGGGCCCCCGGAGGCCGAAAACGGCCGAACCTCTGGTTCGCGGTGCGACGAGGCCTCGTCGCCCCGCTGGCCCGCTCGACGCGACGACGACGACGACGACGGCGGCGGCGACGACGACGACGACGACGACGACCACGACGACGACGACGACGATGACGACGACGACGACGACGACGACGCCCGAGCGTCGTGCCACCCCCGGAGGGCGACACGACGCTCGGGCGCTCGGCCCGCATGGAGGGTTGCCGCGGGGGCAATGCGGTGCCAGGGCGCCGCGAACCAACGGGCGGGGAAGACAGGCACGGCGGCGGGCATCGAGGTACGAGGAAGTTTTCGGCCCTGGGACCGTCGCACAATCGATCCGGGACCAACAAACTGCGTCGGATGCACCCCAGGAGGGTTCTGGGCACCGATTTTGCGCGGATTTCGTTGACTGTGAAAAGGGGATGCACGCCGAGGTTCGAAGTTCGACTCTCGCGGATCGAGGTTCGAGGCTTCCTGGGCATCCTGGGGCCCGCCCTCGTCGCCGCGGTAGGCGCAGCTCGAATAAACTTTTGCGATTGCTTCTGTTATCTTTTATTTATTGTTTTTTTGGTTTGTATTATTTTTTTTTGTGTTTCGTTTTTTTCTTAAATTGTTTTTTGCTGTATATTTATTCGCATCCTTTGTTTTTTTTTTATTTTCTTATTCATCAGGACTTTTATTGAGGTTTGATATTATTGGTTATTTGTTGGACCATGTTTTCATTTGTATGGACGTTGCTCCTGTAGTGTGTTTATTGTTGGACCCCGAAAGGGTCCGGGGGCCCATTTTGAGGCTGGGGCCCGCAGGCCCTGGAGGCGGCGGGAAAGGCGGCGGCGGCGACGGCGGCGGCGGGCGGGGGGCGGGGGCGGCGGCGACGCCGGCGGCGGCGACGACGACGGCGACAGCGGCGGTGGCGGCGGCGACGACGGCGGCGGCGGCGACGGCGGCGGGCGGCGACGACGGCAGCGAGGGCGACGATGGCGGCGGCGACGGCGACGACGACGGCGGCGGCGGCGACTGCGGCACCGACTGCGACGACGACGACGACGACGGCGGCGACGGCGGCAGCGGGCACGGCGACGGCGACGGCGACGTGCATGGCAGCGGCGACGGCTACGACGACGACGCCGCCGCCGACGACGACGAGGACGACGCCGACGCCGACGCCGACGCCGACGCAGACGCCGACGAGGATGACGCCGACGCCGACGCCGACGCCGACGCCGACGCCGACGCAGACGCCGACGCCGACGCCGACGCCGACGCCGACGCCGACGCCGACGCCGACGCCGACGCCGACGCAGACGCAGACGCAGACGCAGACGACGACGACGACGACGACGACGGCGACGACGGCGACGACGGCGACGGCGACGGCGACGGCGACGGCGACGGCGACGGCGACGGCGACGACGACGACGACGACGACGACGACGACGACGACGACGACGACGACGACTGGGGATTCCCAGCTCCCGTATGCACCTATTGAGGATTCGGAGCTCTCGACGCACGCACAGCCGAGGCTACGGGCCCGACGTGGCCAGGCCTGCAAAAGATTGCAAACGGACACCAGTGTCAGCGATCATCGGTTCAGGGGATTGATCCTCGACTTCGGCTTGTGAAGGCCGGCTTCGGACTCCGGGGCCCCCAGAAGTCGATCCCGGACGGGAAACTGATCCGAATGCACCCTGGCAGGGGTCTGGGGACCGATTTTGAACCGATTTGGGACCGACCGTCGTCGTCGTCGTCGTCGTCGTCGTCGTCGTCGTCGTCGTCGTCGCCGACCAGGAGGGGATTGCGAACCCCCCAATTCGCGGTGGCCCCGCTGACGGGCGCTGGCGCCCAAAGCCAGTGGACCTCGAAACAGCATCTCACCATGCTCTCCCACCAGTGGACTTCCTCCCCTTCCATGCTCTTCCTGATCATCCTCCCCTCTTCCCCCGATGACGACGATGATGACGATGAGGAGGGTGGTGGTACTGATGATGACGGGCTCATCATGATCATCACCATCATCATCATCACCATCATCATCATTTTCTTCACCACCAACACCAACACCACCATCACCCTCCACACCATCGTCACAATCATCATCACCATCATCATCATCATCATCATCGCCCTCGTCCAATGCCATCACCATCGTCATGATCATCACCACCATCATCAGGATCCATCACCGCAGGGGGCTGATTTCCAAAGCCCCGTTGGCAGGAACAGAAGCCCCGTTGGCAGGAACAGACGTTAAGCGTGTGACTGTTGGTTTAAAACGAGTTCTGCGGCACCCTGTCCGGCACCCGCCCAGACCCCCCTGTGGAGTCATCTGCTGCTCTCTTTTGACCCTACTAGAAACCTATCAGAACAAGCTGTTAAGTAAAAACACAACAACCTAGCAGGAAGCTCAATGTCAACGAAGGCGTGTATATCGCCCACGCTCTCATTCTCCATAAGGCGGTCTCCTTTTTTCAGCATGAGCTGCAGGAAATCTTCCTTGAGCAGCAAGCCACGCTTGGTGCTATCGAATTCCATGTTGCGGCTGAGCCGCCGCAAGAGAGGTCGTGAACTGACCATGCGGCGGGCCATTGTCCGCCCAACTTCTGCGCGGCATGTGGCAGCGGTGCGCTGCTGCCAGCGGCAGTCCGCAACAGTGCGGTCAAAGTTATAAAGGTCACCGCGTGATGACATGCAGCAGATGCAGGGGCGTTGCATGTTCTGCCAATTCTTAAAGCCCAAGCTGGTAACCAGCGAGAGCAAATCGGCTCGATATTCACACAGTGCTCCGCGCATGCCTTCTGCGAGCTCAAATTCACGATGCGTCGATCGCATCTCGTCAGTTAAAAGGTCGCCGTTGTGATCCACAGAGGGCCAGACGCCCTTGGCGAGGGTCGTAAACGACCGCGATAAAATGCGGTGAACGGTGCCAATAGTGCACCACCATTGGCAACCGCAAGCACACAGGTCTGATTTTCTGATCGTGCTGATCAAATAACGCACACTTGGAATCAGGCGGCAAGAGTGATCATAACATATGAACGAATCTTTTTTAGAAAAGGACACTCCATCCGAGTTGAGCGCGAGAGGGCACGACAGGTGACCCCGTTCTAAAGTGACAGGGTGCTGGTGATATGTGAGCGGGAGCATCTCACGGTCGTGCACACGCACGTCTAACTTCTCGCTGAAAAAGAAGATGCAACAGAGCAAAATGCCCATGCGGAAGCATGGGCGGAAAATCAACGAGTCTCCTGCTTTGCGAATCGGCGTTCCAGAACGGAACCTTCGTAGTGAAAACGCGTTTGCGGATTTCAAGAATTCCAGATGTTGTTCGAAGGTGCTCTGCGTTGCGGGTCCCTCCAGGCGGTTTCGCCAGATCTCCAGCGCCAGTGCCGCCTGGGACGCGCGCCAGGATGGCTTCGCGGAATCGCACTGCCCCCCCCCCCCCCCCACCCATTTTCTCGAGGGCGCGGGGGCAGGTAAGGGACCCCTGGAGGGAAAAAGGGTGGGGGAGAAGGAGGAGAGGGTGAGGGGGAGATATATGAGGAGGAGGAGCATGTCCTCCTCCTCCTTCTCCTCCTCCCCGTCCTCCTCCCCCCCCCTATCCCCCTTCTTTCTCTTTCATCCCCCCCCCTCCTCTTCTATCCCCCCCCCCCCTCCCTCGGGCAAATGACAACGAGGGGGCCGCTCAACTGGGGGCGGGGGGAACGGCGGCGAATTCCGCGAGTTTATTCTGGCCCCCCCTGCCCACCAGCAACAGTAGCGTGATAGCTAATCGCGCAAACGTCAGTGGCAGACAGCTTGCCCTCCTTATACTGACTCAGCAGACGGTGCCGCAATCCAGATCCATCCGGCTCAGCAGCGCCAGCGGCGCCTCCAAGGCCGCGCCCAGTCGGCCTGCTTCCAGCGCCGGGCGCCTCCAGCGCGCCTCCAAGACCGCGCCCTCCAGCCAGCGCGAGGCCTCCAGGGCCGCGCCCTCCAGCCAGCGCGCCTCCAGGGCCGCGCCCTCCAGTCAGCGCGCCTCCAGGGCCACGCCCTCCGGCGCCTCCAGGGCCGCGCGCAGGTCCAGGCCTGCCTCCAGCGCGGGGCGCCTCCAGACCTGCAGGGTCGCGCGCTTCCCGAGCCGCCTCTTGCAGCAACAAGTGCGCCGCCGCAAGTCGCGACATCGATCGATGTCAAACGAAGCTCGTTCGAGCAAAACTTGCTTGAGCTCCAAATGTCTCCTGGCGCCCGCTCTGCGCCCCTGGGTGCATAACTAAGCGCTCTTGCAATCGCAACTGTCGAGTTGGCTTTTCAAGGGTTCTGGAATGCGCAGCGCGATTATCCTCGCACCCCAGGGGCGCGATGCACGACGTGAAGGTTATACCCTCGCACTTTCGCAGCGCCACTTCGGATGGGGGCACCCCTCAGGACAAGCGCGCGAACGCCACGCATGTGGCAGAATACCTTCGCGCCTGGAACCCCATAAATAGCGGGGGATGGCTCAACTAGAGGTCACGGAGCGAATGACCTCAGTCCGCGATGTGGGCACGCGCTCTGAGACCACCTAGGAGAACAAATCTTCAGACCAGGCCTCGAAGCGGGCAGCTCGAATATCTTCGCGCCCAAGGAGGCCTCAATCAACGGTGCATTCAATTGCGCCCTGCGATCTGCCATGTTAAACCTGAGCGCGGCTTGCTCCGCGCCGCCTCGAGCGGTCGCAAGATTCGACTGCCAAGCGATCAGACCAGCAGACGAAGGGGGGGGCGCGGGGCAGGGGGGGGGAGGGGGGGGAGGAGGGAGAGGAGGAGGAGGAGGATAACGAGGATGGACGAGGAGGAGGAAGAGGAGGATGGGGATGAGGAGGACTATAGGAGGATGAGGGAGGAAGATGAATAAGGACGATGAGGAGGAGGATGGGGCGGAGGAGGACCGAGGGGGAGGAGGCAGAGTCGGGGGAGGAGGACGAGGAGGAGGGGGGGGAGGAGGAGCGCGGGCACATTCAGGTAGCGCGCCGACCCTTTCGCATTTTTACCGCAGAGAACGGAACATACATCTCTCATCGGCCAAGAGATCGCAGCACTCGGACGTACTTCCCAATTGGCCTCTTGACCCCAAAACCCTTCCACCCAAAGATCAGAGTATGGCGCCCCACGCCACCTGCGGTGGCAACTGTGCCGCGATCTCGATGGCGTTCTCGGTCTCGAAGCGGGCCTACTTGCCGGTCGTCGCGCCGACGTTCGCCATCGAAACCGACTGCTGCACGGGGTAGATGAGGTCGTAGAAGCGCTTCGCCACGAGGTTCCGAAATCGTTCGATGGAACAACATTGCTCTTCGAACGACTTGTGGGGCCCGAGGTGAGCAATGAGTGGGTCCTCCTCCTCCTCCTTCTCATCCTCTCTCATCCTCCTCCCTCCTCCCCCCTCGCCCTCCTCCTCCCTCCTCCCTCCTCCCTCCTCCCTCCCCCCTCCTCACTCCGCCTTGCTCCTCCTCCTCCTCCTCCTCCTCATCGTCCTCGCCCCCCTCCTTCTCTTCATCATGCTCTCCGTCTTCCTCCTGGCGGCTGATGCGCTGCCTCCTTGATGGCCTCCACGCACTGCGCGTTGCCCATGCCGGCGTCGGACTGCCTGAAGGATGGACCAAATCGACGATCCTAGTGCGTGGGTTCTGGATGAGGGGGGGGGGGGGGAGATCGATCACGCATCGATCACCCCTCTCACCATCGAGACCCACTCCCTCGGATCGCGGGTTCGATCGATCATTGATGGCCTGCGCTGCACGTGGAGCGTGAGCGAGCCCACCGTGTCCTTCATCGAATCGGTCATCTCCTGGAACTGCTCGGCCCACGGCGACAACCAGGGCATGCCCGCCACCTGGGCTGCCGTCGCTCATCCCCTCTCCTCCTCTCCTCACCCCCCCCCTCTTCCTCCTCATTCCTCCTTCCTCCTCTTTCTCCTCGTCTCCCCCCCCCCCCCCTCCACCTCATTCAATCGAGATCATTTTTTTATTCCAGCCGGTAACGCTCGTTACCCGGGGGGGGGGGGGGTCGTGCCCCCCGGGTAACGGTAACGCTTGGGCTGGGCGGGGTATGGCGAAGCAGGGGCGCTCTGCGATCGCCATAGTATGCGCGCGAGCAGCACTCTCTGCCTGAGAGCACCACAGTGGCTTGCGATTCGAGTACAAGCGCAAAGCCCGCCGCGTGGTCCCGGCACCACGCCCGCGCCCGCGCGCGCGATGACGATGATCGACGAGCGACGAGCGACGAGGTCGACGACGACGACGACGACGTTTGCCGCCTGTTTCGGCCTCCGGAGGCCGTTTTCGGGCGCCGTCGACGACGACGACGACGACGACGACGACGACGACGACGTTTTTCGACTCTTTCGGACTCCAGAGGCCGTTTTTCGGGCGCGTTCGACGGACGACGACGACGACGACGACGACGACGACGACGATGACGACGACGACGACGACGACGACGTCGGCGACGGCGACGGCGACGACGACGACGACGACGACGACGACGACGACGACGACGACGACGACGTTTTTCGCTTTTTGCGGCCTCTGGAGGCCGTTTTTCGGGCGCCGTCAACGACGTCGACGACGACGACGTTTTTCAATATTTTTTCGGCCTCCGGAGGCCGTTTTTCGGGCGCCGTTGTCGACGAGGACGACGACGACGACGACGACGACGACGACGACGTTTTCTCGTCTTTTTCGGCATGCGGGGGCGTTTTTTTTCGGGCGCCGTCGACGACGACGACGACGACGACGACGACGACGACGACGACGACGACGACGTTTTTCGCCTTTTTCGGACTCCAAAGGCCGTTTTTCGGGCGCCGTCGACGACGACGACGACGACGACGACGACGACAACGACGACGACGACGACGACGACGACGACGACGAAGCCCGCAAGCACCAGCATCGCGCATGCGAACGCCGCAATGGCCTGCGAGCGCCCACAGTGCGCCTGCGACCACCACACCACAGCGCGAAAACTACGCACCACGGCGCGCACGCGAGAACCACAGAGCGCTGCAGTGCAATCTATGCGTTCCTCTTCCAGTTCCCCCTCCTTCTTATATGTTTCTTCTTATTCCTCCTCCTCCTCCTCCTCCTCGTCCTCCTCCTCGCCCCCTCCCTCCTCCTCCTCGTGTTCTCGGGGGCCTGCGGAACGGCGTCGGCCTGCTGAATATGCGCGGCGCATCCTTCAACCGCCTTTGCTTCAGCCAATCGCGGCGGCCGTGGGAATGGCAACGCGGCCACTCCCGTCGGGGGCGAGGTCTTTACATGACCTACTGCCCCTGGCCAAGCCCTCCTCCGTCCCCCACCGCTTAGCCAAAGAGGCGCTCACGCGGCCCTAGGCCTCGGACGAGCCTGGCCAGGGGCAGCGGTCACGTGTAGACCTCGTCCCCGTGGGGAGCGGCCGCAGCAGGACAGTGGATGACGACGTCTTTTCTGCGGCACCTGCAGCGCGCCACACCGCCGATCACAAACGCAGTGCTCGCTGGCACTGCCCGCAAGGATACTGCAGTGCCCGTCGGCACTGCCCGCAAGGATATCTACTGGACCACGTCTATGAAGCAAACGGGCCCCATTAAGAATGGTCTTGGGCCGCAGAGACGGCCCCTGTGGACCAGCCTTGAATCCCATGTCGTTTTTGGATACTCCCGGGGCTTGCACAAAATCCCGGGGGCCCCCGGACAATCAAAAACGGACGCAATTCTCAGCGGGGCTCGTTTGTGTCATGACGGGCCTACGCGCCAGGGCCACCTGTCCAAGTGCGAGAGCCTTCAGACGGACGCGAAATCCGCCAGCAACGGCACCTGCCCCCTGAGCTTGTGCAGCGCTTTGTCGCCCGTGCAAGTGTCCCGCCACCGCTTCAAGCGCGCGAGCGCCTCCTCTCTGTCGAAGCCAGCCTTCGCGTAGCTCAGGTTGCGGGTGTAACTGTGGGAAGCAAACCAGGAGGACGGGGAAGACGACGACGACCACGACGACGACGACGACGACGACGACCACGACGACCACGACGACCACGACGACGACGACGACCACGACGACGACGACGACGACCACGACAACGACGACGACGACGACCACGAGGACGACAACGACGACGACGACGGCGACGACGACGACGACGACGACCACGACGACGACCACGACGACGACGACGACGACGGAGACGACGACGACGACGAAGACGGCGGCGGCGACGACGACGACGACGACGGCGGCGCGACGACGACGACCACGACGACGACCACGACGACGACGACGACGACGGAGACGACGACGACGACGACGACGACGACGACGACTCGACGGACTGACGGACGGAACGACGACCACGACGACGACGAACGACCAAGCGACGACGACGACCACGACGACGACGACGACGACGACCACGACAACGACGACGACGACGACCACGAGGACGACAACGACGACGACGACGACGGCGACGACGACGACGACGACGACCACGACGACGACCACGACGACGACGACGACGGAGACGACGACGACGACGACGAAGACGGCGGCGGCGACGACGACGACGACAACGGCGGCGCGACGACGACGACCACGACGACGACCACGACGACGACGACGACGACGGAGACGACGACGACGACGACGACGACGACGACGACGACGACGACAAAGACGGCGGCGGCGACGACGACGACGACGACGGCGGCGGCGACGGCGGCGACGACGACGACGACGATGTATCTAGCCCTGTGAACCTGCAGCGTGCACATTTCAAGGAGATGCCGTTCAGCACCCCATTCGGGCACAGGTCGGCGACGACGTCCTCGCCCTCCACGCGCCTCGCGCCTCTAGGCGCCCGTGCGCCCTCAGCGGCCTCGCCGACGCGGCGCCGCTTGCGGTCGGGATCGGATCCCTCCTCCTCCGCGGGCGGTGCCTCGGCCGCCCCCTCGGGCGCGGGCGCAGCCTCCGCGGGCGGCGCCTTGGCCTCCGCGGGCGGCGCCTTGGCGAGGAGGTAGGGGGGGGGAGGAGGAAGTAGGGGGAGGGAGGGAGCGAGGAAGGAGAAGGAGGGGAGGAGGTAGGGGGGAGGAGGGGAGCGAGGAAGGAGAAGGAGAGAGAAAAGGAAGGGGGGGGCCTCCTGCCGAGCGCGCTCCTGCCGAGCCCAATTCCGGAAAGCCTCCCACTCCTCGTCCTCCACGTCGGAAGCCTCGATGAAGCCGCCGCGGGAAGGCGCGCCCTCCCGGGGGGGGGCGCGGGGGAGAGAGGACGACGAGGCGGACGGTCTGTACATAGATTGCACCGCATGGGTTGCGCCGCAGAGGTTGCACCACATTGGTTGCGCCACAGAAATCGGCACACGGTGTTTCCGCAGGATTTGCTGCCTCGGGCCCCGTCCTCGTTGTGCTCGCCGCCCTTCCTCTCCTTCGCCGGCTTCCTGCGGACGGGTTCCGCGCCGCCCACGCCTGCCCAGGGCGCCGGCGGGGGCGGCGCCCGCGCACCCTCGCCCTCCTCCTCCTCCTCCTCCCCGGCCGGCGCCTTGCCCGCCCCCGCGGGCGGGGGCCCGTGGTGGAAGAGAAGGTGCCTCTTCAACTGCGTCGCGCTGCGCGCCACCCAGCAGCGGCACCCGGCAGGACACGGGGGGCACACCTCCTTCTTGTTGGAATTGATGGGGATGGTAATCTCTTTCTGCGTGCGGAGACACATGTCCAAGAAGGTCGGGTAGCTGCGCTGCTCCTCTGCCGGCCTGGGATCTCGCTCGTCCGCCACTACGGTGAGCGGACCAAGGGGGCCCTCCTGGGGGGCCTCCTCTGGGATTTCCCCGGGCCAATACATGTCGTAGCCGTTCTCGCGCAAGCTTTCCAGCGCGCCCTCGGGGGCCCAGTCGGGGTCGCGCCGCTGCCTGCTCGCAATGGAAGCGAGGCACGTGTCGCACTTGTTCTTCCCACAGCACATGCGGAAGACGAAGCTCGAGTGTATCTTGGACATGCGCATGCCGAAATCCAAAGATTCCGCCGCCAACGCCGCAAACTTCGGATCCGACTGCCTCTTCCGGCTCTGGGCCTGGTAGTACTCATGGATGAGCTCCCCGTCCAGCACGTGCTCGGGCCCCACCTTGGGAGACCGCGCCGTGACGTGCCACCGCTTGTCGTACTGCTGGGCGTACGCCGTCATGGTGTCGATCAGCTGACGCGCGCCGATATTGGTGATCTTTGCGCACTGCTCCTCGTGCGATAAGGTGTCGTCCGTGATGTGCCCGAACACCTGGCCCCTGATCGCTCTCCTGACTGAGCTCAGGGGCTGCTCGGCCTCCCAGTGCCAGCTGCTGTGATTAGCAGCCTGTGCTGAGTCCGCATGCCCCTGTGGCGGCGCAATGGATGGCGTGGCCGAAGCCCCTCGCGCCGTCGTCGTCGTCGTCGTCGTCGTCGTCGCCGCCGTCGTCGTCGTCGTCGTCGTCGTCGTCGTGGTCGCCGTCGCCGTCGTCGTCGTCGTCGTCGTCGTCCTCGTCCTCGTCCTCGCCGTCGTCGTCGCCGTCGTCGTCGCCGTCGTCGTCGTCGTCGCCGCCGCCGACGTCGTCGGGAGCGGGGGGGCGCAGCCATGCCGCATACAGCCACATCGCATGATCGAACTTGCGAAAAATGCGCCCCATGTGATGCTGGACCTCAAGAGAGTCTGGCGCAAAATCAGATCCATTGTCGCTCCCGAAGAAGGCGATCGAAGCCTGCCCGAGAGCAGGATGGGCCCCATAGCTGCTCCAGATGTCTTCCGCGTGGGCAGTAGCATCTATGTCGCAGTCCGCCACCGCGATCTATGACTCGCAGTTCATGTGTGTGGTGTACATGCGTGGACCACAAGCAGTGCAATGTACCCTTCTATGTGGTGCAATGTATCCGATGCAAGCACTATTTCGGGGAGGAGCGGCACTTCTCGCCGGGCGTCGGAATGGCGCGCAAGCGCAAATGGATACTTGTAGGGACGCACGTAGTAGTCCTGCATGTACGGTCGTGACGTCGGCACGTGAGCTCGTCCCTTGTCATCTGTGAACACGTCCGTGTTCTCGGGCTCCTTCCCGATGGCAACGATGCTGACCTTCAGGAGCATGGAGGCCGAAAACGCAAAGGAGTGGCCCATGGTCGAGAAGGCCTTCGACCCGTCCTCTGGCAGCAGGGCAAAACCAGACGGGGCCGTCTTGTCTGCTGACCCACGCGGGATCTCCTCGGCGCACTCTGCGGACTGCCCCAAACAGCGCTTGCACGTCTGTGTGTGTGTCACGTTTTGCGTCGTCGTCGTCGTCGTCGTCGTCGTCGTCCTCCGTCGTCGTCGTATTCCGGAGGGCCCAGGGCGCCCGGAGGCAAAAAAATCAACGAATCGCTAGGGGATACAAATAAAATCGCATTGTTCTGGGCCCCCCCTCCGGGCCCCCACTCGGGTCGTCCTCGTCGCATTCTGGAGGGCCCAGGGGCGCCCGGAGGCTCAAAAGTCAACGAATCGATAGGGGATACAAATAGACTCGCATTGTTTTTGGGCCGCCCGTCGCCGTCCGTCGGCGGCACTCTCTGGGGCCCACTGTGGAGGGGGCTGCTCGGCGGAGCGGCGTGCGCCACAGAATCCCTGGCTGGGATCCACAATGGCACACTGGCCATCGTGTCCGCGTCGATTTGGCACGCTGTGTGCCTGGTCGCAGAGTTCGTCACGGCGATGAGGGTCTTGTGCGTCTTCATGACAGAGGCCGAGAACCGCGCCCGCGCGTTCCATTCTTTCTCCCCCGCGTGGTGGACCGCGGGCCTCGTGTTAATGACGCCGCGGCATCTCGAAGCCTTCGCGTTGGCACGCGGCGGCATGAGAAGGTTGTAGACGCCACTCTTGCTCGCGTCGAAGCCCTCCTCACGCGCGGCGGCCACCATGGCCGACAGGGGCGCGCCCAGGAGCGCCGGAGTCGCCGTCAGCCTATGGGCCTCCGACGTCAACTGGCCCCTTGAGAGGATGAAGCTCTTCAGAAACTGCACGAGCTCAGATCCATACTTGCGCTCATCATCCAGGCGGGGCCGCCCTCGCAAAGGGCCGCGGCTGGTCCTCGCCGGGCCCTCCCACACCTCGAGGGCAGTCTCCTCGGGAACGCTGCGCAAACCCTTCTCCAAGGCGATGCCCTCCTGCAGCTCGCGGATGCTGCGCCGCTCCTTTTCCTCCTGCGGCCGCAGGGCCCCGATCCGCTCTTTCGTGGCGGCCTGG
>CAUYUJ010008534.1:0-39524 GCA_963575745.1 Prorocentrum cordatum | reverse complement strand
AGGAGGAGGAGGAGGAGGAGGAGGAGGAAGAGGAGCCGCTCGCCCATGCGTTGCGCGCCTGGCCGGGGGCCCGCGCCTGCCGCGCGGCTCCCCCCCCCCGGGCCCTCGCCGGGACGGGCGCCTGCCTCGCGGCGGCGCCTGCCCTGCAGCGGTGGCGGGCGACTCGGCCTGGCCGCCGCCCGCGCCCGCCCCAGGTGGCTCCGCGAGGGCGCTGCCCGGAGGGCCCAGGCCCACAGCCGGGAGGGCCGAGGCCGAGCTGCCGGGAAGGCCGAAGGCGTCGTCGCCTTCCTCCTCTGGAGCGTCCGTTGTCTGGCCGCTTTTTCGGCCTCTGGGGGCCCTCGCCGGGCTTCGGGATCGTCAAGAAACAGCTCAGGACGAAACACTGGCCCAAGGGGAGTGGTCCAGACTTGTGGGGCCCACGCGCCGAAAGAATTGGAGCGGCTGGATGTCCAGGCATGCGCGCGGCCTGGGCCGCGCGCCCGCCGCGGCACCGTGCCCTTCGCGCTGTCCGGCCTCAGCCCATGGGTGACCCCTCCTGGTAGCGCATGCGCAGCACGAGATGGAGCAAGGCAGGAGCAGCATGCCTGCAGCACGCACACCACACGGCACCAACGGTCGCGAGCACCCACCCCTGCAAACGCGGGCTCCGACTCGCCCGCGCCAGCCTTCCAGGCCCGACCGCCTCGGCCGACACTGGCGCGCTCTGCTCTGCTCTGCCCTGCCCTGCGGGACCCGAATGCGCCTGCTCCGTTTTTAGGTCGTGCGCTGCGGCCGCTCATCTGCCAGTCGGCCCTCGCCGCCGCTGGCGCGCTTGCGCCTCCCCTTGCTGCCGCCCCGAGGGTTCGAGTCCCCCTGGTGCGGGACGTTTCTTCCCCCTCCGGTGCTGTGGGCCACGGGGGCGTGATAAGCCTCGGGGATGCGTCAGCATGAAGGGGCTCAGTGGTACACAAGTGGATAGGCACACATTCCAAAATTCTTTATCTTGTCAGTATTCTGGGGATTTTCGTCTTCCCCTCCACTTCCTATCTACGTTTCACGTATTTTCCTGGGCATCGACGTATATTCGTGTCTGTGTCTTCTTCCCCTCCTGACAGCATATCTGGAAAACTAGCTTTTCTCGAATTCAAGGGACGACCACCCACTCGCGCGTTTCTTCCGTTGTGTCGATGGACCTCAGTCGACAGATGCGAAGCTACGGGCTTCGATCAATTGGTCACCTCGTGTGGGCACATGCGCCGGGCAGGCGACCTCGGAAAAGGCTACGCCGAAACGGGCCAGCGAATAGCCTAGAAAGGCGAACGGCAGAAAGCACAATCGAAGCAAGCATGCGCGCCCTGACAGCGGCGAGTCCCGACGACAACAATGAAAAAACAGAAACCTTTCTGCCCCTCGGCCGGGGGGGGGCGAGGCCCTGTCTCCTCTTCGTCCTTCTCCTCGTTCCCCCTGCTCACCCTTTCCCTCCTCGCCTCCTTCTTCTACTCCTTCCCTCCGCACCCCCTTCTCCTGCTCCTCCTTTTCAGCCTCCTCCTCCCCCTCCGTCTCCCCCTCCCCCTCCTCTTCTGGCTCCCTTCCTGAAGTAGCAATAGCAGCAAGAAGGAAGTGTATAAGTCGGAATACAAAGGGCGCCCATTCTGAACCCAATAAGTAATTGCGAACATGTTGAAACACTCAGTAGCTACTGTTTATGACAATGGAATTAGATTTACATTCAGTGCTCGTGGTTAGTTTGACATATTTTGCTTGACATGCTTTTTGGTGTGAGCGTCATTGGTTGGGGAACCTCTCAAGCGAAATGATACGGGAGTCCTGTGGTAAGTTGGAACGCTCAACCAGTCGGGGGTCCAACGTTGGGAGTTTCCGAGCGCACGCAATGACAAGGTTAGGCTCTCGGTCAGACCTCAGCCCGGATGAGAAGGAGGATGCGCTCGAGGAGATACAGGCCGCAGTAGCCGGCAAGGGAGCACGAATTCCCTTCGGGAGAGGGTCAAGCTGAAACGACCCCCCGAGGTTGCCTCAAGGCTTGTGGCACTGCTTCTGCTTGTCGTTTGAGGCTCCGTTCCCCCTATCGAGTGCACTCGGCGCGCGCAGCAGGCACAGCGCGTGCCTGTGCATCTGGGCCCTCGGGCGCAGGGGTTCTGTTGTGTGGCCGAGGCGCTGCGGCGCAGGGATCCGGGGCTGTCGTTGTTCAGGCCGCGGCTTGGGGTCCAGGTCCTGGAGGCGTACGCCTCGTGGGCAGGGCGTCCATCGGCCGAAGCAGTTTCGCAAAGCGCCGCCCTCGCCGCTAGGCATGCAGCCGTCGAGCAGGCTTTGTTGGAATCTCGCCCTCAGTCCCGAGTCTCGTCCGCATCCTTTTTACTCTCCCTTTTCCTCCGAGTGGCTTTCCATGACCAAGCTGGCTCAAGTCACAGCTCGTCTGTTCAATCTTTGCGTTTTCCAGCGATGTTCTCGCGGCGCCCAGCCGCTATAGGCACGGGCCGCGCAAGCATGTTCACCGTGGTCGTCCTTGTGTGGGTGTCGAATGCATGGTTTGGACTTGCTGCGCGTGTCAACGTCGACGCAGTGGTGTTCTCTGAACGAGCCGGCACCGAGGCCAGCACCAACGCAGTGAGCGAGATTACGTCAGGGGCGGCCGACCAAGAGATGTGCGGACCCATTCATGAGCAGTACGGCGCTTTTTGCGAGCAAAGCCGCTACGAGATGGAGGCAGCTTTCCAGCGCTCGAAGCTTGAAAGCAAGAGGTTCAAGGCTGTCGCGCGGCTGAAGGAATCCGACGAGTCGTTGAAGAATCGTAGCGGCACAAGCAAGCGATGTTATATTCAGTACAGTGAGGGAGACACAGCGGTCTCGGCGGAAAGCTCCGCCATGCGATGCTGCGAGCAGAAGAGATCCACCGTCGGCCACGGAAGCAAGGATTGCGCGCTTGTTGGACCAATCACGGGGGACTCCGTGAGCAAAAAGCGCAGCTTCCGCTTTGCGGAGAAGCCTTGGTTCTTCCCTTTATTCTTTCTCATCCCGCAGGCCTCCGACGACGCGAGTTTTTTCTCGACCCTTTGCTCCCACAGTTCCCGACTCATCCCCCTGGTCCGCTTTCAATCCCGAGTCGTCTACTTGCCGGTCCTGGAAACGCCGAGGATGTCGAAACACGTCTGTCGCGATGTTTTCGGCTTGCCAGATGTCCAGATCTCCCTTCCCCTCCACGTTATTTTCGTTGTCCTCCTCCTCCTCCTCCTCCTCCTCCGCGGTTCGAAGACGTCTGCCGCTGCCCAGAAGATCGTCCCCACGTGCTGGTCCACGGCACGGAGATTGTCTGGCACACGCCGGGCACGGACACGCTCACTTTCGAACCCGACGAGGTGAAGACGTGCGTCGACGACTGCTTTGCGAGGCCGGACCCAGACCTCTGGCGACTCGCAAATTACCCACGGGATGTTTCTCGTCTCTTAGGGGCTTACATGCGAACCCTACCCCTACCCCCCACGATTTCTGATGGGGAGGGTGGGGTTAACTTCGTTCGGGAGCTCCCCCCCTATCTCTTGCGGCGTCCCGAGGCTGTTTTTCCGAGCCCCTGCGACGGGCAAAGAACGGCTCAGGACGCGAAGCCGGCTGCAGGGGAGGGGGCGAGAGTTCCGAGGCCCCGCGGCTCGAAAGATCGAGTCGTCGGAGGTCGGTGGAGGGACCGAGAAAGCACACCGGCGGCACCCCAACACACCAATACTGTGTGGGCGACGCGCGCACCGAGAACTCTCGGCCGTAGTGGGCGCTTTTTGGCCGCACCGCTCGGGAAACAGTATATAACTAATGTCGTCACTCTATATGGTCTGGTCGGACGCACGCCTCCGAGGAGCGCACATCATACCAGTATGGGCACTTGGCTTCGAGAGAGTGATGTCATGCTGTTTCTAGCTTTTCTACGGTTGGCCTTCTGTAGCTACCTTGGGCCTTGTTCCTGGGGCAGCGAGACATGGGCAGTCTCGGATTTACGAAATGCATGGTGTGCATCAATACTCGTGCACCTGTTACCTCCTACCTCTCCGTACTCCCACGAGCCAGGAGGAGGAAGGAGAGGAGAGATACGACTGTGGTTGTTCCCAGAGGTCGTTCGAGAAGAGAGAGCCCGACCAGGCAAGGCCGAAGTCACACACGGAGTGGCCCGTGGTGTTCCTCGTTGTGTACAAGCTGGGAGGGCCCATATCGGCGGCGAGCCCGGGGGGGAAGTGAGAAGGGGCGGGCCTTCTCAGAAGGCTCGGAAGTCCCCCAGCCTCCTGAGAAGTTTTCTGAGCCTTCCCCGAAGACACAGAGAGCCCCTCAGAAGGCGCGAGGGCTTCTGAGCAGTCCCGCAGCCTTCTGAAAAGGCCTTCTCCTGCTCATTTCCCCCCCTCGTTCGCCTCCGACCATAGTTCACTCGAACCTGGCCTTTTGCCCCGACACCTCCATCCTGGAGGGCGCGGGCAGCCTCGGCTGCCTGCTGCCAGGAGCCGGCCTCCCCCGCTCCTCTTTCTCTCGTCCTTTGCCAGCCGCCCCTTCTCTTCTCCTCCTCGGCTTTCTCCGGGTCGCACACTGGTGCTATCTACACTTCCCACGAGCCCTTTGCATCCTGTGTTCAGCTGCTGTTCACCTCGCAATTCGGATGCATGCGCGTCCTCCTCCTCCTCCTCCTCCTCCGCCGTCCTCTCTGCAGCGCAGTTTGGATCAATGCTTGAACTCATACTGACAGTATTTATGCACAGAGTTTGGCGAGCTCTTTGACCATCATATCCCTCTGTGTGCGTGGGGATTCAGTAACAGCGGGTGGGTGAGTAACAGCGGGCTGGTGGACTGGTGGCCGGCTTCCCGTCTGTCCAGAGTACCGCGGCAAAGTCATGCTTGGGCGTGGTCAGCGCAGACGCGGTCGAGCATCGATCGATCCGCATTTTTGCTCTACTTGCTCGGTGATCGATTCTCAGAGTGGCGTGTCGGGCGTAAGCTGCTTGCGCCATATCTGTATGTGTGTTCGTGTTCGAGGTGGTGTCCGCGATGGATTTCGCCCGTCGGCGCGTACGTTTCGCAGCTGGCTGGCTCTGTCGCTTTCTCTCTGGCTCCCGAGGTCGTGCATCAGTGCAAGGGGTCCAGGTATCTTTCAGAATTTGGTGCGATTGCTGGTCCGTATCGCGGGAACGATCTTGTACACTTGACGGGCCTTGTCACGTTGGCGATGGCGATGTCGTTGTTCTTCCTCCCCCGTGGTGGCATTTTGCCCAGCGGGCGCTCTGGATTCGAGGCGCGGGTTTATCCATCACCACCCCCGGGGGGACCGATTTTCGGGGACCTCGGCAGGCGGTGTATATGGGCATATCCGGGCTCTGAAAGTGCTAAATGATTTCCACATACACCGCCAGCCAAGGTCCCCGAAGATTGGCCCCCAGACTGTGGTCAGCGATACCCCACCGCCTCGGTTCACCCATCAGAAATCTTGAGAACAAATGTCAGCCAGCGTGGACCCCTACGCAGCGTGTTTCTGGCAATGTATGTTGTTCTATTTGTGTGGAACAGTCTATGTGGTGCAATTCACTTCGACCGTCTTGAAGCTGTCCTCTCCACTGCTCGTGCAAACATCCCACCCTCCCACCCGCAACTTAGTCGCATGACCTCTTAAGACAAGACCGTGACGGTAGGTACCACATGGCACTTGGCCACGACACCGACGCCGACGACGACAGCGACAACGACGACGACGGCGCCGCCGACACCGATTACGACGACACCGACGACGTTTCCAACGACTTCGACGACGACAACGACGATGACGACGACGAGGGAGGAGGTAGGACGGCGACGACGCGAATGACGAAGAAAGAGGAAGGACGGCGACGCCGACGACGACAACGACGAGGGAGGAGGGAAGACGACGACGACAACGACGACGACGACTACTGCGACGAAATAGGAGGGACGACGACGAGACGCCTACGACGGACGAAGACGACGACGACGAGGGAGGAGGAGGAAGGACGACCACGGCGACAACGACGACGGAAGCGACCACGACGCCAAAGAGGACGACGACGACGAACACGAGGAAAGACAGAGGACGGCGTAGGCGACGACGACGACGACGCGGGAGGAGGGAGGACGGCGACGACGACGACGCAAGAGCGCGCGCGCACGCTGTTGTTGAACATCCGTGTTGTGAAACTTTTTTTGTATGTTTACACGATGTTGAAATCCTTCCTAAGCCGATGGGTTTTGAAGGATTTCGGCATACGCGCGCGACGACGCGCGCGTTTGCACTTCGTCCAATTCTCGCGACGGCACACGCGCAAGGGCGTTCGACAGATTTCGACATGCGCGCGCGAAGCCCGTCTAGTAGCATGTTGTGAACATCTTGAAAAAACCGATGGTTTTCTCAAGATTTTGCAAGAGCTCGCGCGGAAGCTTTTTTAGCAAATCAGTGTTGCGAAATCATGTGTTTTCGCATGTTTTTTGGAAGCTCGATTGCGAAATCCTTCCGACACCGAAGGTTTTTTGAGGATTTCGGCATGCGCGCGCGACGGCGCGCGCGTGTGCACTTCGTTCCGTTTTTTTGCAAGGGGTTCCTGGAAAAGTGTCATGTTAGAGCAAAGGATGTCCCCGCATAATGTTTTTTTTTCACAAGGGAACCTCAGGGGCGGGAGCTCGCTTGGCTTGGGACGTTGTGATTTCACATTTAGGATGGACATGTGGTCAAAATCATATGTGATTTACATAGGACGCGGGGGGGCGATAACGCCGGGGGGGTAGAGTCTATATCTTTTTAATGACTACCTTGCACCGCGCTTGACCACTCCACTGCTCGCGCAAACATCCCACCCACCCACCCGCAACTTGGTTCGCAAAATCTCTTAAGACCGTGACGGTGGGTACCAAATGGCACTTGCCAACGACAGCGACGCCGACGACGACAGCGACAACGACGACGACGCCGCCGCCGACAACGACTACGACGACACCGGCGACGTCTCCAACGACTTCGTTGACGCCGACAACGACGACGACGAAGACGACGACGACACCGACGACGACGACGACGCCGACGCCGACGACGACGACGACGATGACAACGACGACGACGATGACGACGCCGACGACGACGACATTGACGATGCCGACGACGACGACGACCACGACGTCAACGACGCCGACGACGACGACGACGACGACGGCGACGACGACGACGACGCCGAAAACGACGGCGAAGACGACGACGACGCCGACGCCGACGACGACGACGACGAAGACGACGACGACGTCGCAAACGAAGACGACGACGAGGGAGGAGGGAGGACGACGACGGCGACAACGGCGACAACGACGACAACGACGAGGGAGGAGGGAGGACGGCGACGACGCGAACGACGAAGAAGGAGGAAGGACGGCGACGCCGACGACGGCAACGACGAGGGACGAGGGAAGACGACGACGACGACACGACGACGACGACGACGACGGCGACGAAATAGGAGGGACGACGACGAGACGCCGACGACGGACGACGACGACGACGAGGGAGGAGGAGGAAGGACGACCACGGCGACAACGACGACGGAAGCGACCACGACGCCAAAGAGGACGACGACGACGAACACGAGGAAAGACAGAGGACGACGTAGGCGACGACGACGACGACAACGACGCGGGAGGAGGGAGGACGGCGACGACGACGACGACGACGACGACGCAAGAGCGCGCGCGCACGTTTTTGTTGAAAATCCGTGTTGCGAAACCTTTGGTTTTTGTAGGTTTTTTGGACGCGCGATTTCGAAATCCTTCCGAAACCTATGGATTTTGAAGGATTTCGGCGTACGCGCGCGACCACGCGCGCGTCTGCACTTCGTCCCGTTTTTTGCAGAGGATTCTCGCGACGGCACACGCGCAAGGGCGTTCGACAGATTTTTACATGCGCGCGCGAAGCCCGTTTGGTAGCATTTTGTGAAAACTATGGTTTTCTTAAGATTTCGCAAGAGCTCGCGCGGAAGCTTTTTTAGCAAATCAGTGTTGCGAAATCATGTGTTTTTGTATGTTTTTTTGGAAATTCGATTGCGAAATCCTTCCGGCGCCGAAGGTTTTTGAATGATTTCGGCATGCGCGCGCGACGACGCGCGCGTGTGCACTTCGTCTCATTTTTTGCAAGGGATTCGCGAAAAAGTGTTAGGTTAGAACAAAAGATGTCACCGCATAGTGTTTTTTACAAGAGACCCTCACGAAGGGGGAAACCGGCCTGCCTGGGGGATGGTATGATTTCATATTTAGGATGGACGAGTGTGCAGAATATGTATGTATATATATATACACATCAAATTGCACTATTCCAGGGGGAGCTGATAAGTCCGGGGGGGGTAGAGTCTATTTTCTTTTTAGAAAGGAGAATAAATGGGATAATTGATTTTTACCAATGATTTGACACACCCCATGCTCTTGCAAACATCCCACCCACCCACCCGCAACTTGGTTTGTAAAACCTCTTAAGACCGTGACGGTAGGTACCAAATGGCACTTAGCAGCGACACCGGCACCGACGACAACGCCGACGTCGACGACGACGAAGGCGCCGACGACGACGACGACGATTACGACGACACCGACGACGTCTCCAACGACTTCGGCGACGACGACGACAACGACGACGACGACGATACCGACGACCACGACGACGCCGACGCCGACGCCGTCGCCGACGACGCCGGCGACGACGCCGACGACGACGACGGCGACGCCGACGACGACGACGACGACGTCCACGACGCCGACGACGACGACGACGACGGCGGCGACGACGGCGACGCCGACGTCGACGACGACGAAGATGACGACGACGCCGACGCCGACGACGACGACCACGACGTCGCCAACGAAGACGACGACGACGACGAGGGAGGATGGAGGACGACGACGGTGACAACGACGACAACGGCGAGGGAGGAGGTAGGACGGCGACGACGCGAACGACGAAGGAGGTAGGACGGCGACGCCGACGACGACAATGACGAGGGAGGAGGGAAGACGACGACGACGACGACGACGAGGGAGGAGGAGACAGGACGACCACGGCGACAACGACGACGGAATCGACCACGACGCCAAAGAGGACGACGACGACGACGACGAGGAAAGACAGGACGACGACGGCGACGACGACGACGACGAGGGAGGAGGGAGGACGTCGACGACGACGACAACGACGCAAGAGCGCGCGCGCGCACGCTTTTGTTGAAAATCCGTGTTGCGAAACCTTGTGTTTTTGTAGGTTTTTTGAACACGATGTTGAAATCTTTTCGAAACCGATGGGTTTTGAAGGATTTCGGCATACGCGCGCGACGACGCGCGCGTGTGCACTTCGTTCCAGTTTTTGCAGAGGATTCTCGCGACGCCACACGCGCAAGGGCGTTCGACAGATTTCGACTTGCGCGCGCGCGAAGCCCGTTTGGTAGCATGTTGTGAAAATATTGAAAAACATATGGTTTTCTCAAGATTTCGCAAGAACTCGCGCGTAATTGTTTAACAGATTAACGAATCAGTGTTGCCAACCCCTGTGTTTTGTATGTTTTTTTGGAAGCTCGATTGCGAAATCCTTCTGGCACCGAAGGTTTTTGGAGGCTTTCGGCATGCGCGCGCGCGACGGCGCGCGCGTGTGCACTTCGTTCCGTTTTCTTGGTCCAAGAGATCCGCGGACAAGTGTTATGTTAGAACAAACGATGTCCCCGCATCTTTTTTTACAAGGGAACCTCAGAGGGGTCGATCCCAGCCCCTCACGCATAGTGTAAATTCATGTTGAGGATGGACACGTGGTCAGAATCATACATGATTTACATGCCCGAAAGGGGGGATCACGCCGGGGGGCGGGGGTAGAGTCTATTCTCTTTTCAGAAAGGAGAACTCACTTGGGGAACTCGCAGTTGTCAGCTCCACTGATCGCGCAATCATCCCACCCATCCACCGGCAACTTTTCTTGCAAAGCAAGGGCGGCGGCGATTGCGATGAGTGCTTGGTGTTGGCTGGTGCATCTGTGCGGCGCGACCGACGCGGCCGCGGTGGCGCTGAGCGGTGGGCATTTCCTTGCCGGCACTCCAGGGTGAGTCGGAGACTTGAGCGGGCGCGGTATCATGGCAACGTCGACAACAGTAGACACGATGATGATAGCATTGATGCTGGCGACGATCTGGACAACGACGACGGCACGGCCAGTGACGGCGCTGATGCTGATCAGGCCGACGACGATGACAGCGTGCTCGCGTCGGTGATGAAGGTTTTGGGTGGGGTTCGACATGCGCGCGCGCACGCCGCACGAGAGTTGCCCGCATGCTGTTATTTGACACGGCTCGTGCCCCCCCAGCACGCGCGGAAGGGCGTTCGAATGATTTCGGCATGCGGCGCGAAACAGGCTCGTTTGGCAGAATTCGAGAATTTATTCCCAACCATCCTGTCGTGTTGGATCGTCGTTTTGAAGAGACGGTGCTCCGATGCTCCTTAGTTCTCCTCTCCTCCTCCCCTCCTCTCTCCCCCTCCTCCCCGTCGTCCCTCTTTCCACCGTTTCACCCACCCAGTACAGCGTTTCGTGGCTCCATAGGGAGCCCAACCGAAGGTCCTGGTGCTGCCGTCCGCTTGCGCCCCCCCTCCCAACCCAGTACAGCGTTTCGTGGCCCTCCCTCCGCCCTGCGTTTCACCCACCCAGTACAGCCACATGGGCCCCCACCGAAGGTCCCGATACTACCGTCCGCATGCGTCCCCCCCACCCAGTAGAGCGTTTCGTGGCCCCCTCCATCCAGCCTGCGTTTCACCCACCCAGTGCTACCGTCCGCATGCGCCCCCCTCCACCCAGTACAGCGTTTCGTGGCCCCATAATGGGGCTCCGCCGAAGGTCCCCGTGCTACCGTCCGCATGCGTCCCCCCGCCCAGTACAGCGTTTCGTTGCCACATCAGGGGGGGCCACCGACGGCCCCAATGGGACCGTCCGCGCGCGTTCCGAAAATAGTATTTGGCATTTTCACCCGCCCAGTACAGCGTTTCGTGGCCCCATAGGGAACCCCACCGAAACCCCCAGTGGGACCGTCCGCGTGCGTCTGGAAAACCCAATTTGGAATTTTCGCCTACCGTGTACACCGATTCGTGGCTCTATACGGAGCTCCACCGGAACCACAAGTGGGACCGTCAGGGTGCGCCCCGAAAATCCAGTTTTGCATTTCCACCCACCCATTGCAGCGTTTCGTGGCCACAGGGAACTACACCGAAACCCCCAGTGGGACCGTCCGCATGCGTCACGAAAACCCAATTTGGCATTTTCACCTGCCCAGTACAATGTTTCGTGGCTGGCCCCATAGGGAGCCCCGCGGAACCCCCTAGTGGGACCGTCCGCATACGTCTGGAAAGCCCACTTTGGCATTTTCACCCACCCAGTACACCGATTCGTGGCTCCATAGGGAGCTCCACCGAAACCACCAGTGGGACCGTCAGAATGCGTCTTGAAAGCTCAATTTGGCATTTCCGCCCGCACAGCGCAACGTTTTGTGGCCCCATAGGGAGCTCCACCCAAACCCCAAGTGGGACCGCCCGCATGCGTCCCACACACAACCAATGTGGCGTTCTTTTCACCCACCCAGAACAGTGTTTCGTGGCCCCATAGGGAGCTCCATCGACGGCCCCAGTGCTACCGCCCGCATGCGTTCCCCCCCTCACCCAGTGCAGCGCTTCGTGGCACCATGCGGTATATGGTTGGGCCTATTTCCATTTTTTGTATGATGACGATGATGATGATGATGATGATGATGATGATGATGATGATGATGATGATGATGATGATGATGATGATGATGATGATGATGATGATGATGATGATGACAATGATGATGATGATGATGATGATGATGATGATGATGATGATGATGATGATGATGATGATGATGTTGATGATGATGATGATGATGATGATGATGATCATGATCATGATCATGGCCATGATCATGATTATTATGATTATTGTTATTATGATTATTACTATAGTTATGTAGTTATATTCTGTAGTATTACCTATGATTTGTTAATGGCTTCGCAACAGCGCGAGCGCAAGCTTCCTCGACTGTTGCGAAACCATTTTTTGGTATGGTTTCGCGACAGTCGGTCGGTTTTGAAGTCTTTGCGAACCCATTTTTTGGACGGAATTCGGCATGCGCGCGCGACGACGCGCGCGCGTGCACTTCGTCACCTTGATTCGCAACAAGATTCTGGCGCCAGCACGCGCGCAGTGGCGGTTGAAAGATTTCGACATGCTCGCGCGCGAGGCCCGTTTGCTAGCATAGAGCAAACGCAGGTTTTTTGTTGAGAATCCGTGCTGCGAAACCATTTTCTTGTTTGTATGTATGCATCGATGGATGTATGGAAATATGAGCACACACACAAATACATATATATATATATGGACACTGGATTCGAAATTTCTTTTGCCACCCACATTTTTTGATGGATTTCGGCATGCGCGCACGACGACGCGCGCGTCTGCACTTCTTTTCGTTTTCCTAACCATCCTGTGGTGTTGGGTCCTCGTTTTGAAGAGACAGCGCCACGCGTTTCCTCCTCCTTCCTCCTCCTTCCTCCCCTCCTCTCATGACCACGAATCGCTGTACTTGGTGGGGACGGGGGCGCATGCGAACTTTGCCACTGGGGCCTTCAGTGGAGCTCCCGATGGGCCACGAAACGCTTTACTGGGTAGGGGCGAACTTTGCCATATTGGGCCGCGAACCTGTACTGGGTGGGGGAGACGCATGCGGACGGTTCAATTAGGGCCTTCGGTACGGGGCCACGAAAGGTTGCACCGGGTGGGGGAGACACATGTCTAAAATGCTGCTGTAGCCCTCGGTGTAGTTCAGTATAGGGCCACGAAACGCTGTACGGTGTGGGGAAAGCACACACATATATATGTATGTATGTATGTATGTAGGTAGGTAGGTAGGTAGGTAGGTAGGTAGGTAGGTATGTCTGTAAGTAAGTAAGTAAGTAAGTAAGTAAGTAAGTAAGTAAGTAAGTAAGTAAGTACGTATATATGTATGTATGTATGTATGTATGTATGTATGTATGTATGCATGCATGCATGCATGCATGCATGTATGTATGTATGTATGTATGTATGTATGTATGTATGTATGTATGTATGTATGTATGTATGTTCTATATATATATATATATATATATATATATATATATGCGGACGGTGCCACTGGCGCCGCCGGTGGAGGTCCCCATGGGGCGACGGAGCGCGGTACTGGGTGGGGGGGCGCATGCGGGCGGTAACATTGGGGCCTTCGGTGAAGCTCTCTACTTGGGCCACGAAGCGCTGCACTGGGTGGGGGGGATGCATGCGGGCACTGGGGCCGTCGGTGGAGCTCCCTATGGAGCCACGCGCCGCTGTACTGGGTGAGGGGACGGATGTGGGCAGTTCCACTGGGGCCAGGGCCACGGAGCGCTGTACTGGGTATATGGGACGCATGCGGGCGGTAGCGCTGGGACCTTCTGTGGAGCTCCCTGTGGGGCCACGGAACGTTGTACTGAATGGGGTAAGCATATGTCGACGGTGCCACTGGCGCCGCCAGTGGAGGTCCCCATTGGGCCACGGAGCGCTGTGCAGGGTGGGGGGGGGGACGCACGCGGGCTGTAGCACTGGGACCTTCGGTGGCGCTTCCTATGGGGCCACGGGGCGCTGTACTGGGTGGGGGGGACGCATGCGGGCGGTAGCACTGGGGCCTTCGGTGGAGCTCCCCATGGGGCCACGAGACGCTGTACTGGGTGGGGGGGATGCATGCGGGCGGTAGCACTGGGGCCGTCGGTGGAGCTCCCTGTGGGGGCACGAAACGCCTCACTGGGTGGGGGGAACGCATGCGGGCGGTAGCACTTGAGCCTTCGGTGGAGTTCACAATGGGGCCATCAAGCGCTGTACTGGGTGGGGGGGACGCATGCGGGCGGTAGCACTGGGATCTTCGGCGGAGCTCCCTATGGGGCCACGATCCGCTGTCCTGGATGGGGGGGGGGCGTGTCTGTGCCAAAGTGAGAGGGGTGGGAGGAGGCGGAGGAGGAAGAAGGAAGGAAGCAGGGAACGCGGGGCGCTGTCTTCTCAAAACGAGGACCCAACACCACAGGACTGTTGGGAAACACGTGCACGTGACCGTGCGTTTCTTGGGAGTATTTTTCCATTGGCCGACCTCCCACTCCTCGATCGGCCTCGTCGCCTTTGCTGCTATTGGGGTGCATTTCTGGGGTAGAACTTCACGACGCGACATGGTGCGGGCCTTCCGTGTTTACGCCTGCCAGGAGCTGACCCCTCCGGGTGCAGCAGCTCCCACCACACCTCGCCCTTCCGGCAGGGCCACGAGGTGCCCGTGCTCCTCCAGCAGCATGGCCCGCTGGCCGGGCGGAACCGGGCATGCAGTGGGGGCCCATGCCGCGGAAGACCCTGCTTGCCCCCAGGTTGCCCCGGGTTTCTTGGGCATCGTTTTTTTTTTTTCGTTTGTTGTTTTCGTCCTTTTCCTTTCTTCCGTGGAAAGCGCGACGTTCCCACACCAGGGAAAACCCATGGACGTCCTGGGGTCTCAGGGTTGGGTTCCTAGTGGAAGGTTTCTTGTGGTCGGGCCTCCACTGTGCAGTAGGCACGTCAACGAAGAGACTGGCTTGCTGAGCTCCAGCGTCTTGAAAAATGCGAGGCGGAGGCTCCCAGATGGCCAAGGGTACGATTGATTTTCTATTTTTTGTTTGTTTGTTAATTCTTGAGTTTGGCTTCCGCGGCCGGTGATCGGGCCCGACAATTCTGGCAGCAGGGCCTCTTATCGTGTGTGTCTGATGTCGGGAAAGGATTGGGGCGCACCGTGGCGAGGAGCCCTGGCGCGGCAGGAGGAGGAGGAGGAGGAGGAGGAGGAGGAGGAGGAGGAGGAGGGGCAGTTCTTACATGTTTTCGGGGCGCGGGCTGTGTTGCATCAGTTTTGCCTTGTCCAGGGCGTTCTGGGTAGGCTGGAATCGTTGTGAAGGCCGTTTGAGGCCCGAGTTATGAACCGAAGGCAACGGGAGCGTAGGTAGCAGGGCTGAGCGCCACCGAGGGTCCGCCGGTCCCCTCTGGATACCCTGTGGCTGACTGGGGTTGGGGGGCCACGCTGGACCGACTACCCAGACATGCGACGTCCTGATTTTTTCAGCACGAGGTCCCTGGAAGTCCCGTCCCTTTCCCTTGAACCGGTTTTTCATCCCTAGTAGTTTTTTGACGGCCCTGGGGCCCCCTACGGGCCCCCAGAAGCTTGAACCGGCCAACAACCTCCCGTCCGGATTTTTTCACGACGCGAGCATGTCTGGGTCTGGCTCTCTTCCCTCCGTCGGCTAGCTGTAAGACGTGGGCCTTCGCCAGAGTGGCCTTTGGTGCGCGGCATCTTGAGGTCGCGAGCGGGGCTGCCCGCGCATCTTCTGCAGAGACGCATCAACATAAACTGTTGGCGCTCCGCGCGAATTCCTTGGATCCGCGCGGGCCCCCCTGGCGGCGCCTCCAGCGCCGCCCCTGGCGCGCTCCGGGAGGTCCAGCGCAGATCCAAGAAACCCGCGCGGAGCGCCAACATTTTATGCTCGTGCCGCTTTTCTTCTTCCGGGCAGGCCGCACGCCAGAGGTCCGTCTTGTCTGGGCCTACCCTGGCGCGTACAGTGAGGGCCCGACCGCAAGAGACCTCCCCCAAGAAACCCAACCCTGGGACCCCAGGACGTGCCTCGATTCTTGGGTGTGGGAACGCCACGCTCCCCACAGCAAAACCATCGAAGCCCAAGAAGCCCAGGGGCACCCTGGAGGCACGCGGGGTGTCTCTTGCCAGGGGCCCCCGCTGCCGCCGCTCCTGCCGCCGACCCGCGCTTCGGCGCTTCCCTGCGGCCGGGCTGGGGCCCGTGACGTGGCCCGCGGCTGACCCAGGTCGGCGCCAGCCGTGCCCCTCTCCCCAGGAGGTAGGGGGAATAGGGTGGTGAATGTTGTGGGCGTTACAAGGCGTTACAAATGCTTGAGTGGCATGGCCTGGCATAGCATGGCATAGAATGGCATAGCATGGCATAGTATGGCGGGGAGGGAAGTCGAGCCCCGAGCCGAAAATCCGAAAAAACAGAAAAACCAGAACAACCAGAAAATCAGTAAAAAATCAAAGAAACCATGTGTTCTTTAAGAACACATTGAAAAATCCAACCGAAATCCCCAGGCTGCTCCGCGCCCCCCGGAGGGGGGGGGGCCTCGGGTGCCGCGGGGGCCTGTCGATGCCAGCCGGGGCTGCCTCCCCAGGCATGCTCGCGTCCCGGATCCCTGCGTTTTTAGGTGGCTCCCGTCGCACCTTGAGGGCCACGTCCCAGGAATCACTTCGATCATCCAGAGCAGCATCGAAGCAGTGTCGAACGAGTGCCGGCTCCCAGGGCCCGGCACGTGAAAGCCCTCCAGTTTCGGTACGGCGCTCGAAATTCTTTCTGGCAGTCAAGGCTGATGTAGGTTGGAACATCATAACCCTACGTCCCTCCCGATCCTCTGACCCCATCCACTCCGACCCCATCTAGGAGGCCTAGATCCCTGCAGAAGATGCGAGGGCAGCCCTGCTCGCGACCTCCGGATGCCGCGCACCAGAGGCCACTCTGGCGAAGGGCCACTTCTTACGGCCCGCCGACGGAGGGAAGAGAGCCAGACCCAGACGTGCTCAAGTCGTGAACAAAATCAGGACGGGAGGTTTTGCTGGCCCTTCCAGGCCTCTGGGGGTCTATCACGGGCCCCAGGGCCGTCAAAGCCCGATCTCAGGATCAGAAGCCTGTTCTGGGAAAGGGGTCGGGATTTTCAGGGACCCCGTGCTGAAAGAGTCGGGGCGTCGCATGTCTGGGTGTCCGTCTGGCAGCGCCACGGGGGGGGATCACCATGAAGTGACTCGTAGAGCTTCCCTAAGAGCGTTAGCGGCGAAGCTAGAAGAGTAATTCCGGCGCGCTGGGGGGCTAGTTGGCAAAAACATCTCGACGGAAGTTTTGCTGACTTTTGCTCGGTTTAAATTCGACTTCTCGAAATTTGAACATTCGTTCGAGCTCTAGTATTTTTTCCACCCATCTTCGATCTTATTCCCGCTCGCCATCTTAATATCAGGTCGATCGGGTACCGATTACTGCCAAAGAGCACTGGGGCGGGATCGGCTGTTTTGTGTCATATTGGCAGGTGGTGTCGGTTTTCTGTACTTAACTCGAGCTGTAGAACCGCTACAGAGCTGGTATGCACACCTAATCGATCCAGAATCATCAGGCGCGTTCGTCTCAAGCATCTAGATGTCTGAACTCGGTATGCTACCAGAGCTAGGTCCGCGAAGCTATTCGTACTCTATTATTTTTTGGAGATAATGATGCGTTTTTTGACTCAACTGGAGCTGCAGATGAGCTACAGCTCCCTTTGGCACATCAATCGGAAGGAAATTATCAGGCGCGCCAGTTTAAAGTATCTAGACGCCTGAAATCGGCTTGCTATCAGAGCTCGGTCCGAAACACCATTCCTACTCTGCTATTTTTTAGAGATATTGATGTTTTCTTGACTTAACTGAAGCTGCAGACGAGCTACAGAGCTCTTTGGCACAGCAATCGTAAGGAAATCATCAGGCGCGCTAGCTGAACGTATCTAGGCGCCCGAACTCGATCTGCTATCATAGCTGGGTCCGAACACCTATTCGTATTTTTGCCTATTTTCAGAGATGGTGATGGTATTCTTGAACTTCAGCTGCAGATGAGCTCAATACTTGTTCGACACAGCAAGCAGAAGAAACTTATCAGACGGGCGAGTCTCAAGTATCTAGACGCCTGAACTCGATCTGCTATCAGAGCTGGGTTCGAAAACCTATTCGTACTCTGCTTATATTTTTTAGAGATGTTGATGATTTTCTTGACTGAACTCGAGCTGAAGATGGGCTACAGAGCTGCTTGTCATATGAGTCGAAAGGAAATGATAAGAAGCGCTTGTCTGAAGTATCTAGACGCCTGAATTCGGTCTGCTACCAGAGCTGGGTCAGAAAAACTATTGGTACTCTGTTAATTTTTAAACAAAAAGATGGTAACTTTATTGGGGGAACTGGAGCTTCAGACGAGCTACATGGCTGTTTGGCACAGAATCGCAAGGAATGTATCAGATGCGCTAGTTTCAATTATCCCGATGCCCGAGCTCGTCACGCTTTCAGAGTTGGAACCAGAAAAGTATTCGTACTCTATCATTTTTTTCCAGAGATGCCTTCTCCTCACACCTTCTTCTCCTCCACGTCCTCCTCCATGAGACCGCGCCTTCGCGCGCGCAATGCGAGATTGCCGTGCCCGCATTGCACGAGGAAGCTCTACGAGTTCCCGGCGGTAGCCAAGGTTGACGGTTTACCGCCGGCTCCCAGTTTAAGTCGGGCATGTCCTTCTACAGGAGGAAAATTCAAAAATAGTCAAAACATCGCATGTTTTTTTCTCTCAAAATTCTCCAAATAGGCTTGCCCTGTTGGAGTTCTAGCTCAATACCTACTAATTGGTCCGTTGCCCCCCCAATTCCTATGCCCCACCTAATTCCGATGGCTGTGCCTATGCCTATGCCAATCCCTCCTTTTTTCCAATGGCACCCCCCTTATGTATGCTTGCTTGCTTGCTTGCTTGCTTGCTTGCGCGCTTGCTTGCGCGCTTGCTTGCGCGCTTGCACGCTTGCTTATTTGCGCGCTTGCACCCTTGCTTGCTTGCTTGCTTGCTTGCACATTTGCTTGCTTGCTTGCTTGCTTGCTTGCTTGCGAGTTTGCTTGCGCGTTTGCTTGCGCGCTTGCTTGCACGCTTGCTTGCTTGCTGAGTTGTGGACTGCAAGCATGCTCGATTCCTGGGATTCCTTGATTTGAATCGTCTTATCTATTTGGAGTCAACGCTGGCTGATCTATGTTTTCTGTGCATGTTGGGATGCTTTTTGACATTTTTCGTTATTCGTCCAAAATCCGCCTGTATGGGGGACACGCCCGACTTAACACTGAGTAGGGGGCCGCCACGGCCCGCGGGATTCCAGATGCGAGAGCGGCGGGGGACCCGAGGGCCGAGGCGATTTTTTTGGGGTGCTGCGGGGACGCCCTGCACGGCTCTGGGGATGCTCCCCGCCGCGTGGGCGCGCTTGCCTTTTTTCCCCTTCCTCCCCCTCGCCCCCCGCGGGAGGAGGAGGAGGGGGACGGGGAGGAGGAGGAGGAGGAGGAGGAGGAGGAGGAGGAGAAGGACGGGGAGGAGGAGGAGGAGGAGGAGGAGGAGGAGGAGGAGGAGGAGGAGGAGGAGGAGGAGGAGGAGGAGGAGGAGGAGGAGAGGAGGAGGAGGAGGAGAAGAATGCAATGAGCGCGGAGAGGGCAGGATCAGTCGGCAGCGTATCCGAAAAATTAATCACTGCGTGGAGCTCCCCAGATGTGCATGCATGGGCCTGTCCGCCGTGATTGTCCAGGCGCAAGAGTTTTCGAATCAAAGCGGGCTTGAGCATTGACGGTCTCGGGGCGAATCTAACTGTGAATGGGTTGGAGTGTGCATGAGTCTCGGTAGTATTAGTGCGCCTCTGCGCATGAGCCTGGGGCCTCCTGGGGCCTCTTGAAACCTCCTGGGGCTTCCTGGTGCCTCCTTGAGCCTTTTGGGGCCTCCTCCTGGGGCCTCTTGGGGCTTCCTGTAGCTTCCTGAGGCATCCTGGAGCCTCGTGTGGCCTCCTGGGCCTCCAGGAGCCTCCTGGAGCCTCCTGAGGCCTCCTGGGGAGGATTCGTGCCCCATGAGAGGCTCGATCTATAGGAACCGACGTAAACAATTCGGATTGAAGCCACGGGAGAGGGGCAATCTACATGAGCACATGTAAAGCACCAAGGACTCGTGCTCCAGGGCAGGCCCAATCTATAGGAACATACGTGAAACACTTAGGAGTGGATACGCAGGAGAAGGACAATTGATAGGAACATGCGTAAAACATTGGGATTGGAGCCAGTCCTGTGGCCTTCTGAGGCCTCCTGCTCCTGGGGCTTCGTGGGGGCTCCTGGAGCCTTCCGGGGCCTCCTGTTGCCTCCTGTCGCTTCCTGTCGCCTCCTGTGACCTCCTGTGGCCTCCTGTGGCCTCCTGGTGCTTCCTAGGGCCTCCTGGAGCCTCCTGGTGCCTCCTGTGGCCTCGTGTGGCCTCCTGTGGTTTTCTGTGGTCTCCTGATGCCTCCTGGGACCTCCTGCGGCCTCCTGGGTCTTCCTGGAGCCTGCTGGAGCCTCCTGTGGCATCCTGAGGAGGATCCGTGCCCACGAGTCTGGCCACCAAAACAGGCAAACCGTTCGAGACATCCTCCCAATCTGGGCCCCCTGGGGTGCGAAAATCAGCGCCTCGCACGATACATCCTCCAAATCTGCTCCGAAAGCGGAGGGTATTGGGCATGCAAACAGGCAAACTGTTCGAGATATCCCCGTAATCTGGGCGCGAACGGAGGCCGTGAGATACTCCTGGCGGCCCCCCAGTAGGCTGAAGCCAGCAAGCCGCTCGAGACATCCTCACAATCTGGCCCCCGTCTGGTCGTCCTCCTCCTCCTCCTCCTCATCATCATCATCAGCATCATCATCAGTATCATCAGCATCATCAGCATCATCACCTTCCATCATCGTCATCACCACCATCATCATCAGCATCACCATCATCATCAACACCATCAACGTCATACTCTGAGTGGGATGGGGAAGAGAAGGATGAGGGGAGGAGGTGACCTGAAGGAGTCGGCGCGGTCAGGGTAATCACAAGAACCCTATCCTTTGGATATGGGAACAGGAAACAACAAAAACCCTCCTCCCGGTGCCGCCCCTTCCCGTCTTCCCCTCGCTCTTCCCCTCTTCCCCGCTTCCCCTCTTCCCCTCCCCTCTCCCCTCTTCCCCTCTTCCCCTCTTCCCCTCTTCCCCTCTTCCCCTCTTCCCCTCTTCCCCTCCCCTCTCCCCTCTTCCCCACCCTCTTCCCCTCTTCCCCTCCCTCTTCCCCTCTTCCCCATCCCTCTTGCCTTCGGGCCACTTTTCGTAGTGCCGCCACCTGGCCTGAGGAGAGCGCGCGTGCGGACGGACTCTGCCGCGCTGCGACGCGAGAGGTGGCTCCGGGGGTGATCCCCACGATCGGAGGTTGACAGACCTCCTACCTTGACACGTCGATTAGCGAGTTGGCCGTTTTCGGTTCGCGAGAGGGCGTCGCGGCCGTCATTCTTGCGGGTCCAGGTCCGTCGGTTTCGGTCCTGGGCCGTTTTCATTGAAGGGTGGTTTACTAAAGGGAGGTTTGTCCACCGCCGACATAAGGTGATGGACACGGTCGCACTTCATTTGCGCCTTTGTGGCGCAAGCAGCAAGCACGAGGAGACAAACAGCGCGCGCGTGGGGTTGGGAAGATTACAAGGGGGGCCGTCAGTCTCAAGGTGCCCCACCTCCTTGTAACAAGATCGCGGGGAGCGTCCGAAGCACTCGCGTGCGCAAACACAACACAACCACGAGCACTACCACTTTTTTGGCGTCGCGGCCCCGCGCGCAGCGACATGGCGTCCAAAGAACACAACTACACACGTAATCAAACACAACCACAATCACAACCACAAACACATGCACACACGTGCACGCAACAAACACCGCACATTCACATATGCACACGCAGCGGCAATACACACAGCGCAGAGAAATGAGCACATAAACGAACACATGCACACATCTCGGTCAAGCCTCTTGTCGTTAAATGGCCCGCCGACCCGGATCTTGCAATTTTCCGAAGGGCAGAACGAGGGGTATGAGGGAGATACAGAGAGAGAGAGAGAGAGAGAGCGAGAAAGCGTAAGGGAGGGATACGCATGGTTATATAATGTGTACATGTGTGAATGTGTATCACATATATATATAAATATAAAAAACTAAGTTCTCACACGTACTCGCACATGCATACCTACGTACACACGTGTACGCATATCACACATACCAAACGTTCACGTGCACACCAAGACGCATACGCATACACATAGGCATGTACACACACGCATACACGTACACATGCACACACCGAACCATACAAACACAGATGCGCATACACACCAGCAGTGACATCGCATCACACCTTGAGCGCCACGGTGGCCCTCCCCCTCCTGCGGAAGGAGGTGGCGACCCTCGCCATAGGTGGTGACCCTCTTGGAACTTCTGGACATAGCCGTGGCCATGAGGGCACCCCGAGAGGCCCCCAGAGGGTCACAAAACGTTCAGAACCCACGGTCCTCGATCCACGACGCAGTGATTTTCTCGCAGCGCCAGATGTCTGGGATGGCGCGCCCCCATTTCGATGTCCGCCCGAGGTTGCCGCGAGCTGATCTTCGACGGCAACGGGGGGGGCGGCATCTGGTCGCCTCTGCCGTGGGAGACCGGCTGCTGGGCCCAGGGAGTGGAGGCGCAGGAACTCGCTGGGAATAACAGTACCTTCTTTGCGTCGTGTCAAACACGAGGCAGCCCTTGTTTCACAGTCCTCGGCATCTGGAAGCCCGCTGTGGGCTCCTGGGCCATCAGAACACGGCCCGCGATGAGAGAGTTGTCCTCGGGATCGGGATTCGAGAGGCTCGAGAGGGGGGGTCACGTCACGAATAGATCCCGACGTCGGAGGTCCGGGGTGGTCGCCGACCAGGGGATCGGCAAGGACGTCCCCCCGTCCGCGGCCCCCGGGGTCCCGCACCCTTCCCTGGGGGGTAGTTTTTCGTCCCGGATCCATTTTGGATGGCCCCAGGGCCCAACAACGGGCCCCGGAGGCCGAAATCAAGGAACATTCGCCAGATTAGACAATCATATCCTTGGATCTCTGGGTCGAAAGCTGGAGCATATACATTACCAGTGGCGGGATGTTTTCCAACCCCCAGTCTTTTTAAGGGTCGGGAGTTACGCCGGGGTGGTGTGGTGTATACTTGTTTCCCCCTTCCCCCAGGGCAACAACGAACACAGTATACACCAGGATCACGCACACACCAGGATCCGCTTCCCTGTGCAGATTTCAGTGCATGGCCGGAAAAAGCGGCGGTGTATAGAGTTCGGTTCCTTATCACCAGTGCACCTCGGATCATATACGTTACCAGTGCACCTCGGATGATATACATTACCAGTGCATATACATTACCACTGCACCTCGGATCGCACACATGGAACAAATCATATCCTCGGATCTCTGGCTCCTTATATGGGTCTGCCCTCGGCGGGGGCCGGCGGATGGCCGGCGAGGCGAGGGCGGCCTGGCCCGCGGGTGCCGCGCCGAAGGCGCCAGGGAGCAGGCGGTTGGCGCAGAGGTCGGCGCTGGCGCACCCCAGGCGCCGCCCGAGTCTGCCACGCGGGCGCTGGCGGCAGCTGCGGCCCGGCTTCGTGATCTTCGAGATGTCAGACCCAGCCGGTCGCAACGTTGCTGACATTGCATACACGTATGTATGAATGTATATATGCATGCATGTATGTCTGTATGTTTGTTTGTGTGTATATTTGTATGTGTGTATACCTGTATGTACGTATGTATGTACATATATATATATATGTTCACATGTTCGTACACATATTTATGACATGTGCTGTACGTCGTGCATACACACATATATATATACATCGAGAGAGAGGTTTTTGTATGACCATTTACATACCAGTGGCACCTGCATGCCCGTGCCCCCCGAAAAGCAATGGGGAGCTACCGATGGGGCTGTCACAGCTGGTGATCCGACGAAATGTTGAGAAGCACCCTTGTCGGCTTGAAAAACACAGGGCAGAGCGACGTTGGAGAGCTACACTGGGAGCCAACGAAAACATGTGCAATTATATCAGGTGTTAGGACAATCATCGAAATCCACTGTATTTGCATTTTTTTTAAATTGCTGACGAACTAGACTGGAAGCCATTGAACAACCAATGGTTTGCCTACAGTGGTGTGCGACATCAGTGGTATCCGTTGTGCTGCTGCAGGCTGTGTGGTCAACGTTTGGAGATCCAGTGTTTTTGTTGGGAAACCTGACGTCGTGATCTTCTTAAGGTGTGCGTCCAAGTTTCATTCGTACGAGGGCATCCCGAGCAAAACGGCCAGAATATGCGCGCACGGTGCTATCAATAATCGCCTCTGGGCTCTTCTTCCTCGTAGAGGGGCGTATGAGCAGATCTGTAAACATGTGTGTGTATATATATATATATGTGTGCGTGTGTATGGACATACATACATATTTACATACACACACATATATGTTATAAATATATATATATAGGTATGTGTATTTACCCGCTCGCATATCCCACACATGCACCGCTGCCCTTCCCCCCCTTCCCGTTCCCGGGATGAGTAATCACGGTAAGGGGCGGCAGGGAGAGTATGGGCAGATGCACGTTTTTTGTTCTCCCAGGAGTTTTGGTGGGAACATGGTCATCGGAAGGGCTTGGGGTATCCGTGGATGTACTGGCTGACGAGTAGCAACGCAATCCCGCCCTCTGCAGCACACAGCTGGAGTGCTGTGGGTGCCGGGGCTTCGTCTGTCGAGCAGGAGCTTTCGCAGTGCTTCAGCTCCAAGCTGCACCACCGTCTCGACTTCAATCCGGGCACGTATTCTCTGCTGCACCACAACTGCAACAAGTTCAGCTCCGAGGCAATGCGGTACCTCGACCTGCCTCTCTTCTCCAGCGCGGAGGACAAAGGAAGGCACCCCGCGATTTCGTTTTCTGCCACTCGGGAGGAAAGCTGGTGGCGGCGCCATCTGTACAAGGCGACAAGTGCACTATTCGGACATGAACGGTCTGTTTTGAGCAAGAAATGCCAAGTGCCATTTTTCAATAACGGAACCAATTGCCGCCGTGTGTCAGGCGGAGGCCGTAAGGGCGATTGTCCTATGGACATGTTCGGCAATTCCATGCGCTGCTACGACCCCTCGCAGCGCGCTTCTGCCGGAGAAGAAGGTGTTGCTCCTGAGGTTAGCTACCAGGGCTCTGCCAATGGCGTATGTGGTATCTCCATCGGAGAGAGGTGCTACTCCTATCGGGCGGCTGCTCCATGCCAGCCTGGAGCAAAGTGCCTCGGGGCCGTTTCCGTTTGCCAGCCCAGCGCAGACGCAGATTGATCCTGGCACCGTAGCATCCCCCTCGCAGTCGGATGTTTTCAGTCCCGCTTCCATCGAAACAACATTACGTGGAGAATATTCTACGGATGAGATAGGATGGAGCACCCATACTTTTGCCGCCGCAGTAAAAGTAAAACGACTCGCGACAAAATTACGGCTGGAGCTCTCGACTTAATGTGTATGCGGCACGCCTCGAGCTGAATCCATCAGTGAGGGTGCAGGTTCCGAAAAGAGGCGGACACACCCCTCCTCATTTTTGTTCATGACACGAGCGTCAAGGAAGAGCAATTTCATTTCACCTTCACTGGCGAAGATCGCTTCAAACCTTCCCCCTTGGTATTCCTTCTGGGCCGCGTCCAGCCGTGGCGACAAGCGGGGGGAGAGGAGGGGGGGGGCGAAAAGGCCAGGAGGAGGACCACATTAGACCAAATATGCACTAGCGATGCTACAATGTACCCTCACCTCCCGCGTGCGTCCTCACACGTCCCTACGAGCTTTCCTTTTTCACCTCAAGAAGGGCCCTCTTGTAATACCAGCACAGTTGGGCGTGCCTGCCCTTCTGGCGAAGGCCCCGTTTTGACAAGGACCTGTCTTGCATCCCTGGCGCGTACAGTAGGCACACCAACTACAACATCTGCTTGCCAGTAAGTGCCCCGCTGAATTGTTGACGCTTCGCGAATCCCCACCAGCCCATCCCCAAACAGCTGTTCTGAGCCATCTTGGAGATCTCTTGAGCCATCTTGGAGGAAATCTTGGGCTCTCCCAGGCGCGTTTGGAGTCATCTTAATCAGTGCCCCCCCCTAGAGGCCAACATGTGGCTAAAACCTTAGTGAAATCAATGATTTGGCATTCTCGCCGAGGCCTCTTGGAGCATCTTGGGTGCCTCTGGGGGTCTCTTGGAGCCTCTTGGGGGTCTCTTGGGAGCCTCTTGGGGGCATCCTGGGGGCCTCTTGGGGCTTCCTGGCCACCTCTTGGGGCCCTCTCGGGGCACCCTTGGGAGCCTTGGGGGCCATCTTTGGGCCATCTTGGGTGAGATCGATCACAGGAGGGGGTGTTACTAATTACAGCCCCCCCCCCCAGAGGCCAAAATAGGGCCAACAGCTTAGTAAAACCAATGATTTTGGCTTCCTCACCGAGGTCGTGTTGGACGTCCTGACACCTCGCGACCCCCCCCGTCCAGGTCCAGGGGAGGGGGTAAGGGGAGGGGTAAACTCCTCCCCGAAGGGGAAGAAGGAGGGGTGGAAGAGGAAATTCCCTAAACCACCGACGCCCAGAGGGCTGGTGGGATTTTCTTACCCCCATATGGCCCCAGGGACCCACAGAAACTCTGGTGGGACAGTTTAGGACCCTCAAATATAGACGAAAAAGGTGCCTCACTATTTCTCATATCAGGACTTCTTACCGTACGTGGATCGTGCCATTAGGAATGCAAGCATTACGCTACCGAGGAACCCCACATACTTATATTATGGCTGGAGTGATGAGAATGTCCTGTGAGGCCCTCGGCGCATTTGGGCGCCATGACGGTAGCCGTACCTTTGACGGAGAGTCACCGGCAGTCGTCCGCGCTCACATATCGAGCAGTCTGAGCCCGCATGGGCCAGGGTGGCTACAATTCTTGATGATGATGATGATGATGATGATGGTGATGATGATGATGATGATGATGATGGTGATGATGATGATGATGATGATGATGATGATGATGATGATGATGATGATGATGATGATGATGGTGATGCTACAGCGTCCCCCCCCCGCTTGCGTGCCCCTGCAGCTTCGAAAAAGGCACGCGCGCGCTGGGCCCTGGGAGACCGACCCCCCTGCGTACCCTTTATGCCGCCGAGAAAAGTGCCACGCCTGCTGTGCCTGGACGACCGTCGTGAGTAGCGACCTCAGTGAGAGACCACCCCCTGCGCACCCCCTGTGGTGTCGAGAAAGTGCCACGCCTGCTGTGCCTGGACGACCGTCGTGCATAGCGGCCGCGGTGAGAGACCCCCCCCTGCGCACCCCCTGTGGTGTCGAGAAAGTGCCACGCCTGCTGTGCCTGGACGGCCGTCGTGCATAGCGGCCGCGGTGAGAGACCACCCCCTGCGCACCCTTTATGCCGTCGAGAAAAGTGCCACGCCTGCTGTGCCTGGACGACCGTCGTGCATAGCGACCTCAGTGAGAGACCACCCCCTGCGCACCCCCTGTGGTGTCGAGAAAGTGCCACGCCTGCTGTGCCGGGACGACCGTCGTGCATAGCGGCCGCGGTGAGAGACCACCCCCTGCGCACCCCCAGTGGCGTCGAGAGAGTGCCACGCCTGCTGTGCCTGAACGACCGTCGTGCATAGAGACCACCCCCTGCGCACCCCCATGTGGGTGTCGAGAATGTGGGCCATGCGCCTAGCTTGTGCCTGGCCGACCGTCGTGCATGAGCGGACGCGGTGATAGACCACCCCACTGCTGCACCCCCTTGTGGTGTCGAGAGTGTGCCACGCCTGCTGTGCCTGGACGAAAACCGTCGTGCTAGCGGCCGCGGTTGGGAGACCACCCCCTGCGCACCCCTGTGGGTGTCGAGACAGTGCCACGTTTGCCTGTGCCTGACGACCGTCCGTGCATAGCGGCCGAGGTGAGAGACCACCCCCTGCGCAATACCCCCTGTGTGTCGAGATAGTGCCACGCATGCTGTGCCTGGACGACCGTCGTGCATAGCGGACGCGGTGAAAAACCACCCCCTGCACAGCCCCTGTGGTGTCGAGAATGTGCCACGCCTGCTGTGCCTGGACGACCGTCGTGCATAGCGGCCGCGGTGAGAGACCACCCCCTGCACAGCCCCTGTGGTGTCGAGAATGTTCCACGCTTGCTGTGCCTGGACGACCGTCGTGCGTAGCAGCCGCGGTGAGAGACCACCCCCTGCGCACCCCCCGTGGTGTCGCGAATGTGCCACGCCTGCCGTGCCTGGACGACCTTCGTGCATAGCGGCCGCGGTGGGGGACCACCCTGTGGTGTCGAGAGTGTGCCGCGCCTGTTGTGTCTGGACGACCGTCGTGCATAGCGGCCGCGGTGAGAGACCACCCCCTGCGCACGCCCTGTAGTGTCGAGAATGTGCCACGCCTGCTGTGCCTGGACGACCGTCGTGCATAGCGGCCGCGGTGAGAGACCACCCCCTGCGCACCCCCTGTGGTGTCGAGAATGTGCCACGCCAGCTGTGCCTGGACGACCGTCGTGCGTAGCGGCCGCGGTGGGAGACCACCCCCTGCGCACCCCCTGTAGTGTCGAGAATGTGCCACGCCTGCTGTGCCTGGACGACCGTCGTGCATAGCGGCCGCGGTGAGAGACCACCCAATGCGCACCCCCTTTATGGTGTCGAGAAAGTGCCACGCCTGTTGTGCCTGGACGACCGTCGTGCATAGCGGCCGCGGTGAGAGACCACCCCCTGCGCACCCCCTGTGGTGTCGACAGTGTGCCACGCATGCTGTGCCTGGACGACCGTCGTGCATAGCGGCCGCGGTGGGAGACCACCCCCTGCGCACCCCCTTGTGGTGTCGAGAGTGTGCCACGCATGCTGTGCCTGGACGACCGTCGTGCATAGCGGCCGCGGTGAGAGACCACCCAATGCGCACCCCCTTTATGGTGTCGAGAATATGCCATGCCTGCTGTGCCCTAGACGACCGTCACGAGTAGCAGCCGCGGTGAGAGATCTCCCCCGGCCGTGGTCTCTTGGGCGGGTCTGCCTGGCCTCTTGGGGGCCTCCTGGGAGCTTCCTGGGGGTCTCTTGGGGGCCTCTTGGGGTTTTCTTGCAGCCTGTTGGGGGCCCCTTGGGGCTCTCTTGGGGGCTTCGTGGGGCTACCTGGGGGCTTGTAGGGGCCTTTCGGGGGCGTGTTTGGGCGGGGGGCTCAAAATTTCCGTTCAGGTTGCCCCTGTGGACCTCAATCATGGGGCCGTCTTGGGGCCTCTTGGACCGTCTTGATGGTTTCTTGGGCCTTTTTGCAGCGCTCTTGGGCCGTCTTTGAGCGGTCTGGAGGGTCACTCGGGCCGTCTTGGGGTGATCTTGGGGGCCTCTTGGACCGCTTTGAAAGGTGTGAAAGACGAAAAGGCGGATATGTAAAACATGTACATTTTTCCAAGGGGATGAAGCGATTTTTGCTTGTGGGAGCCCTGTTGGGACGCCGTTTAGGGACCTCGTGGGGCGTTTTGTAGGCCTGTTGGGCCGTCTTGAGGCCATCGTAGGCGCTTGGGGATGGTATGTCGGCGTCTCCCGGCTCTCTTGGACCGTCTGGAGGGCTTCTCGGGCCCCTCTTGGATCGATTTGGAGCCCTCCTGGGCTCCGAAAAAGAGTTCTTGAGGGTTTTTTGGGCCTTCTTGGAGCGCTCTTGGGCCGTTTTTGAGCTGTCTAGAGGGTGTCTCGGGCCGTGTTGGGGTGATCTTTGGGGCCTCTTGGACCGCCTTGAAAGGTGTGAAAGACGAAGAGGCGGATATGTTAATTACGCTTCCGAGGAACCCCACATACTGATTTTATGTCTTGTGTGAGCCGCGCTACCAGTACCACCGCCGTCATGCTCTCAGGTGCCCCCTGTGGTCGTTGAAAGGAGGGGGAGGACGTGTGGGGGGAGAGGAGGGGTTGAGGAGCCATCTGTGACGGTCGCCTGGCAGTTGGATACGAGAGGTAATACGCAATCCCGCACTACAGGCTATGCCTGGACGACCCTGGCACGCATAGGGAGACCACCCCCTGCGCACCCCCTCTGGTGTCGAGAAAATGCCACGCCTGCAATGCCTGGACGACCCTGGCACGCATAGGGAGACCACCCCCTGCGCACCCCCTCTGGTGTTGGGAAAATGCCACGCCTGCAATGCCTGGACGACCCTGGCACGCATAGGGAGACCACCCCCTGCGCACCCCCTCTGGTGTCGAGAAAGTGCCACGCCTGCTATGCCTGGACGACCCTGGCAAGCATAGGGAGACCACCCCCTGCGCACCCCCTCTGGTGTCGAGAAAATGCCACGCCTGCTATGCCTGGACGACCCTGGCACGCATAGGGAGACCACCCCCTGCGCACCCCCTCTGGTGTCGAGAAAATGCCACGCCGACAATGCCTGGACGACCCTGGCACGCATAGGGGGGGCCCCCCCTGCGCACCCCCTCTGGTGCCGAGAAAATGCCACGCTTGCTGTGCCTGGACGACCCTGGCACGCACAGGGAAACCACACCCTGCGCACGCCCCCTGGTGTCGAGAAAATGCCACGCCTGCAGTGCCTGGACGACCCTGGCGCGCATAGGGAGACCACCCCCTGCGCACTCCCAGTGGTGTCGAGAAGGTGCCACGCCTGCTGTGCCTGGACGGCCGTCGTGCATAGCGGCCGCGGTGAGAGACCACCACCTGCGCACCCCCTGTGGTGCCGAGGAAGTGCCACGCCTGCTGTGCCTGGACGACCGTCGTGCGTAGCGGCCGCGGTGAGAGACGACCCCCTGCGCACCCCCTGTGGTGTCGAGAATGTGCCACGCCAGCTGTGCCTGGACGACCGTCGTGCGTAGCGGCCGCGGTGGGAGACCACCCCCTGCGCACCCCCTGTAGTTTCGAGAATGTGACCACGCTGCTGTGCCTGGACACCGTCGTGCATAGAGACCGCGGTGAGAGACCACCCCCTGCGCACCCCCTGTGGTGTCGAGAACGTGCCGCGCCTGCTATGCCTTGACGACTGGGGCGTATAGAGGCCGCGGTGAGAGACCACCCCCTGCGCACCCCCTGTGGTGCCGAGAAAGTGCCACGCCTGCTGTGGCATGTGCGAAACCGTCGTGCATCCTGGGCCGCGTTGAGAGACCACCCCTCCTGCGCCCCCCCTGTGGTGCCGAGAACAGTGCCACGCCTGCTGTGCCTGACGACCGTCGGTGCATAGCGGCAGCGGTCAGTAGACCCCCTGTGGTGTCCGCGAAAGTGCCACTCCTTGCTGTGCCTGGAGGACCCGTCGTGCATAAGCGGCCGCGCTGAGAGACCACCGACCATGCGCACCCCTGTGTGTCGAGAGTGTGGCCACGCCGCTGTGCCTGGACGACCGTCGTGCATAGCGGCCGCGGTGAGAGACCACCCCCTGCGCACCCCCCTGTGGTGTCGAGAATTTGCCACGCCTGCTAAGCTTGGACGACCGTCGTGCATAGCGGACGCGGTGAGAGACCGCCCCCTGCGTACCCCCTGTGGTGTCGAGAGTGTGCCACGCCTGCTGTGCCTGGGCGACCGTCGTGCATAGCGGCCGCGGTGGGAGACCACCCCCTGCACAACCCCTGTGGTGTCGAGAATGTGCCACGCCTGCTGTGCCTGGGCGACAGTCGTGCACAGCGGCCGCGGTTAGAAACCAACCGCTGCGCACCCCCTGTGGTGTCGAGAAAGTGCCACGCCTGGTGTGCCTGGACGACCGTCGTGCATAGCGGCCGCGGTGAGAGACCACCCCCTGCACAGCACGTGTGGTGTCGAGAAAGTGCCACGCCTGCTGTGCCTGGAGGGCCGTCGTGCATAGCGGCCGCGGTGGGAGACCACCCCCTGCGCACCCCCTATGGTGTCGAGAAAGTCCCACGCCTGCTGTGCCTGGACGACCGTCGTGCATAGCGGCCAGCGGGTGAGAGACCACCCCCTGCGCACGCCCCTGTGGTGCCGAGAAGGGCCACGCCCTTGCTGTGCCTGAGCGACCGTCGTGCCTAGGCGGCCGCGGTGAAGAGACCACCCTGTGGTGTCGAGAAGTGCCACGCCTGCTGTGGCCTGGACGACCGTCTTGCAATAGCGGCCGCGTGGGCGACCACCCCCTGCGCATCCCAGCGTGTCGAGAGTGTGCCACGGACTCCTGCTGTGCTTGGGCCGACCGTCGTGCATAGCGGCCGCGGTGATAGACCACCCCCCTGCGCCACCCCCTTTGGTGTCGAGAATGTGCCACGCCTTGCTTGTGCCTGACGAGACCGTCCCGTGCAATAGCGGACGCGGTGAGAGACCACCCCTGCAACACCCCCTGTGGTGTCGGAGAGTGTGCCCACGCTCTGCTGTGCCTGGACGAACCGGTCGTGCATGCGTCCGCGGTGGAGACCACCCCCTGCGCACCCCTCTGTGGTGCTAGACGTGCCACGTTTGCTGTGCCTGGACGACCGTCGTGCCTAGCGGCGCGGTGAGAGACCACCCCCCTTCCGCACGCCCCTGTGGTGTCGAGAAGTGCCACGCATGCTGTGCCTGGACGACCGTCGTGCATAGCGGACGCGGTGAAAAACCACCCCCTGCACAGCCCCTGTGGTGTCGAGAATGTGCCACGCCTGCTGTGCCTGGACGACCGTCGTGCATAGCGGCCGCGGTGAGAGACCACCCCCTGCACAGCCCCTGTGGTGTCGAGAATGTTCCACGCTTGCTGTGCCTGGACGACCGTCGTGCGTAGCAGCCGCGGTGAGAGACCACCCCCTGCGCACCCCCCGTGGTGTCGCGAATGTGCCACGCCTGCCGTGCCTGGACGACCTTCGTGCATAGCGGCCGCGGTGGGGGACCACCCTGTGGTGTCGAGAGTGTGCCGCGCCTGTTGTGTCTGGACGACCGTCGTGCATAGCGGCCGCGGTGAGAGACCACCCCCTGCGCACGCCCTGTAGTGTCGAGAATGTGCCACGCCTGCTGTGCCTGGACGACCGTCGTGCATAGCGGCCGCGGTGAGAGACCACCCCCTGCGCACCCCCTGTGGTGTCGAGGAAGTGCCACGCCTGCTGTGCCTGGACGACCGTCGTGCGTAGCGGCCGCGGTGGGAGACCACCCCTGCGCACCCCTGTAGTGTCGAGAATGTGCCACGCCTGCTGTGCCTGCGACCGTCGTGCATAGCGGCCGCGGTGAGAGACCACCCCCTGCGCACCCCCTGTGGGTGTCGAGAAAGTGCCACGCCTGTTGTGCCTGGACGACCGTCGTGCATAGTCGGCCGCGGTGAGAGACCACCCCGTGCGCACCCCCTGTGGTGTGGTGTCGACAGTGTGCCACGCATGCTGTGCCTGGACGACCGTCGTGCATAGCGGCCGCGGTGGGAGACCACCCCCTGCGCACCCCCTGTGGTGTCGAGAGTGTGCCACGCATGCTGTGCCTGGCGCCGTCGTGCATAGCGGCCGCGGTGAGAGACCACCCCCTGCGCACCCCTGTGGTGTCGCGAATGTGCCACGCATGCTGTGCCTGGACGACCGTCGTGCATAGCGGCCGCGGTGGGAGACCACCCCCTGCGCACCCCCTGTGGTGTCGAGAGTGTGCCACGCATGCTGTGCCTGGACGACCGTCGTGCATAGCGGCCGCGGTGAGAGACCACCCAATGCGCACCCCCTTTATGGTGTCGAGAATCTGCCATGCTTGCTGTGCCCTAGACGACCGTCACGAGTAGCAGCCGCGGTGAGAGATCTCCCCCGGCCGTGGTCTCTTGGGCGGGTCTGCCTGGCCTCTTGGGGGCCTCCTGGGAGCTTCCTGGGGGTCTCTTGGGGGCCTCTTGGGGCTTTCTTGCAGCCTGTTGGGGGCCCCTTGGGGCTCTCTTGGGGGCTTCGTGGGGCTACCTGGGGGCTTGTAGGGGCCTTTCGGGGGCGTGTTTGGGCGGGGGTCTCAAAATTTCCGTTCAGGTTGCCCCTGTGGACCTCAATCATGGGGCCGTCTTGGGGCCTCTTGGACCGTCTTGATGGTTTCTTGGGCCTTTTTGCAGCGCTCTTGGGCCGTCTTTGAGCGGCCTGGAGGGTCACTCGGGCCGTCTTGGGGTGATCTTGGGGGCCTCTTGGACCGCTTTGAAAGGTGTGAAAGACGAAAAGGCGGATATGCAAAACATGTACATTTTTCCAAGGGGATGAAGCGATTTTTGCTTGTGGGAGCCTTGTTGGGACGCCGCTTAGGGACCTCGTGGGGCGTCTTGTAGGCCTGTTGGGCCGTCTTGAGGCCATCGTAGGCGCTTGGGGATGGTATGTCGGCGTCTCCCGGCTCTCTTGGACCGTCTGGAGGGCTTCTCGGGCCCCTCTTGGATCGATTTGGAGCCCTCCTGGGCTCCGAAAAAGAGTTCTTGAGGGTTTTTTGGGCCTTCTTGGAGCGCTCTTGGGCCGTTTTTGAGCTGTCTAGAGGGTGTCTCGGGCCGTGTTGGGGTGATCTTTGGGGCCTCTTGGACCGCCTTGAAAGGTGTGAAAGACGAAGAGGCGGATATGTTAATTACGCTTCCGAGGAACCCCACATACTGATTTTATGTCTTGTGTGAGCCGCGCTACCAGTACCACCGCCGTCATGCTCTCAGGTGCCCCCTGTGGTCGTTGAAAGGAGGGGGAGGACGTGTGGGGGGAGAGGAGGGGTTGAGGAGTCATCTGTGACGGTCGCCTGGCAGTTGGATACGAGAGGTAATACGCAATCCCGCACTACAGGCTATGCCTGGACGACCCTGGCACGCATAGGGAGACCACCCCCTGCGCACCCCCTCTCGTGTCGAGAAAATGCCACGCCGGCAATGCCTGGACGACCCTGGCGCGCATAGGGAGACCACCCCCTGCGCACCCCCTCTGGTGTCGAGGAAATGCCACGCCTGCAATGCCTGGACGACCCTGGCACGCATAGGGAAACCACCCCCTGCGCACCCCCTCTGGTGTCGAGAAAATGCCACGCCGACAATGCCTGGACGACCCTGGCACGCATAGGGAGACCACCCCCTGCGCACCCCCTCTGGTAAACGAGAAGATGCCACGCCTGCAATGCCTGGACGACCCTGGCCCGCATAGGGAGACCACCCCCTGCGCACCCCCTCTGGTGTCGAGAAAATGCCACGCCTGCTATGCCTGGACGACCCTGGCACGCATAGGGAGACCACCCCGTGCGCACCCCCTCTGGCTGGTGTCGAGAAAATGCCACGCATGCAATGCCTGGACGACCCTGGCACGCATAGGGAGACCACCCCCTGCGCACCCCCTCTGGTGTCGAGAAAATGCCACGCCTGCAATGCCTGGACGACCCTGGCACGCATAGGGAGACCACCCCCTGCGCACCCCCTCTGGTGTCGAGAAAATGCCACGCCTGCAATGCCTGGACGACCCTGGCACGCATAGGGAGACCACCCCCTGCGCACCCCCTCTGGTGTCGAGAAAATGCCACGCCTGCTATGCCTGGACGACCCTGGCACGCATAGGGAGACCACCCCCTGCGCACCCCCTCTGGTGTCGAGAAAATGCCACGCCTGCTATGCCTGGACGACCCTGGCACGCATAGGGAGACCACCCTCTGCGCACTCCCTCTGGTGTCGAGAAAATGCCACGCCTGCAATGCCTGGACGACCCTGGCACGCATAGGGAGACCACCCCCTGCGCACCCCCTCTGGTGTCGAGAAAATGCCACGCCTGCAATGCCTGGACGACCCTGGCGCGCATAGGGAGACCACCCCCTGCGCACCCCCTCTGGTGTCGAGAAAATGCCACGCCTGCAATGCCTGGACCAACCTCTGGCACGCCATAGGGAAACCACCCCCGGTGCGCAACCCCTCTGGTGTCGAGAGAACGCCACGCCTGCTATGCCTGGACGACCCTGGCACGCATAGGGAGACCACCCCCTGCGCACCCCCTCTGGTGTCGAGAAAATGCCACGCCTGCTATGCCTGGACGACCCTGGCACGCATAGGGTGACCACCCCCTGCGCACCCCCATCTGGTTGTCGAAAATGGCAACGCCTTCAATGCCTGGACGACCCTGGCACGCATAGGGATACCACCCCCTCGCACCCCCTCTGGTGGTCGAGAAAATGCACCCGACAATGCCTGGACGCCCTGGCACGCATAGGGGGGGCCCCCCCCTGCGCACCCCCTCTGGTGCCGAGAACATGCCACGCTTGCTGTGCTGCTATGCCTGGACTCCCCTGGCACGGCACAGGGAACCCAACCCTTGGCGCACCCCCCTTGGTGGTCGAGAAATACCACGTCCTGCAATGCTTGGACGACCCTGGCGGCATAGGGAGACCACCCCCTGCGCACTCCAGTGGTGTCGAATAAGGATGCACGCCTGGCTGTCCTGACGGCCGTCGTTGACATAGTAGCGGGGGGGCGTGCCGCGGTGAGAGACCACCCCCTGCGCACCCCCTGTGGTGCCGAGGAAGTGCCACGCCTGCTGTGCCTGGACGACCGTCGTGCGTAGCGGCCGCGGAGAGAGACTACCCCTTGCGCACCCCCTGTGGTGTCGAGAAAGTGCCACGCCAGCTGTGCCTGGACGACCGTCGTGCGTAGCGGCCGCGGTGGGAGACCACCCCTTGCGCACCCCCTGTAGTGTCGAGAATGTGCCACGCCTGCTGCGCCTGGACGACCGTCGTGCATAGCGGCCGCGGTGAGAGACCACCCCCTGCGCACCCCCTGTGGTGTCGAGAGTGTGCCACGCCTGTTGTGCCTGGACGACCGTCGTGCATAGCGGCCGCGGTGAGAGACCACCCCCTGCGCACCCCCTGTGGTGTCGAGAGTGTGCCACGCCTGCTGTGTTTGGGCGACCGTCGTGCATAACGGCCGCGGTGAGAGACCACCCCCTGCGCCCCCCCTTGTGGTGCCGAGAAAGTGCCACGCCTGCTGTGCGTGGACGACCGTCGTGCATAGCGGCCGCGGTGAGAGACCACCCTGTGGTGTCGAGAAAGTGCCACGCCTGCTGTGCCTGGACGACCGTCGTGCATAGCGGCCGCGGTGAGAGGCCACCCCCTGCGCAACCCCTGTGGTGTCGAGAAAGTGCCACGCCTGCTGTGCCTGGACGACCGTCGTGCAATACGGCCGCGGTGAGAGGACCCACCCCTGCGCGACCCCTGTGGTGTCGAGAATTTGCAACGCCTGCTGTGCTTGGACGACCGTCGTGCATAGCGGCCGCGGTGAGAGACCACCCCCTGCGCACCCCCTGCGGTGTCGAGAGTGTGCCACGCCTGCTGTGCCTGGACGACCGTCGTGCATAGCGGCCGCGGTGAGAGACCACCCTGTGGTGTCGAGAAAGTGCCACGCCTGCTGTGCCTGGACGACCGTCGTGTATAGCGGCCGCGGTGGGGGACCACCCCCTGCGCACCCCCTGTGGTGTCGAGGAAGTGCCTGTGGTGTCGAGGAAGTGCCACGCCTGCTGTGCCTGGACGACCGTCGTGCATAGCGGCCGCGGTGAGAGACCACCCCCTGCGCACCCCCTCTGGTGTCGAGAAAGTGCCACGCCTGCTGTGCTTGGACGACCGTCGTGCATAGCGGCCGCGGTGAGAGACCACACACTGCGCACCCCCTGTGGTGTCGAGAGTGGCCACGCACTCGCTGTGGCCTGGAACGACCGTCGTGCATAGCGGCCGCGGTGAGAGACCCCCCCCTGCGCACCCCCTGTGGTGTCGAGAAAGTGCCACGCCTGCTGTGCCTGGACGACCGTCGTGCATAGCGGCCGCGGTGAGAGACCACCCCCTGCGCACCCCCTGTGGTGTCGACAAAGTGCCACGCCTGCTGTGCCTGGACGACCGTCGTGCATAGCGGCCGCGGTGGGAGACCACCCCGTGCGCACCCCCTGTGGTGTCGAGAATGTGCCAGGCCTGCTGTGCCTGGACGACCGTCGTGCGTAGCGGCCGCGGTGAGAGACCACCCCCTGCGCACCCCCTGTGGGGTCGAGAATTATGCCATGCCGCTGTGCCCTGGGCGACCCGTCACGGATAGCGGCCCGCGCGTGAGAGACACCCCGCGCACCCCTGGGGTGTCGAGAGTGTGCCAACGCCTGCTGGTACCTGACGACGTCGGCATAGCGGGCCGACGAGTGAGGAGGACCACCCTGTGGTGTCGAGAAAGTGCCACGCTTGCGTGGCTGGACGATACGTTCGTGCATAGCGGCCGCGGTGAGAGACCACCCCCTGCGCACCCCCTGTGGGGTCGAGAAAGTGCCACGCCTGCTGTGACTGGACGACCGTCATGTATAGCGGCCGCGGTGAGAGACCACCCCCTGCGCACCCCCTGTGGTGTCGAGAATGTGCCACGCCTGCTGTGCCTGGACGACCGTCGTGCATAGCGGCCGCGGTGAGAGACCACCCCCTGCGCACCCCCTGTGGTGTCGAGAATGTGCCACGCCTGCTGTGCCTGGACGGCCGTCGTGCATAGCGGCCGCGGTGAGAGACCAACCCCTGCGCACCCCCTGCGGCGTCGAAAAAGTGCCACGCCTGCTGTGCCTGGACGACCGTCGTGCATAGCGGCCGCGGTGAGAGACCACCCCCTGCGCACCACCTGTGGTGTCGAGAATGTGCCGCGCCTGCTGTGCCTGGACGACCGTCGTGCATCGCGGCCGCGGTGAGAGACCACCCCCTGCGCACCCCCTTGTGGTGTCGAGGATGTGCCACGCCTGCTGTGCCTGGACGACCGTCGTGCATAGCGGCCGCGGTGAGAGACCACCCCGTGCGCACCCCAGGCCCTGCGACATTGGCGCGTATGGAGGCCGCTGTGAGAGACCACCCCCTGCGCACCCCTTGTGGTGTCGAGAGTGCGCCACGCCTGCTAGGCCCTGCGACCCTGGCGCGCATAGGGAGACCACCCCCTGCGCACCCCCTGTGGTGTCGAGAAAATGCCACGCCTGCTATGCCTGGGCGACCCTGGCACGCATAGGGGGACCACCCCCTGCGCACTCAGCTAAGCTGAGCCGAGCTGTGCCGTGCCGTGCTGTGCTGAGCTGAGCTGAGTGAGGTGAATGTGCGCGGGTGCGGCGCGGCAGGGAAGAGAAGGTGAGGGAGGAGAAGGAAGAGGACACGCGGGTGAGACGCGGAAGGGAAGAAAACCAGAACCCCACGAAGCATGTGGGGAAGCATGCACGTTTTCCAAAGGGAATGGGACGATTTTTGCTTGGGACGCCGCCTAGGGACCTCTTGGGGACCTCTTGGGGCGTCTTGAAGGCCTGTTGGGCCGTCCTGAGGCCACCGTACGCGTTTGGGGGTGATATTCCGGCGTCTCCCGGCTCTTTTGGACCGTCTGGAAAGCTTCTCGGGCCCCTCTTGGACCGATTTGGAGCCCTCCTGGGCTCCGAAAAAGAGCTCATCAGTGTTTATTCCCCACATGTTTCGTGGGGTTTTGGTTTTCTTCCCTGCCGCGGCGCACCCGCGACTCCTCCTCCCTTCCTCCTCTTCATTCCTCTCCTCAACCCGCGGTCAACACATGCACGGCAAGTACATGAGACACGCGTCTACACACAGCCGCACGCATGCACACCTTCGCACACACAAGACGCATGTTCACTGCATCATACACCCAAGACGTATGCACAGACCGTGAGGGTCGTCCAGGGCAAAGCAGGCATGGCATATTCTCGACACCATAGGGGGTGCACAGGGGGTGGTCTTTCACCGCGGCCGCTATCCGTGACGGTCGTCCAGGGCATAGCAGGCATGGCATATTCTCGACACAAGGGGGGGTGCGCAGGGGGTGGTCTCTCATCGCGGCCGCTATCCATGACGGTCGCCCAGGCACAGCAGGC